>SJYO01052474.1:50169023-50691145 GCA_006410555.1 Capra ibex | reverse complement strand
CTACGAAAACTTGACACCACAACCTCTTCTGAGAACTCTCAGGGAACCTGACGTTCCTCTAGGTTGGTCAGGTAAGACTTCCTCTAGTCGGGACCATAAAGAAACCTTCCTTACTACGATTTCGACTTCGAGGTCATGAAACCGGTGAAGTACGCTTCTCAACTGAGAAACCTTTTCTGAAACTACGACCCTCCCTAACCCCCGTCCTCCTCTTCCCCTGTTGTCTCCTACTCTACCGACCTACCGTAGTGCCTGAGCTACCTGCACTCAGACTCACTTGAGGCCCTCAACCACTACCTGTCCCTCCGGACCGCACGGTGCTAAGTACCCTAGTGTTTCTCAGCCTGTACTGACTCACTGACTTGAATTGACTTGACTTGTGTTTATAATGATGTTTCCCACATGTCATTTATAAAAACGTTCACTCGATTCTTAACCATAAGTAGACGTATGTCACCAGAGATTAGGATGTTTTGTCTAGGAGTGGGAAAGTCCCCTCACAGAAGGTTTGTCGTGATACTGATCCCTCAAGTAGAGTCACCGGCACAGAGGAAATCAGTCCGGACCAGATGTTTTTCTCGTTGTCTCTCGAAATGTTCCTACACCCCCGAAGGGAGTGGGTACACAAAGAGTTACGGAATCACTTCACTCGCAGAAGACCCGGAAGATTAGCTTGCGACTTCCCCCGTCCACCCACACGTCCACTGTGTACTATGTCAAAATTGTAAGGACAGAAGGATCCGGGAACCTAAGGAAATAAATGTACTACATCCACCGAGACCATAGAGTCGACGTAATTTACATCCAACTCAAACTCAGGTTCAAAACCGGTTGGTTAGTCATTTAACACTCTCGAGGGAAGTCGAAGTACTTGCGTAATTTGGACCTTAGAGATGTTTCTCGTGAATATAGGTTTTAGACCGAATTAGATCACAATATAAAGTTGGAGACTCCAGATTGTGGGAATCCTATATGAAAGACAAAGATGACTAGATCTAATCAATTCAGAACGTTAATGAAAACACACATTCGATAAAGAAAGACCCAGTTACACACAAAGACAGGGGCACCTCGTCCGACTCTACATTGGACATTATCTAGATCCCCGTTATCCCCCACCAATACCACATATAACACCTCTTATTCTCCGGGAAAATTCTGGAGAAGGGTTCTATTTCAATAGTGTCCCAAAAATTCGTTTCCTTCCGATCAGAGGTCTCCCGTTTACAGAAAGAACTTATGTCCCTCGAATCTCACTGAACATCAAAGTTCTACTAGTCGAAATAGAGATTATTTCGTCTACGGGGTACGGTTAAAAGTCTTAGGACAACAAAGGGTAACTTACGAAATTGAAAATACATTTGTAAATTTTTAATCGGTAAAATAAAATCATTATTACTACTACTACTACTACTATTATTATTGTAAATTTTTTACGTCCAACGTAGGTGAAAACCAAAAGGAAAGAGAAAGAACCATGGGACAAAGAAAAACGGGTCATATAGAACAAAAAGAGACATTAGGACCAGAAAGAAGAAACAAGTAAAAAAAGACAAAAATGGAATTGTTAAAAATTTCAAATGTAAGGTAAATGTCAATAATGTTTTATAACCGATATAAGGGGTATGACATGATAGGTGGGGACATCGACTAGAATGTCGGTTATCAAACATGGAGGGTGAGGGGTAGAGGGTGACCATTGGTGACTAAACAGTACACTTTTTGAACTACCCTCGTACTCATGTTGATAGTGATGTTAAGTCGCTAGGAATTTTATTTTAAAACACGAACTAAAAAACGTAGTGGGGATACAGACTTTCTTGGTTTACTAAGAAAATATCAATAGTATCTCCGAAACACCACAATCTGACACTGAACGGGACTCTCAACTTTTTGTACTCGAACAGTAAAAGAAAGACATTCACGATTTCCTGCGAGTCTTCTGAAATAGGGTATAGTAACAGGAATGTCTGTATAATTGACGGTAATTGTCAGTTCACACATCGTTGTTAAACCCGTTAGTAAACAAAGTTCTAATTGGTGTTGATTTTCAGACTAATGAACATTACGGGAGTAGAATGAAGAGTTGTCCCTCCTCGGGTCGGTTTCCTGTACTGGTTTCCTTGGGAGTTTAAAACACACACAAATAGAGGACCCCAGTGATGACTATGGTTGAGACATAGTCAATCCCAGGTAAGTTCCCTGACTTCAGTTTGTTATAAAACTTGTGTCTTCCAATTTATATTTCTTAGTGGTGTATATTGTCCCTTAACTTGACTATTCCTCTACCCGTCATTCCTTACTTCTCTTAAGATTACTAATGTCCTTTTAGTCTATATCACTAGTAGATGACGGGAATCCCGACTCTATCTGGAAGGACTTCTTCTCGTCATTGACACCGAGTAAAGTGTCTCTTCAAACGACACCTACGTTTCGACGGATTCCCCAGACTCCTCTTCGACAAGTTCCTGTCGAAACATGACCACCATGAGGTACACTTCGGTAAACTACCCTAAGGTCCCTTTCGACGAGTACCGACAACGGACTTTTCCAAGGACCTCCTCGATAAGTTCCCTATACGATGTGTGACGACCGGTGTCCTGTAACGACCTTAACTCCCGACGTCTTCGGTGTGTGCGACATTCTCGGACAGATTTCCTTATATGATGCGATGTGTCCATCTCTTTAGAGAGGGAGGTCACAGGGAGGTCACGCGAAACGACTGTTTCGAATTATACTACTCTCGACCTTTTCCTTTTTGTTCCACACGGTTCGTACGTGTGAAGATGATAGAATTTTGTCAGTTACTTCTCACAAACCCGGGAACTCCGTTATTGAACCATTAACCAAGTTATTCGGTAAAGGAAATTAACCTTTTTGGAATGTTACTTCTGATTTAAACCGCCATAAAGACTTTCTGCAACGTTTCCCGGGGAAGTTCTTAAACTATTTTTGACACCTGAGAGGGAGACTTATTTACGTGCACATGTGTCATGATGTCTATTAAGTCCCATGTAGAGATCTGAGTCTAATTCTTGGGGGTTCAATCCGGTTACTGATGAGAGATACAAGTGAAATCATTAATAAGAATTTCAATAAACTTACGTCATATCGTTTCAATTATAAAGGTTTGAGTCAATTTGATATAAACGCAAATCGTTTTTTGTAAATATTTGTAAACTATTTATTCGCTTATGTCAACGCACACACACACGCACGACAATAGGAGACTGAGAAACACTGGGGTTCCTGACATCGGGTGGTTCGAAGAGACAGGTACCTTAAAGGGTCCGTTCTTATGACCTCACCCAACGGTACGGGAGGAGGTCCCCTAGAAGGGTTGGGTCCCTAACTTGGGTGTACAGAATGAAGAGGACATAACCGTCTGTCTAAGAAATGGTGATCACAGTGAGTCCTTCGGGTCGGTTATCTTAATCTATCAACACTAAAACTCCTCTCCTTTAACCACTTTCTCGAGACTCTTCACTCTCAGATTTACGGTCTCCTTTCCATTCGTCAACACTTTGTTGACGGTCCAATAACCCTAAACCCGAACCTATCGACGTATATCTTTCTTGTCCCATAGGTAATACTGGACGATACGAAACCATTCCATGTAAGTTATTACCGGAGGTCATACTGACCAAGAATAGAGGACCATAAGTACGAGGATAGATGAGAGGATGTTGAGTCCCAACTAGAAACACTGGTTTATTCTCGTAGTACATCCACTGTCATATACTAAAGTCTTCGATTCAATACTTTCCATAACGACGAATTCAGAACCAGAGATCAGAGGGATTAAAACCTCCTTAAGTCGACAGGTAACGTCCCTATAAGTTTTGGTCAGGACACCTCTCTAGGTGTAATCCTCCTTGACTCTGAAGTGTGGTTTTTGGTCGGGTTGAACGGAGGGACCTTAATCCAGGAGGTCAAGGTTAACTCGAAAGTCTATTGACTTACGGTCGACTTTAGAACTGACGTTGAAGTGTTCTCTGAGTGTTGGTCTTGGTTGTCGTTTCTGTAAGGGTTTTAACTGGGTGTCAAAACCCCCGTTGAACAAAACGTCGTTATCTATTGATTATGTACGTAAATCCAGTTTTAAGAAATCTCTCACTTTTTATATTCCCCAAAGGGGGAGGAAGGAAGGAGACCAGTGGATCTTCTCCGGTCACTCTACGGTAAACGATAGTAAAAGAGGTTCGTAATAGTATTTATTTACCTAATTTAATAGTCTCTTTAATCCGAAGTCAGAATCGGTTTACTAGTGAGATTCTTAATTGATCTGTGTATTCAAAGACTTCTCGTCCTTTAGGTTGACGATTTGATCGAATACTTCAAAATATAATTATATCTTTAATCATCTTTATGTCTACACAGGAATACTTCTGATAAGATCCCTTTAGTGTACAGTTTTACGAGTAATATTTGTGGTATTAACTCTTCCCATTACGTTTGATCACACAAGTTTTCACTCAGTTATAAAGTTCACTAGACCTTTGACAAGAATTTCTACCAACTGTCTAGATCCTTATAAATCAGACCTCTTCTACGTCTGTCGTAAATTGGTAAATTTCCCGTCTACCCCCTTTTTTTTTTGCATAAGACCTAATCAATTTTACTCTTTTCACCGGATACTGTTTAATATCGTTAAAAATATTTAAAATTTGAGTGTTATTAGTACCGAAAAATTGTCGTACAGTATGTCATCATTTTTGACACCACGGGGAAGACGGACCTTCCCAAATTCGGTTTCAACCGACTAACGGAAAGTCTTTATGTTCTTTTCACTAAGACCGTCCTGTACCTTTCGGTTAGATCTCCTGGAGATTGTACAACAAGAACTTTCCGAAAAGAAGGACTTACACAGAACAATATGTACTTGTAGAAATTTATTGTGTCAAGTCACCTCACCTTTCTCACACGTAATGTCTCCTTAGTCTTAAGATAAACCTTCAATGAGCGACACACTGAAACCCGTTGTGTGAATCGGAAAGACTCGAGGTGACGGGAATGATGGAGAGTCCCGACAAGACTTTTAAGTAATTTACTGGGTAGTGAGTTTAGTGGGTGAACCGTAAATTACGTACACACCGAAAGAAGGAAGGAAACAGATGTTATACCGAATATTAGTTTGTAGACCTTCGTTAATTCTAAAACTTTCACGTTACAACTTTACTCGATTAAAAGGATCCGAAGTTCACATCCTAAAGTGAACAAAAATTTGTTATTTAAACTAACTCTAAACTAATCTACGAAACACCGTGTCGTAGAATTCCTTTTTCTGTTCAGACCATATTCATCTTTATCTTCCTTAGTCTTCGGTCTACCGGTTATGGTAAAAACTTTAGACATTGACGTTCTAGTAGTGAATTGAAAGGAGGGTTCTCCCAATAGTTTTTATTTTTTGGTTTTGTGACTTTTGATGTAATAAGTTGTAGTATTTCATAAAATTGAAGGTCTTTCCATAAGGTTCATTCTTTTTGAACCATTATTCGTGAAAAGAAATTTTAAAATTTTCTTTCACCTTAGAGTGTCCTTAGGTATATTCGAAGAGTTCGACTGGAGGAAGAGTTAGTTTTCTTAACCTTTATTTATAGAGTGTTTGTGACCTTTAATTAAAATAATGAACGTTTATTAAAATTCACAAAACGAACAGTTGTTTCTTTTAATGAGGTACCCGTCTTTAGTGAGACTTAATGACTTGATTAATGATTCCAATACAGATAACTTGTTTGTCAATTATAACAATTTCACCTAAACCAAAATTGTTTAGTGTTTAGGTCATAATGGATAATCATAAGGTGGGAATTCGTGGACTTTCACCTTTTTGACTGACCAAGTTTAAACCCTTTCCTCATACTGTTCCGACATATAACAGTGGACCGAATAAATTGAAGATACGTCTCATGTAGTAAGTTTTACGGTCCGTCCTACTTAGTGTGCGACCTTAGTTCTGACGGTCCTCTTTATAGTTGTTGGAGTCTATACGTCTACTATAGTGAGATTTCAGAGTCATCCATTTTTTAGACGGACGTTTCGTGCTCTGGACCCAAACCTTCTAGGAGACCTCCTCCCGTACTGTTGGGTGACATCATAAGATCGAACCTCTTAGGTGTCCCTGTCTCCTCGGACCGTCCGATGTCGGAACCCCAACGTTTCTCAACCTTTGCTGACTCGTTGATTCGTGTTCTTGGCGAGATTACCGTCTTTCGTTTCTCCTTGACTTCTCGGAGAACTACTCCCAGTTACTGTCACTTTTTCGACCGAATTTAGAGTTGTGACTTTTTTTGATTCTAGTACCTTAGGTCAGGGTAATGAAGTACCGTTTATCTTCCCCTTTTTCACCTTTGTCACTGTCCAAAATAAAAGAACCCGAGGTTTTTAGTGACTTCTGTCACTGACGTCAGTACTTTAATCTTCTGTAAACAAGGAACCTTCTTTTCGATACTGTTTGGATCTGTCTCATAATTTTTCGTCTGTGTAGTGAAACGACTGTTTCCGGACAGGTCAGTTTCAATACCAAAAAGGTTATCAGTACATACCTACACTCTCAACCTGGTATTTCTTCCACCGCGTGGCTTTTTGACTACGAAAGCTTACACGATCTCTTCTGAGAACTCTCAGGGGACCTGACGTTCCTCTAGTTTAGTCAATTAGGATTTCCTTTATTTGGGACTGATAAGTAACCTTTCTGACAACGACTTTGACTTCGAGATTATGAACCCGGTGAACTAAACTTCTCGACTGAGTGACCCTTTCTGTCACTGTGACCTTTTCTAGCTTCTTCCGTTTTCCTCTTCCCCCGCCGTCTCCTACCCTGCCAATCTACCCTAGTGACTGAGTTATCTGTACTTAAACCCGTTTGAGACCCTCTATCACCTCCTGTCTCCTCAGACCACATGACGTCAGGTACCGCAACGTTTGTCCGACTGTACTGGATCGTTGACTTGTTCATCATGTATTTGTGAGAGTGACGGGTGACAGAAATCGTTTACCATTGACTTTACACATCAAGAAAGTGTAAAGGGAAAGTATAGACGTTGTACCTGTTCCTTGTTTGTCGAGTATCGTCGGAGATTCATTGACGACTGAACATATGTAAGGTACGATTGATAAAAGGGATAAGGTTTATGGTTCAATTTGTGGTGGTTGGTTATAAGACCCCTGATTGGAAAGTGACTAATTACTTTTCTTTGTCTCCTTTTGTTATCTTACCCTTCCTGATCTATAGAGAAGTTCTTTTAATCTCTGTGGTTCCCTTGTAAAGTACGTTTCTACCCGTGTTAATTCCTGTCTTTGTCATACCTGGATTGTCTTCGTCTTCTAAAATTCTTCTCCACCGTTCTTATGTGTCTCCTTGATATGTTTTCTCTAGAATTACTAGGTCTATTGGTGCTACCACTAGTAAGTGGATCTCGGTCTGTAGGACCTCAGACTTCAGTTCACCCGGAATTCTTCGTAGTGCCGTTTGTTTCGATCACCTCCTCTACTTTAAGGTCGACTCGATAAAGTTCTGGATTTTCTACTACAACACTTTCACGATGTGAGTTATACTGTCGTTTAAACCTTTGGAGTCGTCACCGGTTTCCTGACGTTTTCCAGTCAAAAGTAAGGTTAGGGTTTCTTTCCTTTCCGGTTTCTTACAAGTTTGATGACGTGTTAAAGTGAATAGCGTGTACGATCGTTTCATTACGAGTTTTAAGAGGTTCACTCCGAAATTGTCATACACTTGGTTCTTGAAGGTCTACAAGTTCGACCTAAATCTTTTTCCGTCTCCTTGGTCTCTAATTTAACGGTTGTAGACAGACTAGTAGCTTTTTCGTTCTCTGAAGGTCTTTTTGTAGATGAAGACGAAATTACTGACACGGTTTCGGAAACTGATACACCTAGTGTTGTTTGACACCTTTTAAAAATTTCTCTACCCTTACGGTCTGATGGAATTGACGAAGGACTCTTCGGACATACGTCCAGTTCTTCGTTGTCAATCTTGGCCTGCACCTTGTTGTCTGTAAGGTTTGACCCTTTCCTCATGTTGTTCCGATATATTACAGTGGCACGAACAAATTGAATATACGTCTCATGTAGTATGTTTTAAGGTCCGACTTACTTCGTGTTCGACCTTAGTTCTAACGGTCCTCCTTATAGTTATTGAAGTCTATATATCTACTGTGGTGGGAATGTCGTCTTTCACTTCTCCTTGACTTCTCGGAGACCTACTTTCACTTTCTCCTCTCCCTTTTTTGACAGAACTTTTAGTTGTAAGTCTTTTGATTCTAGTACCGTAGGTCAGAGTAGTGAAGTACCGATTATCTACCCCTTTGTTACCTTTGTCACTGTCTGAAATAACAGAACCCGAGGTTTTAGTGACGTCTACCACTGACGTCGGTACTTTGATTTTCTACGAACGAGGAACCTTCTTTTCGATACTGTTTGTATTGTATAATTTTTCGTCTCCATAATGAAACGGTCGTTGTCAGGTAGATCAGTTTCGATACCAAAAAGGTCATCAGTACATACCTACACTCTTAACCTGGTATTTCTTTCGACTCACGGTTTCTTAACTACGAAAACTTGACACCACAACCTCTTCTAAGAACCCACAGGGAACCTGACGTTCCTCTAGGTTGGTCAGTTAGGATTCCTTTTAGGTAGGACATATAAGTGACCTTCTTGACTACGACTTCGACTTCGAGGTTATGAAACCGGTGGACTACACTTCTTGATCGAGTACCATTTCTGGGACTACGACCCGTTCTGACTTCCGTCCTTTTCCCCTACTGTCTCCTGCTCTACTAACCTACCGTAGTGGTTTCGACACGTGTACTCAAACTCGTTCGAGACCCTCAACCACTGCCTGTCCCTTCGGACCGCACGACATAAGGTACGCCAGTGTTTCTCGACCTGTGCTGACTCACTGACTTGACTTAACTTGGAAAGTATGTGAGAAGATATGTGTATATGTGTATTAATTGTTTTTACTCTAGTATAAATGTATGACGAAAAAACACCGGTTCAAGTTGTCGTAGTTTTCGTAAAAGTCCATAAATTAAATCCACCGACATTTCGTTTTTTTTTTTTAGTAAAGACAGTCTATGAGAATAGTAGAAATATGAGTATAAAGTTAGAGAACTTACAAGTAATGTAAAAATTTACTAAAACAGGTACAATCACTTAGAAACTACTTAGGATGAAATCACAGATAGTCATTTTACATGTTAGACAGAATTATTAATTCCATATAAAGTGATTATTACATGTGAAGTCACACGGTTCACTCTACTGGTGTAATGAGATTTCCTAAGGACCTTCAGACTCAGTACTCGTAATCGCTATACTCGACGTCCCAACCTACCGTCACAGCTTCGTCAACATTCAGCCCTCTGAAGGACCGAATTTTTCCTCAACCTGTAGTTTCTTAAGAATGTCGTTAGTGAACCCTGAATTTACCACCGATTAATACGGTATTTCCTAGGTCAGAGAAAGTTAACAAGACCAGGCGGTAGAGACATAAATATCCGGAAACAAAATAGGGAAGTACTGACTCGACACCGACGGGGTGGTGACCGTAGTATGAGGAGGTCCTTCCTTCTGTCTTCTAAGAACTCACAAGGAACCTGACGTTCCTCTAGGTTGGTCAGTTAGGATTCCCTTTAGGTAGGACATATAAGTGACCTTCCTGACTACGACTTCGACTTCGAGGTTATGAAACCGGTGGACTACACTTCTTGATCGAGTACCATTTCTGGGACTACGACCCGTTCTGACTTCCGTCCTTTCCCCCTACTGTCTCCTGCTCCAACTCGAGATCAGATGTCTTGTACAAACGGACTTGTGAGAGGCTCTTCGAGGTCATCGTTGAAGTGGAAAGAAGAATATCCGATATTAACACAGTTTTCCGACGACGATCTACTTTCCCTCAGACTTTTTCATAAACTTCGATCTTAATTCAATTCATTCATTCACTTCAACGAGTCAACACACACTGAGAAACGGTGGGGCACCTGACATCGAGTGGTCCGAGGAGACAGGTACCCTAGAAGGTCCGTTCTTATGACCTCACCCTACGGTTCCAAGATACTTTTACTAATCTATGTTCCGTCTTTTTCTGGACAATGTCTTTTATGTTCAGGATCGTTCAACAAGAGTAAGGTGCTGTTCTTTATTTTCTTTGAAGTGAGAATAAAGTCTTCGCGAAACACTCAAATATCGATTCTATACCATCCACAGAACAGTGTTTTTTTCTCCATCTCCTCTCCTACATTCCTTAGGACGACGTAGTCGACAACTCTCCTTCTTAGAGGAGAACCAGATTGAAAGGACTTTCAGAAGACTTCGACTCTCCTAATCTCTGGTCCAGAGGTTTCGGGGGACGTAATAGACGAACATAAGTGGATATTCACCTGCGGACCTCGACTCGTTTATACGTAGATTGTTTGAATTGAATGACGTGACTGAGGATTTGGACACGTCTCTTATCTCTCCTTCAGTCGAACCCCGTCATCGGACTTGGAAGCCCCAGGGTTGTAGAGTCGGTATTTTGTCTTTTTATTGTAACGGTAGACAGAAGTAGAGAGTGACTTGTGTGTTATGGACGAGTCATTTGTTTGTGAACAGTTGAAGACTCTTCTACTTCTCCTTCCTGTACTTTAATTATAAATCAACTTTTTGACGGTATGCGGTTTTGACATGGTTTACCAAATGTATCGAGTAAATGAGTTGTCGTGCGTCAGTCCGTCCGTAGTAGGAGGGGCAAATCTCTTTGTTTGACTCCGTGTCTTTTCAATTGGACCTAGTGCTCCTTTAATGTCCATCGGAAATCCAAATTGACTTTCGGAGGGGGTATTCGTTGGATGGGTATCAGAGAGGAGGTGATTTCTAGGTCCATGGCACGGAACGTGTGTCAGCTGTGTTCTTTAAACCCCGTATTCAAACTAAGTCGTAAGCTGTTGAAATTGCTACCTCGTTGTGAAGGGTTCAGAAGCCCCACACCAGTTTTGTCTTACACGATCACGATTCCGGGTTCACGAAGACCTCTTCGCCCCGCCTCCTTTACCAGACGGGACCGCCCGAGCTGCGTAGGTTCACCGAAGGCCCTGTGGGTTTTAAACCGGGTTCCACAGCCCTCGTTCGGTGCCGCCCGCCGCCCCACACGGCTGTCCTGGACCTCCCGGCGCACGGCCCCGCTCGGCGGGCACTGCGTAAAGGCGGGACGCAAAAGGCCGAATTTCCCTGGGCCTGGAAGAAGTGTTGTTGTTGTTTTGGTCGCGCGAGCGCCGGCCGCGGGGCTGAGATCAGGGGCGGGAGGACGGTGGACGGCGGCGGAGCCGGCGTGGGCCGTCACTCGGCGCCGAGGGGACGGGCTCCCCAGCCCGCCTCTCGTCTGGCGCGGGAAGCCGGTTGAAGAGGTCGACGGTGGCGCGGCGGAGCGCTCTGGGCCCCGGCCTGGGACCCGCGGCGGCTAGTCGTCCTTCCCACGCCGGTGGCGGCTCCTGCGAACCGGTCTGACACGCTAGCGACCGGCACGAACCCGCGCCTCCCGTCGCCACCGTCCTGGGCGCCGGTAGAGAGTCCATCGGAACGGACAGCGCCGACCGGCGGGACTCGCCGGGCAGGGGAAGAGATTGGGCGCACCTCCCTGGTAGCGCATCCCCGGAACAACGCAAAGTCCGACCCCCAGCGCCGCCCCCGCCCCGCCACCGAGCCCGACAGAGCGGGAGTGGGGAGGGAAGAGTGGCGAAAGAGAGAGTGGGCCCGGAGGAAGACGTCAGGCCTCGGGCCGCCTCGGGCCGTCTCGGGCCTGGACCGCCCCTTTTGACGTGGGTGCCGGCCCGGGGGTCTGGAGCGGCGGCGGCGACGGGTAGTAGAAGCCTTGGACGTTACCGGAAACATAGCGGGCTACTGACTGAACCTGTTCCTTATAATTCTTGTGTGAGCGAAGGCAGAGGTAGGGTCGACGCGGCCGTCATTGGTAGAGTCGAGTAAACTCGAATTGACGACGAGGAGAACTGAGACATTCTGAAACCCCCGTGGTACCTGGTTTTACCCTACCTCTAAGGACACTGGGAGTAGTAATTTCGTGGCTTAGTCTTTATGTCACTGGTCTGATAATCGACGAAGAACTTGACCTGGCACCCCTTTGATTTTTGCGTAGACAGATTGCACATGGGATCGTTTGGTCATTCACAGATTTTCGACCCGTGTCGACGAGACCGGTCGTCGAAAAGCACAGGACATGAGAGAATGAGGGACGAATAGGGGAGGGGAGAACTCAGTTTATCCAGAGAAAAATTGACACTCCATAAAACGTAGGGCTCGAATACACAGAGAGAACTCACAGACTTGGTAGTAATTACAGAAGGACTACTCCAAGTCAATTAATCATTTCTCATATGTCTTTATAGTTCCCTGCACTCTTAACCGTCCGTATGTTATTCTGACAAAAGGAACATGAGTTTCAGAAGTTGGATTACACTCTTACTGTAAAATTTCCTCTACGTAGGAAATTTTTTTTTCTCTCTATTCGTGATGTTGGGTATAATTTCGAAAATAATGAATAATCTTATTTTAAGGAAAAATGAAAGTTGTGGACCGGGTCTTTAACGAAAGACGACTTGTCGCTCAAAAAAGAACCTTTATTCGTACACTGGAGATATTTTCAATATCAAAGGTGTGATCATATATACAAAATTCTTCGTTTCTCAAAAATCAAACTGAAAGAGGACGGGGAGGGAGAGAGTAAAAAGAGAACATCTCCTGTGTCTTTAAAAGAATTAAATCTTCTCTTGTCAGGAAAAAAAAAATAAGACTTAGTATAGACCTATAACGTTTGTATTATTTATTTTGTCTGTCATGTGGAGGTAGACAAGGGTTTCAATCTAAACTTTCAATAGTTGTATCAACTATTAATTCAGAACCTTATTAAATCTCTTCATACAGTACGTGTCACACACTTTCACTCCGAAAGAACAATAGGTGACACATTTTTAAAGTAAGGACTTATTCATCAAAAACCGTTAATGATTTGGTAAAAAAAAAGAAAAAATAATTACTTCTCCGAACCTAAAAATCCCACCGTTTATAAAAACCGTAGACCATTTAAATTCGGTCGTCATTCCTACACAACCTTCCGTTGACACGAAAGGTCCAAAATGAATTGTGAACAAAATACGTGTGTTCATTCCTTCTGTGAACTAGATATAATTCTATAATTACTTAATCATGACAAAGTCACAATGTCATAATTCAAATCAATCCGCAAATCCAAAGATCTTGTCGATATCTTTATCCCGTCAATAACGTTTTTGTCCTCTACATCTTTTTGTTGACAATCAACCGTAATCGATACAAACAGTCATAAAAAAGCATGTTTATGAGAATCTTCCCTTTCATTTTTGGGACTACATAAATTCATGAACTTTGTTTTAACAACCTTGAGATTAAGTAAGTGTAGAACAGAACTTTCGTTTCTAAATGTGTCCCCATTGTTAAAGAAAAATTTTTAAAGACAAAACGTTTTCTAAAGGATAACGTATACTACTTCATCTTTTATCGAAAAATCCCATCAACCTTAACTTTCAGTACCTACAGGTATATAACAAGTATTGTCTCGGTAATAACTCGTATATAGAATTCATGAATGGATTCACTTTCACTTTTACTTCAACGAGTCAACACATGCTGAGAAACGCTGGGTACCCGACATCGGGTGGTTCAAGGAGGCAGGTACCCTAAGAGGTCCGTTCTTATGATCTCACCCAACGGTAAAGGAAGAGGTCCCCTAGAAGGACTGGGTCCCTAGCTTGGGTCCAGAGGACGTAACGTCCGTCTGTGAAATTGGAGACGCGGTGGTCCCTTCGGGTGAATGGATTCTATATACGAGTTTATACATGAATGCACTCCTAGAAATACACTCATTTGGTTTTTCCTGAACCAAACATGACACTATCTTGTTCTCAATAGTGAAAAGACTTTTAAAAAGAGAAATTTCTTCATACATTCTCTCCTCACACTTTGTGTAAACAGAATTGGACGTGGACTCTATTCGGACAAAAACGGTCCTCAAGACGGGAGAATCATGATTAGAGGTCACCTCCCGACAGTCACGGGTAGACGTAGTCAGTCGACGACCTCCTATCTATTCGACGTTTAAAGAGATGTGGGGTGGGAGGATTGGGAGAACGAAGATCCTGTGCGACCTCCGTCAAAACCTTCGACATGGTTTATTATACGTCGAATAATTAATGGATCGGAACACCGTTTGGAAAAAAAAAGAGGAGGTCGTCCAAAAGAGGTTCACTTTTGTAGACTTCAAATAAAGATCCAATTACTCTCACCCCTACCATATGTACACAAATAAAAGTATCTTGAAGTGACTTTTGAAACATTCCAATAATCTAAACTGTGTGAATTGTAAGATTGAAAAAATAGTGGATCTTGACTAAACTTCGTAGTGTCAACAACTTGTCTGGTTGACAAATTACTATGAGGTTTCGGTATCAATCAGGAGTCGTATCCTTAACCTCAAGAATTTCAAACGAACATTTCAACAATAAATCTTGTCTCTTTATATTGTCATATTTGTTATAATATAATTACTAAATTATATATCCTTCCACTCCAAGAATACTGGAGGGTGTTACTGATGAATTGTAACTAAGACAAAATTTCACAGAGTCCACGATCAACCACAAATTGTCTAGTAAAGAATACGGATTAAGAAACGTAGAGACGGACCCCCTCCACCCACCTGAAACTTCGTCTCTTCTCAAGTCACGGACCATCTTCGTTGACAAAGTATCGTTCTTCATCTTTTCACACATCGAGACCAGTAATGACGAGAATAACCCGGAGAACCCAGTCCATTCCATCTCCCGGAACCAGGGACACTCCTCACCGAAGATCCTTTTATTTACTCTCGACAACCGCCTTCTTACTAAACTTCAACAAGAAAATCTTAGAGATGTACGATAATTACCTTAAGACCGATTTGAAACGTTGTCACATATTTTAGAATCCTAAAATCAAAACACCAGTCTATGACTGAAGTAAATTAAGTTGGAGAGGAAGGGAGTTATTTGGGTTGGGTGTTGTTTATATGAGGAGGAAGGTTTCGTGTACAAGAACCCGAAGTAAATAAATAAATTAGTCCTAAATAACTAGACCGTGTACTTCCAGATACATATATGATTCGTTTTTCTACTATCCTCAGGAAACGAGAATTCATCGAGTCCAGAACCTCTTCCGTTACCGTGGGGAGAGGTCATGAGAACGGACCTTTGATGGTACCTACCTCCTCGGACCATCCGACGTCAGGTACCCCAACGCTTCTCAACTGAGCTGACTCACTGAAGTGAAATTGAAGAGTGAAAGTACGTAACCTCTTCCTTGACCGTTGGGTGAGGTCACAAGAACGGATCTCTTAGGGTTCCTACCCCCTCGGACCACCCGACGACAGGTACCCCAGCGTGTCTCAGCCTGTGCTGACTTCGCTGAATCGTCGTCGTCGTCGTCGAGTCCAGATCACCCCCTATGTCTGTATGTTATAATGCACCGATCACAGTATGTTCTCCCTCCATGACTCACGACATCCTTGTGTCCTTCCTTGTCAGGTGAGCTCGACTCTATTCCCTTACACTTCGACAAAATCTTTTCTAAGTGTCTTTGTAAAAAGAATATCTTAACTCTTGTCAAAATTCCTCCATTCTACTATCAAAGAAAAAAATTGACAAGAAAGTCTCTATAACAACGGGACTACTAAAACTTACGAAATATAATAGATCATGGACCATCATACGACGACGGTGATTCAGCGGAATCAGCACAGACTGAGACACACTGGGGTCTCTGTCGTCGGGTGGTCCGAGGGGACAGGGACCAAAAGAGGTCCGTTCTTGTGACCTCACCCAACGGTAAAGGAAGAGGTTACGTACTTTCACTTTTCATTTTCACTTCAGCGAGTCAGTACAGGCTGAGGATCGCTGGGGTACCTGATGTCATCATGACACAATTTTCTAATATCTAGGTACTACCCGACGGTTCCCCTTTCACAAGAGGCAAATCCTTCGTTCCGTCAACGATGTAAATACGTCTTCAAAGTTCTCAGTAATGTTTTTTTGGAGTCTAGACTTTAACTCGAGACCACCTCTAAATAGATTGAAACCATAACTATGAACCAAATCTTGTACCAAATTCTGGACCAATCACGTCGTCAAGTACAACTATCACATATATTAACACTTAGTATAAGATTATACTGTAAACAGTAGTGAATTACTAAAATCTAAAAATCAAGAATTTGAACCGGACATCACACTTTATTAATAAGACTTTAAATCCATTAAGGATGATCACCCACTTCTATTGGATAGTTCTCCTGATGAAAATGAACTCGTCAAAGTCTGAAACTAGATCAAATCTGGTCCATACATTTATAGTTTTACCAACTTGAATTACAATAAGTCATCTTACCTGACAGGATCTCTTTTGAAATTTTTACCCTTTATTTTTTATTCTTAGAGATTTAGGTCAATCCGTGGAAAAAGTAACAGAACAAAGAATGATAAACGAGAATATGTGTTTGGTTCTACTTGTACTGAATGGGACTTTAGTTAAAACTTCCCTGCACATAAGAAAACAAAGGGTAAAAAGTCAGAACTTGAGTCTCACGGACAACTTGTACAGGGAGTCAAGACCTATCTAAAGGGGAGAGAACGATGGAAAAGTTTAACACGGAAACGAGACTAAGAAAATCTTAATTTCTTTATCCTTATCTCGATCAACATATATAAGACAAGACTCTTACATTGTAACGTATTAGTTTGACGGATGTCAAGTCTATCTTCAGAATGAAAGTAACAGTCACCTTCATCGAAAATATTATATTAAACTCCAAATATAGAGACAATAAAAACATTAAGGGATAATGGAATGAATCCCTCCAGTAAAAAATAATTTTTTTTGAACATTTTATAACCGATATAAGGTACAACATGTTATATAGGAATATTGAATTTAAAATATGTAATATCAAACATATAGAATCAGGGGCTGGGAAAATAATGGAAGGGGGAAGGGAGAGAAGTGATCATTGGTGATCAAACAAGACTCATACAAAGAAAAAACAATATAAGTGATCAAACGATATAAAAAATCTAATGTGTATATTCACTATAGTATATCATAAATAGAAAGAGAAAGACTGAATAAAGTAAATAGTATTGATTTTCACTTTCACTTCAGTGAGTCAGCAAAGACTGAGAAACACTGAGGTACCTGACATCGGGAGGTCTGAGGAGACAGGTACCCTAAGAGGTCCGTTCTTATGACCTCACCCAACGGTAAAGGAAGAGGTCCCCTAGAAGGACTGGGTCCCTAGCTTGGGTCCAGAGGGCGTAACGTCCGTCTGCGAAATTGGAGACTCGGTGGTCCCTTTGTGTCCAGTAAAAATTTTAGACGGACGAATTAGTGGAGTCTTGATAACTAAATTTCCCCGATATTAGGTGGGATTAAAAACAAAATATTCTAAAAATAGTTTCCAACTACCTTTCAATTTTCAAAACTTACTCACCACTGATTTCAAAGAAAATAAATCGAGGAGAACATCGGAAAAAGATTACAGAAAAAACCTTTTATTGTCATGCCACTTCCACTACAAAACAAATTAGTACGTAGTCACCAAAATTTTTATCTTAAAAAGATCTTGAAATAAGGAAAGGAAATGTATTATTAAAAAACCACACACACACAAACCGCCCCCCTACCCAACGTCGCGAAACAACCAACACCCTAAAATCCAGAAATTAGTCCTTAACTTTGACCGGGAGTCGTCACTGTTTTACCCAAGGATTAGTGACCTGACGGTACCCTAAGGGTATGTATTATTTATGTCTAAACTACCAGAACTTACGAAAATGAATTGACAGTATAAACCACGAGACTAAAATTTGACTGTAAATGATTCACCAACACATATGGTTAGTAAGATGATTCGTAAAATATATAAATAGTGTAAATAAGGAGTATCCAATACGACATTCAAAATAATACTCGAGAGACAAGATCTACTCCTTCGACTCTGAACCAAAACAAAAAAAAAAAAAAAACGGGTTCCAGTATCTTGAAATTGATCTTAGTCTTAAACATAAATCCAACCAGACCAGACTGAACGTTCGGAGTCTAGAATTTGTATACACCAACATATATTATTGTACTTCTTTCCGTAAATCCCGAACCGAGATAGTCAATATATGAACGTTTAATTTTTCTTCATTCATTTGACATTTTTCTGCACACAAGTCTACCAAATAGCAGATTTCTGATGTCCACTTACCCATTGTATCAAAATTATGACAAGATTACGTAGTCAAATCTGACACCAATAAAAACACTAAAACTATTTAATATTTCTTCCATACCCTTGTATTATAGAATTCTGAAGTTTCATGCATCGAAACGGATAGCAAAGTGTAAGGACGAACAAACATACTTAGTGTTGTCAGTATGTAAGACCGTAGAGACAACATACATATGGATTAAACCGGACACTCATCTTTGTCGATTCGTGTCTTACGGGGAAACCTCAAGATCTCCTTTAATAACAAATTCGAGACACTCGAAAAAACAAAAGCCAACAACATTCTCCTATTCTCCATCTCCGTCAAACCAATTCGACACGAAGGTAAATGTCAGAGAGATTTAAAGGACTTCGCAATCTAACCCACCTAGATCACCTTTATTCTCCCTCTATGTAAAGTCATGTTTAAGTGTCTTAAGTAAAGGGTATCTTTTACTATAAAACACGTGAAGGGACCCTTGATCGAGAAATTCCGACAAACTGTAAACATCGACTTAATATACATTCATGACTTTACAATTATCAATTGATAAAAGTTCCTTTAACCTGACATCAAGAAACTTAGTTGTACATTCAACTGACCACGTAAATGACTCGACAAACCAATACAACCTATATGATTCCTGTACTAAAAAAAATTCGGTATATATTAGTACTCTCTGGGTAACTCAGGAAGTGTATTTTTTAGATTAGAAAACTATGGTTGACGTACTGAAAGACCCGAAGGGTTCACCGAGTCACCATTTCTTAGACGGACGTTTACGTCCTCTGTGTCCAAACTAAGGACCCAACCCTTCTAGGGGACCTCTTCCTTTACAGTTGCGTGAGGTAATAAGAACAGACCTTTTAGAGTACCTGTCTTTTCGGACCGCCCGACGTCCGGTATCCCAACGTTTCTCAGTCTGTACTGGATCACTGACTACTCGTTCGTTCGTTGTACTGAACGGTCTTTATTTTTTCACAACAAGAGAATCATTTGAGTACAATCTGAGAACACTTATAAAATTTACGTAATCCCCATGTATCATAAAGTAAAACGATACATCAATTTGTAATTTTTCAGTCTATGCAGTCTATTTTATATATATTTGGAAAATCTTTCTTTTGTAGAAAAGGATCAAATCCTAAATAAAAACATATAATATGATCGTCTACTTGAAAGGAGTGGAACCAAAGATCGGTAGAGACAATTCATCCATCGATTCAAAACCCCGGTCGACTAATTCGTCGACAAATAAACCTCACCATATCAAGACAGAGACCCAACGAGTCTCACGGTTGTCCTACAAAGGTCGAACCATTAAATCGACGGAGACGAGACGGTATATAGTGGTCCGAAGTAGATCCCACCTCGTCACCTCTACCACTCTCATAATTAACATACGACATGATTCAGTGAAGTCAGCACAGGTTGAGACACACTGGGATTCCTGAAGTCGGACGGTCCGAGGAGACAGGTACCTTAAGAGGTCCGTTCTTATGACCTCACCCAACGACACGGGAGGAGGTCCCCTAGAAGGGCTGGGTCCCTATCTTGGACACAGAGAATACAGATTGGACGTAACCGTCCGTCCAAGAAATGGTCATCTTCTTCGTGACAATTATCATAAGGACTATCCTAAACGACTGACAACCTACATCCCACACTCGTCTTCCTTCTTACCACCACGACAATTGTCTTTATCAGTTCACATAAATATACAATGAGACACATCTGTCAATAGAATTGTCTTCTTTAAAAATTAACTGTTATAGTAATCATGAAACAAAATTTAAATGGTTAGGAGCTCAGAAGACTTAAGAATATAAATTTCCTACATTACAAAATTAATTCTCTTTTTACTTGAAGATAACACGACTCGATGACTCTAGAACTCCAAACAATATCGTCAATCGTAATGAATGGGATTGATTATGTCTTTACTTAAAAATTAGTTTCATTTTTTATGACAATAATCATCCAGACCTATTTATTTAAACACAGTGAAAATCTTCAATTTGACTCAAACTTAACTCAAGAGTTTTAGGCAAGAAAAGGATTATGACATCGAATATTAGGTTGGTTAACTTTTAAGTGAACTACCAACACACCAAACAATGGCACAGATTCGTGACTAAAAGGTCTATAAATTTAATTTAATGACTATAAATTTGACTTAAAAAAGTCATAATAAAATCACCTCTTTTAAGTTCAGAATAAATTAAATACGTAGACTTTTGAATTAGATAAAAGTTGATGTCATTTTAATTTCTTAAGAAAAAGGAAAATGAAGACTAATAGACTTCCGTAAACTTATAAGGTAAATTTCGTTGTCAAAATTTTTAACTCTATATTAAATATATGATATTTTAAATGGGAAATTGTGCATGTTCAGTCACCAAAAATTATGAAGTTTTTCAACATGTCAGTAGTGGTGACAGACCACAAGACTACAGGTCTTGTAAAAGTAGTCGAGTACGAGTGATCGGTAGTGGGGAACAAGAGACAAAGGAGTCAGGAACCATTGGTGATTAGATGAAAAACAGAGATACATAAGTGGATAAGACTTCTAAAGTGTATTTACCTTGACACTATATACACTAGAAAATACAGAAGGAGAATGTAAAATCGTACAAATGTCCTAAGTGAGTACAATATTGTACAGACTCAAGAAGGAATGAAAAACACTAGTTTATTATAAGGTAACATACATACTTATCTACAGTGTAAAACAAACAGGTAAGCAGTCAACTATCCGTAAACTCAACAAAGATGAAAAGAGACGACACGTATAAGAGAATGTCCGAAGACACACCTACACACAAAAGTGAAGAGAAACCATATATGGATCCTTACCTAACCTACATATGACTCACTATACCATCGAAAGACTCCTTGACAGTTCGAAAAATTCTCCGGTACGGCAAAATATAAGGGTGATCTGAATCGTCGTCGTCATTACATTTTCCCAAGATGAAAGAAGTGCAAAAGTAGGTATGAACAAAAACGAAATACATAAAAAACCCACCCCATATTAGATTAAAACAATACAACATAAAAAACTTTTAACTACCAGGGAACGACACCTTTCTATTTTCAAATAAACTTTATCTGATAAATAAATCTCTTTTCAATTATGATTCTATGGTTGTGTGTTAACAACGAACTATTATTATACGATTATAGTCATGGTAAATATCTATACTTGGTCTACTTAAATCGTGGTCATAAAATTCGATCATTCATAACACTAAGTATTCTGACTTATGATTGACTTATGAAGTAAAAGTAAGAATTACTAATGTACATTTTATTGACTATGTTACTCAAAGTTTATTCAATACAGAAGGTTTAGATACATTTACGAAAACCTGAAGTATTGTGAAGTAAATTATGTCACCGTAAATCGTAGAGGAGACGTTCTGTGTACCGACCCGATATCCTCGTTTCCCTACTCGATCTGTCTGTACCTGGGAGAGAACAAGGACTGTCAGTATAGGGTGAATCCCTTTATTTGAGCACGTGTATTAATGTCTAATACCAAACATAATACTTCTTTTGTTTGACCCACTCATTTTCTCTTATGAGAAGAAGTTCAAACATTTAGTCCATTCCGGAGAGACTCTTCCAGTAAAATTTCGATTCTGGGTTTTCTACTAATTCTTTCTCAATTCAGACGTTCTCGACTCTCTCTTATGATGTCCATACCACAGACTCAACCATTACTCGAATCGTATAAACCTCTAGTTTCACTAACGGGTAAACCGATTACTCTCTCCTCCTTTCTTATTTTAGTCTCCTACACCCTTTCTCTATCTTTCGTCTAGACGACCCTGGTAGACCAATACCATTCCTTAATCTTAATTTAGGTCTGACCATCCCTAGATGATCTCTCACTGTCCTTACTAAGTGTAAAAATTTTCTAGTGAGACAAATGACTGACATCTGGTCTCACACACTTCTGGTTAATTTCTACGATAAATAATTATAATGTCTTCAAGACCGTTCTCCATCGTCAAATCTAATCTCATTACTGTTACCTTTACCTTTCTTTACTTGACTCTCCCCGAAGACCTCTATCTCAGGCACTCTAAACGACTACCAATCTATACAATCTGTTCCACTCTCTTTTTAACTCCTATTACGGGTCTCAAACCGAATTTGTAGACCACCGTTCAACAGATTCTTTATCCCTTGTTCATTCCCCTTTCTAGACCTCTAAACCTTTGACTCTTGACAACATCTACAAAACTGAAACTCAACGAATAATTCTATAGACTTCCACCCCTGAAGTGAACACCAGGTCACCAATTCTAAGACGTACAGATGACGTCCCCCGTACTTAAACTAGGGACCAGGATCTTGATTCTAGGGTACACGACGGACCACACCGGTTTCCGTTTTTTGTTTGTTGTTGTTGTCTTTTGAGTATTTCTATAGACTTCCACAATCTACAGATTATTTACCAACCCATATACCTAAACCCAAACTTTCCCTCTCTCCGGAACCTATCTCTTCGTTTAAACGTAGAGTCGGCTTCTTCGAAAGAATTGAAAATCTTAACCTACCTTTTAAATCGTTTCCTGAGACCTGCCTGTCACTGGTCACTATACTTACTTTACATGTTTACGGAGAATTACCTAAAAGATTTGAAACTAACGAGAAGGTCTCCATGTTTACCACTTTCGGTACCAGAAAAGAGGAAAGTTTACAGTCTTGGAAAACGATCCGTGAAAACCGGTACGATAAGGAGTAGGACGACTCCCTGAAAGAACCGGTAGTAGGTCGGAAAGACAAGTCACCCATACTTTCTTTCTTTCCCTTCAGCGAGTCAACACAGTCTGAGACACCGGAGTACCTGACATCGGACGGTCCGAGGAGGTAGGTACCTTAAAGGGTCCGTTCTCATGACCTCACCCAGCGGTAAAGGAAGAGGTCCCCTAGTAGGACTGGGTCCCTAACTTGGACCCAGAGGTCGTAACGTCCGTCTACAAAAATGACACACTCGGTGGTCCCTTCGGGAACCCATATCCGAAATTTTTTTATCCTGAACCGCTATTCCCTAATAGTCAGAGACCCGAAGATCCTCACGATAAAGTCAGTCATATAAAACCCAATTTATCTAATACACGACAATCCAAGCTTTCAAACTACTCATAAACATACATAAAGACTTTGACCCTGAGTATCAAAATCCTGATCCTCAAGAGTGTTAGAAATTAAACCTCAAAAATTAAAAGTGTATTCTTAATAGTAATATCTATTGGTTTACTAATGAAATATCGACTGAGAGTACTCTAAAATCATGGATATAAGATTTGATTCACTAGAAGGATTTACAGAAATTAAATATACCAATTCAAAGAGTTCGTACCCAAAGACCTCAGATACTCCAACGACTGACTATCACCAGACATAACAAAGACACTTTTTTAACAAAATTTAGATAGATGATCTATTAATACTCTCATTTGATTCAACCTAACGGTGACATGAATATATATATATGTACAGTCATCAGGTTTTATAACTCATAAGATCGTATGAAAAGACAGGATAGAACAAATTTTTACTAGGAACACTATTTCATGAACTAATTAAGGTAATGACGATATCAAATTATCATTTTACTACTAATGGATACATCTTTTGTCGATTATGTATCAAAAGAATGTAAAACTTCATCAACTATTTATGAAGAAAGTAGGGTAGGTGAATCATGTAGGAAAGTGATTTTTAGACTTCCATTCATTAAATACGAAACGTGTACCTGAAGAACTGAAAAAAAATTTTTGATTAAAGTTTATAAAAAGATACATCTCTTCCACTTTACTTAATTTTCAAAAGAAAAACAATAAATATTTACAGTAAAATTTGACTAAGAACTTTCGAGAAGTTTATACCTTAAAAAGATACATCTCTTCCACTTTACTTAATTTTCAAAAGAAAAACAATAAATATTTACAGTAAAATTTGACTAAGAACTTTCGAGAAGTTTATACCTTATCCCGAACGAAAAAATAAGTAATTTAACTATCAATAACGTCGAAATTTGCATAAATCGTCATAGGATTAGTACAAGAATATGTATTACTTGTTTCCATCAGACGATAACCAGTATGTCGAATAGTTATGACAGTGTTTTAGAGAGTAATCTAGGAGTACTTTGACGTACTACAGTCTCTTCGTCAACAATCTCTAATCATAGTTCACGAGTAACTTACAAAAGATTCACAAGACGAGACGACAATCTTCAAACACACGTAAAAATAACACTTTTAAGTCGGAACACTTTATCCATGATAATAACGGGAGTAATAAATTTATTCTTTCGACTCCGTTTCTCACCACCATCACCCTAACACATGTTCAAAGAATTGTAAAGAAGCGGACAGAGACGGTATAAGAAGAGATTCAAGTTGAGGAAGTGTGTTCTAAAATGGGGAATACTCAATGAGTTCTTGTAACGAGACCTTTAAAAGACAAAAAGAGAGGACGTAGTAGTGAAAGGACTCCTACCTAATAAAGATAACCGTATGTTTGTACATTAAAGAGAAAGGAATTTTTGTGTTTTGTCATTTTGTTCTGGGAGAAAACTGAAGTGAAGGGAAGGTCGATAATGAAAATCAGGGAAAGGCAGAAATCACGTGTTGAGGAATATTTAACACTTATAAGTGATAAACATTAACATGAGAGAGGAAAAGAGAATTTATGTAGGGTCAATTCAAAAATGGGATGACAAGGTGGTTCTAACGAAAATAGTTCCAGTGGTCCCTCGAGATACAACGTCCTATACCACCCCCTACATCTCTTTACTTATCATACTTTCTTCCTGTGATACTCATATATTGTTTTTGGATCTTTGTAAGTTTATAGGTACAACATTTGAAATCATAAAGACACATTACCTCGTAAGTTTTTCTCACCCCTTCTGTAGAAATATGACGATTCCTCATTAACGGTCCCATTTTATTCCCTCTTTTGTTTCATGATTTCTCACTCATAGGACAAGATGGAAATACACTCTTTTCTTCCCTTTGTATTCACACGAATATATGTGTAAACAATGCAACAATTTTTTGGTACCTTCCCACTAAGTTTTAATGTCTCCTTCTCCCATCCCCTGTCTTCGATTTGGAGAAACATGGAACAAGATATTAAAAAGGAAACAAAGACACATACAATATATATTAAAATTTTTAATTCATCTTTTTTTTAAGGATTTGTCAAATTGTTACAGTCCTACAATTGTCTTAATGTTCATTAAAACTTTGTGATAAAACTGATGTATAGAGATCATCCGATCTAGATTCCTGACTTTTTCACTGTTCTTTAGAATTTGGAGTAGGTCTTAATAACTCTAATATGTATCATCCTATTTCGGGTATTCATGAAAACGATTACCGTATTAAAACAATGATAGTAATCATTTTTTCTAAAAGTCCCACTGTCTACACATTTATTTTATTTTTTGGAATATGGTAAGTTAATTTTAGTCTTTTTACTTATAAGTGGGTCCCAAATTCAAAGAGGAAACGTTTTTTATGTATAAAACATAGAGAGAACTTCTTAGAATCTTTATTATCGTTCACTGGCATTCATGGGAATCCGGGGTCTAAAACAGAAATCTACGGTAAAGGATAATTTTCCTTAGTTTCGGGGACCTTGACACCGACAAAGGTCCGGACCGTTTTCTTTGCACCTTCCACTTGGAATACACGGGTTTTCGTTCCTTCGAGAATGTCTGACGTCTCCAGTTTTAATAAAAGATGGGGATTACTTTATTACCTAGATCCGTCAAACTAGATTCAATAATTTTTCCACTTACAAACTACCGTCTGAAGTATCCCCTACTTGGTCCGACTGTTATAAATTTGTGTGACTAGCTAGAATTGTACTGATTTTCATCCAGTGGGTCAGATGTACACGATTATTACTACACTATGTCGTCCTTCAAGAGAACAGTTTGTTTTTTCTTGGACTTCAAGTAGTCGGGAGGTCTAGATTGACGTAAATGTCTTCTGATATCCTGTTTGATATGGTATGGTCTTCCTGTGTCAGTGAATGTAGGTCTGACGTTGTACAAAAGAAGTTGTTCATCGATCCCTTTTAAAACTTTCACCTTCGACAACTTTCTAAGTTTCTCTGTATTGTCGGGTTAAGGTACACACTTGGAACAAACTAAGACCAAATCTGTTTGGTAGTCTGTCATTTCTTAGACGCACGTCACACCTTCTGGACCCAGCTAGGAACCCAACCCCACTGGGGGACCTCTTCCCGTACCGTTGGGTGAGGTCATAAGAACGGACCTCTTAGGGGTACCTCTCTCCTCGGACTGTCCCCGACGTCAGGTACTCCAGTGTCTCAACCTGTGCTGACTTACTGAGTCGTGTCGTGTCGTGTGTAGGGATTTTTCCGTAAAAACTCGTTCACCCCTTTTAACTTGACATGACCTATAATGAATGATTCGTTAATTTAAAATAAAATAACTTCCACCATTATAACACCAATTAATTTGTTTTTGTTGACGATGTCTATGTACGATAAAAAACTGTACACTTTTCTTTACTATACCCCACAAACGAAATTTTGAGAAAAGGAACGGTTTTTACTTTACCCCCACCCATTTACTTTGTTCTTATCGTTTTACAACTGTTAACAACCTCGACCCATAAACCCTTAAGATTTCTACCATTCCCCGAAGTAAAATAAGAGAGGTGAAACACACACAAACTCTTAAAATTATCATTTAATTTTAGTATTCTTTTCTGACTATAAAAAACATAGTTTACTATACTGTATCCTCATAGATAATTTACAAATTTGACTATCAAATACTACCGAATTTAGTCCCGAATTTAGTCAGAAATAGTGAATCACAAATTGAGTACAATATATTAAATGATAACACGGGGTGAGTCACAAGTATACATAACTAATTTCAAAGTTCTGAACACTATACGTCAAAAAGTTTTTTTTAGGACACAACATAAACCAACAAATATATATTCTTAAACACGTAAAAGCCTTACCACGTGAGTTTTTATGAAGACCCCTTTAATTTAATACGGTTTTTCGATTCATTCAACATGGAAGAGAACTATAAACCATGGATTCTTGGACACTTGGTGTCTAGAATTGATGGTTTACCGAGAAAAATGACACCAATTAAAATTACATTCTGAGAAAAAATCATCGGTACAACGTATATATCTGACAAACTTTTAACAATATCAATAAAGAACCTAAACCGTACAAATCATTAACAGGTATATCGGTTGTAAACAAAATCATCTTAAGTTCCTTGCGAACGACCAAAGAGGTACTACTTTATCCTCCAGAATACCCCTGACATGTATTTACAAAAATAAAATTTATGGATTACGAACATCACACTCGTGAATCGTCTAAATAATCTTCATGTTTTATTCCGTCTCTATTGGTCTTAAATAAAATATAAAACCCAACATATACCTCTACCGTGAACCTAGAGGTACGTGAACTCGAACAAAAAGAACACAAAAACTTTTTACATTTTTCCATAAGTACTCTTACCGTTTTTATTATTTTTGATCTTATCAATAGATTTTGACATTTGATATAGGTTTACCGAAAACTTAAATTTTGACTATTTAATGGGACGTACTACAATGATTTCATCTTTTATATAAAATACATATGAAAACTAATTTTTATGACTGTTTTATTACGTTTTATTGTGACCACTGGAACCTTAAAATAGGGTAACAACTGACAATTATCTTTCGGTCAGTGGAAGAATAATTATCAGAACTTCCAAAAATTACTGTCAGTGTGTACGTAACGTAATACCGACTTTCTGGTTGAAGGTTAAATGGATAAAAGGGGTAAAATTTCTATTTAACCCTTAATAGACATAAAATAATATAGATGTCATCTATACAATGGTAAACGACTTGAAAATTACAGAATTTATCTTAAACCTTTTTGTTTTAAGAATTTAATACAGTCAAAAGACGAATAAACACGACTTTCCCCTAAAATGAAATGGGTATCATTCCGTAGAATAAGGGTTGAAAGTTAAACATATTAATCTTTTTCAACTTTAAAAAAGAAATAGGGTAAAGAATCAACTGCTTCCTAGTCTCTAACCACATAAGCCCGTCTGACGAAGGGCTAGTAGACGTCGACTTTCTGTAAGAGTCTTTTCATTCGAAAAGGTGGTGATAAGTTATGGTCAATGAGTCTCACGGTCCCCTTTATACAAGACTTGAAACAAAACGATAGGTTGGTTAAATCAAGAATCTGTGAATTTTAGTTGGGACAATCCATCGTATTATCCACTAAGACTAATCAATTGTCAAAGTATATAGGTAGACTATCGATTTAGACTTTATCGTAATGTATAAACACAAGTCCCTAAACAATAGAACGTCTTCTTTCGGTATAAGTGAATAGTAATTACGTCCTCATCTCACGAGTTCATCTGACCATTGTCAGGGGAGAGAATTTAGGCAAAAACTACTTTGATGTATTGTAAAATTATGTTCAATTGAACCCAATCCTTAAATTAAAACCCTGTAGTTTATAATGTCTTCCTTCGGGTGAACCAGGTAGTCGTTTGAAACTTAGGACCATGAGTCTCAATTTATATAAAATTATATTAAAAAACTATCTTATGATCAATGAAATTACCGTCGAAAATCGAGTACAAATAAACACCTTAAATATGAAAATCTTAAAAAGACGTAAACTCTAAGAAAAACGAACACTTACATCGTCTTGACTTATATATCGACAATCCAAAGTGAAGTCTAAAAACTGAATTGAGTCACAAAAGACCTATAGGGATTAGAGAAATACGAGAACACATACAAATACTAGTGGACACCCTTTAAACTTTTTTGGAATGTGACCACATAAGGAAGACAAATCTATCAACTGTAAAATCAAAACGATCACACTGAAGGACGACAGTAAAAGTAAAATTAGTACATCAAAGTCCAACGGTTTCACCAAATTATTGTAGGGAGTGACAGAGAGAGAGGGACGAAGAGGGAGAGAGAGAGTTTTTATGACCGAAAACATCGTATATAGGAGGGGAGAAAGAAAAGAATTATCTGAAATAAAAAATCTCATCAAAATCAAAGTATTGTTTTAACCCGCCTTCCATATTTCTAATGGGTATATTGAGGACGGAGGCGTGTATGTGTCGATGAGGGTTATTGTCGTAAGGTGTAGTCAGATGTAATCTCACGATGTCATCAATCTCAACTTCGGACGTAACTATAGTAGTGGGGTTTGGGTAGCAAATGTAATCCCAAGTGAGAACCATAACATGAAAGACATCCGAAATTATTTACATATTACTGTCCATAGGTGGAATATTATAACATGTCTTATAAATGATGGGGGGTTTAGACGATATAAGGTGGAGAAGTAAAAGAAAGGACCAAAATAGGAATTTTTGAAAAAAGTGATATACGAGAAACTTTATATCTAAATAATAAAATTGGGTTCCTATCCATCTCAGACTTGTACGCATGAAGATTTTTCCTAAAACGACGGTCTTTAGTAAAGGTTGGTCTTATGAATTTTACGAAACCCTAAAGGCACCACCAGGTCACCAATTCTGGGACACGAAAGTGACGTTCCCCAAGCCCAAGTTAGGGGCTAGTCCCTTGACTCTAGGGTGTACACGGAAAGGTACCGGTTGGTGTGGGCGGGGGGGGGGGGGGGGGCTTTTGTTGTTGTTGTTGTTGTTGTTGGTTTTTGGTGGGTCGAAGTCAGTTTCCTGACGACATGGGGAATAGTGTCTTGTAAAGCTTGTCATACAAATGTCAAACTTGTCTAGTAACTTGACATATTGGGAAATGAAGAAAGTCAATTTACGACAGTAATTGAAATGGACAAATCAATATATTACAAAATATCTTTGTAAGGGGTTTCCACTTATTTATGACACTCCATTAACACCAATTATACTGGAAACTTTGATCAAAACATTCCTACTTGTAAAATGTGAACCTACGAAAAAAAAAAATGACAAAAAAATGACATAAGGGTTCGATTCCCCTGTAACATTTAGTCCGTAGGAAAGATGGACGAAACGAACCACATGGAGTACATTACGATAAAGACCCTTACGGAAAGAAATCATAAGATTGAGGATAATTGAAGAAGGAGATTTGGGTATTTGTCAATGTCAAGTACGTAGAGTCAAAACACGTTTTCTGACTAAATATATAAAGAGATTAACGTGAGATTACACGATCAGACAAGAATTTTTTAAAAAAAAAATTAAATAAACAAAAACCGACGACCCAGAAGTAACGACACGGTTAAAAAGAGGTCAACACCTCTCACCCTCGATGACAGATCAACGTCACACGCCCGAAGAGAGACGCCACTGAACAGAACAACGGTTCGTGTCCGAGGTCCCACGCGCCCGAAGTCATTGACGTCGGGAACCCGACATCTCGTGTCCGAGTCATCAACGCCACGCACCCGAATCAACGACAGACACCCCAGAAGGGTCTAGTCCCTAGTCTGGGCCCAGAGGACGTAACCATCCGTCTAACAAATGGTGCCTCGGTGGTCCCTTCGGGGTCAGACAAGAAACTTGGACAAGCCCCACCCCCCCCCCCCTTGACTGAGGACGGGAAAGAACCTAAGTGGAGTCTTAATTCGTGTCAAGAACAAATACCTTCTACCACTTGAGGATCTCGAAACAAAGAGAAAGAGTGTTGACCCGTAGAAAAGAAATAAAGGACGGCGCGGGGGGGAAAATTTTTCAGTAAAAGACTAAAAATTTTTAACAACGCGGTAGGAAACAAGAAGAGACGCAGAGGAATGAGATGGAACAAATGAACGAAATACGGATACTATTTATATGAGTACTTTAGTAATTCGATCTTACGGTCAATTAATAAAAATCTCATAAAAGGAAGTGAGTATCAACATCTAAATACCTCTGTGTGAACCTTATAAATGTCTTATATCAAGCTTATATACGAGATATAGACACATATTCACAATCTCTATTTTGGTCAAAAACTGAATTTTTTATTTTATGATAATGATTTTAAGTCTGTCTACTCTAATCTCACTCCAATAAACTCAAAGGAATAGTGACATTCAAAAGTTTATTACTTTTGTAAATGATAAGTTTCAAACATCCGGATTCGAAGTTACACTGACAGTGTCACGACTATAATTACACACATCACAAAAATATGATTTTATTATCCAACGTAACTGCGTTAAAATGTCGTCACAAACGAACCATATGTTTTATTATTAAAAAAAGTATATCATCAAGGACTCATAACTCTGACAAAAGATTCGTACCTTCTTTATGAGTCTTCCTAGGGTTAAATACACGTCCACTGTTAAATAATGATTATTTTGCCGACACCATCCTTCTTTGAATTCAAAACTCAAGTCATAAAGACGAATCGATGACTGTAACAACTCGACGCATGAAAGGTCATGATGGGAAATTTACATTAAAAGAAATTAAAATCGTTCTACTCATAGTATACCAAGTAGATCATACATGGAGAGCCTGAGGAGGGTCAAGAGGTTTTAGGTCGTGGTTATCTCTTTCAGTACTTCGTGACCGCAGGTTGTCGTTAAGACACTCAACAAAACCCGTCTCATTTACGACTTCAAAAGACTAATAGGGAAGAACGGAGATTTTTGATTCACCTTTTGTCTTGTTGACCTAGAACACCCACCACTCTGACACAACACTTGTCGAATTCAATTAGTAAATTTGAAGTAAAAATCTCTAGGTCATGTGTCACATTAGGGAACTTCGGACACGGGTACTCAATATTAAACGATATACCGTCCAGTCATTATCTCGGTTAAAAGTCCCCAAATTAATGACTTTATGACTTTTCTGTTTTAATACTATACCAATATATTATATTTGAGAAATTCCATAAAATATCTAATATAAATTAGTTCCATCTAATTTAATAAATTTGAAATTCAAACGATTTCTTCTAACGAACAAGTTATTAACAAAATATTTTACTGACCTAAACTCATATATAAGGCTGATACCCTCCTTATTAATGAACTACATGGGTCAAGAAAGTCTGAACTCATAAGTAAAAAGGGAGGAATAAAAAGGTAGAAGGAATTTAACAAAACCTTTAAATTTTTTGATCAACTTGAAAAGTTGAATCTGTAAAAAATATGACAAGTTTAAGAAAATATAATTTAGTAAAAACCAAAGGAAAACATTTTCGAAATACACTGTGAAAACCTCCACTTTCTTTTCCTGACCAACTCACCCTTCGAACAAAGTTCGAAGGACCCATCCCTAGAAAACATGACGATTCACATGAAAGGAAGAACAGTCCTTAGATCGGTCTTAAAACTCCTCCCCTACTTACCGTCCCCACTATTACTCTCTGACTAACAATTGACGAAGAAATTCTTCGATCTAGAACATCAACGAGAGAAATTAATCGTATCGGAGTTACCATTCATAAAAGATCATGATCAGTACCCTTAAGTCGAAAGGTTGACTTTAAACAAAAGAGCTATTTGGATTCCCAGAAAGATACAAAGGATGGAACGTATTCTTCCCTGTTTTGGGACCGTGACCGTATCTTAAGACAAATATGAGAAACTTGTCAACACAACGAGGTCAAAGACGACTGTCTCTTGAAAGAAAAGGGAAAAGACCACCAAGGAGCCGGTACTAAAGTAAAGAAATATTATATATAAGTCAAAAAGTCTCCACACAATATTTTTTTAGATTCTTCATAGTTTCCTCTTACTTTAACTTAAGGAGAATTAAAAAAATACCGACTATTTAAAGTAACCCTGAACTATTACAGAATTTTTAGACAAGTACTTTCAATTTATTATTCCAGTCTTTATTAATCAAGATCTCTTTAATCCCACACGACAGTTTACCGATCCGGAAAGAAGATAATTAAAAAAAATCACTGATGGTATAAAACTACTCGGTAAATTATACTTTAGAACGGTTTTTTCTTCGGAAAGGTTCAACACACGGATTATTAGTCGGAGGGATCATTCTATAAACCACAGACAAACCATACCTTATTGTAAAATTTCGAAAACAATTACAAAGTTTTCCAGGATTCCTGGAAAGTGTACCGTCCTGATTGCTTCCATCTGTACATTTTTCTCTACGACATTTATCCTTCCGTCATGGTCATTACACTAAAAGTTTTGAACCTTGCTACGACTTTAATAGAACATAGGTCAAAAAATTTCATCCATTAAATATATTTGACATTAACACAAAATTTAAATGTATTTTGTGAACTGTTTGATAAAAGTTTGTCGTTGTTTAACTCCACCAGAAGTTCCCCAATACAACTAACTTCAACAACTTAGACATTCAAAGACTGTGGTAATTACGTACTCTTAAATTTTTAAGACAAACCATAGAACAAATAAAACAATTTTTTTTTTGTCATAAACAACCATCACAGAAATTTGATTATCCTAAAATCCTGACTTTCCTTAGAACTTTTAGATCAAGGTAGAGTAAAGAATATCCTTTCGACACTGAATCCCCAATTCACTTAACATTCAAATACAAGGAACAATTACAGTCTCAATTGTGGTTTAAGATCGTACGAGAAGTCATAAAATTTGGTCATATACTGATTACCGTACAATATGTCATCGACCATGTATGATTGACAAATTCACTATGTCAATAATCATGGTAATAACTTGTGAAGAATACACAATCCGTAGTACTTTTCTCGAAACGTACGCTATTAAAAGTGTTTAAAACATACGCTAAAAACCATATATTAATGATGAGTCGGAAAATATCAACTCTTTACCTGATAATAACATATTAAGTACCTAAAACTAAAAGATTTGAGAAATCAGAGTACTCTTAATTTAATAAATATGGATATATATATTTATTTATATGGATAATACGACCCGTGTGTTCAGTTTAGTCATTTAAAGATCTTAAGTGAGAAACGCCTCCCTAAAGTGTCTATGTAAAAATCATTACACAGATATTATAACACTAATATTACTTAATTTAGAGGAACTTTTTTTATTAATGTAAAAACAAACATCTCAAGTCTAGTCAGTCCTAGTAGTTGAGGTAGTAGGTCAGTTCTTTGGAACTGAAATCGATGGTCAAGAAGGAGTCTTCCTAACTCCGTTGCTTGGGAAGGTGTTCGTGTTTGACTGGGTCGTGTCTCAGTAGTCCAGGGTATACATTACGTTCCCACTCACTTTGACTATCGAAACCAGGAGAATTTTTAGATACCGAGGTCTGAAAGTACCATCGCGGGAAGTTGATTAGTTTCATGTAAACTTTAAATAAGTATATGGACTAATATACAAAACACTTAATCTCCCAATCCACATCGTCAAAAACCCCCCGACAGGATACACCAAACACCCTAAAATCAAGGGACTGGTCTCTGACTTGGACCCGGGAGACGTCACTCTCGTGACCTGACGGTGACTTGAGACACCTTGTCACGAAAACTTTCGACCAACATGTAATCTTAACAGACCCCGTCATGGAAAGCCAGAAATTACAAACACGATTAGTGGACCTCTACAATTCTACGTCCAAGACTAAGTCAACCAGATTGTCCCGGACTCTAATACATAAAGGTCACTCGAGGCGACACTACGACTACGAAGACTGCGAAACTGGTATCAAACTTATCGTTCCTAGATCCATTGATTTTAAAAACAAAAATGAGTTAGAATGATACAGTACGAGTTCACAAGTCAGTACAGGTTGAAACACTGGGATTCCTGATATCAGGCGCTCCGAGAAGACAGGTACCTAAAATGTCCGTGCTTATGACTTCATCCGACGGTAAAGGAGGAGGTCCCATAGAAGGAATGGGTCCCTAACTTGGACGTAGAGGATGTAGAACCCATAACCGTCCGCCTAAGAAATGGTGATTCGGTAGTCCCTTCGGGGTCAGAGTGATATCTAGATGAGTTTAATCAGAAGACCTCTTGTCTACCCACTTATTCCCACAAGAATCTTCTCATGTCTCGGGTCATTAGACAAAAAATTTTCAGGATGACCACAAATATTAGTCGGTCCGAACCATTGTTAATTCTGTCTCGTAACACTATTCATAATACCACTACATAATACTTCTATACGATTGGTAACGTTCAATAGCTCACTGAAAGAATTCTCCTCAAATGGGTTCTTCGAACGATACCGATAGAATATAAATCGTTAATGTTATCCAGAGAACCCAATCCGTCAAGGTCCCCCTTACGTCGGTTGTCGGTGTCGTCGACACCTGTCGAGTCTCTCCTCCTAGAACCCCTTATGTCAAATTTAGACCCAGTACAGACTTTGACCTCATGAAAACTTCATTTCCTTTGTCCTTATTATCAATGACTATCAACAAAACGCAACGTATAACACGACACCACACACACTGTCACGAGGTCTAGATACTACCTCCGACCTTTATTCGTTTACCGATCCTGGGGGGGGTTTTACCATCATTCGCTACGTTGGTTCCTCATCGGTGATTGACAATACGGTTTCTCCTACATTATCGTATACCGACGAAAAATGAAACTTAAAATATTTGAATTAAGTTAAGAATTACATCTTTTTGTTTCGACTCATATATCTTTTTTCTTTCTGAGTAAACAGAGTATAAGAACTCAAAAAGAAAATTTTTATTCATAAATCATTCCGACTAACATCTGAAAATATTTCGTAGAGTACTTTGATAAAAACAAAAGTCTTTTACTAATAATGTTTGGCCTTGAAACAATAAACATTTTTTCATAACAGTGCTAAATGTACCATCTTATCACCGAATTTTATTAAACAGAATACTGTCACTAAGGAAAAGACAGAAAAAACGTTTTATTTTATCGAGTCAAGGAGAGTTAAATATGTCTCACGATAATGATTATAAAATGGTTTATACAACCATCACTACCTTTCACTCTTACCTATATTATTTTGAACTTCTTTTATATCACGATACAACTGTTATCAATACAGACGTGTTATAAAAATTGAGAAAGAGTATAAATGTCACTTATATAATTATACATATAAATTGAGAACTAAATAATTTAATTCCATTTTATACGTATTTTATTTGGAAAATTTCGTAAAAATTTCACGTGTCAAGTGATCGTAATTCATAGATGTGTCACTTATATATGAGACATTATTTCATACACTTCAGCGTACAAAAGTCTTATTCTGGTACCTATAGAACCTTTGTGTAATTATTAAAGAAATTTGATCAGACAACTCTTTTAGTTGTCTGAAACCTCGTTTCCGTAAATCGAGAATCTTTATATATTTTGTCTAATCTTTTTAGACTTTATCACAAATAAAACGATTTTTACTCATAATTCTACTTTTCTCCATTTTAGGAATTTATTACCAATCAAAATTTAGTCCTCCCGTCATATCGAATCACCTACATATCTAAGTCCTCAGTCGGACGGAACCAAACTTAGGATCGGGACAGGTGACTGATGGAACCCGTTCAGAGAAGAGACGAAGTCAAACGAGTACTAGACCTCTATTATCATGAATAACATGTCTTAAAGACACACCTAATTCTAAAGTACATACATTTCTCAATCCACTATACAATCGTTAATAAATATTTAAGTAAGTATGAATATTTACTTACGACATACAAGTAAGTCGTTTGTATAAATATCCGTAAACACTCAGACTGTGTGACTTTGTAGGCTTCCTTACGGTCATGGTCCACGACCTTTTATTTAGACATAAACCTTTCTCGTGAAACACTAAATGTTTCGTTAACTTCACTTTCAAGTTATTCATCCAATAAGCCGAATTGTTACTTACACTAAATTGGATTAGAATATCAACATTAGAAAATGATTTCTTCTGAAATGTAGACAGAAATTCATTTTAAAATAAATTATATCGGAACGGAATGTACACGTTCTCGTCATTAAATCATTAAACTTCTTAAGTGGTTGTTTTATTTTAGAGAGGTGTAGTAAAAATCTGAGGTCGTGTCGAATATAAATCGATCAGTGTATACAAAAGGTGGTACATCCAATCATGACAGTCAGAAATTTTACCGATTTAAGACTAGTGACAAAGGACTCAAAAACTTAGTGATCCAAACCCCATCACAAATCCTGAGACGGTTGAATTGTCGTAAGCCCCTTGGATTGAAAAGTTCTTTAGGATTACGTCCACAAATAAACGGGTAATTCGAGAACTCCTTTGTTACTCTTCTGGTCTACCATGTAACGTAGTGTGACCGACAGGCAGATATTACAGTGTAAATATTTGGAACTGACAAGACCTGAGTTACACAATACGACAGTACAAATAAATTGAGATTTTTAACGATTGACCAAGTATTTTTTAACGCGTGACAATCCATGTGAATTAAAGGGACGGACTTTATCATCGTCGGAACAAAATATTAATTTTTTTGACTTTTGGATGAGTAACATGAGAAGGCAATAGACTAAAAAACTATCGTTTTTGACGAATGTCGGGTGGTGGGTCTCTATTGATAATGATTGTAAAAACATGAAAGGAAGATTTATGAAAATTTTATCTTTGTAGTATGATAAAGTAAACACCCCGGGATTTACCCTTTGGAATTTTTCTTCCCGATCGAAACGCCAAATCTCGATTCTACCACGGACCGCCTTCTCTACTCCCGTCGAATTCGTCAAACAGTTTTAAAAACTAACCGAGAGAACTAAAGACACGTGTCCCTGTTACGCACTAGTGGTATCTGGGGACAGTACTACATTCGTGCACCATTAGACTGGAAATTGAACTAACCATCTTGATACCTTTCAGGGAGCGTTTTGGGGGGACGAACGGATATATTTGGTCCTCGAATCCTGTTATTTCGCCTTGTCGAATCTGTCTTGGGGACAGTGCAGACTAACACAGAGGGAACGGCTCCCCGACCCAACCGCCTGTCGTCCGAGTGAAAAGGAGCCCTGGGGAGTCGAGACGACTCCCTTCAAGTGACGGAGAGAGAAAGACGCCTCCGGGGGGGGGGGGGCGTAAATAAAATATTTGGAAAATTTTGTCGTCTTAGATCAGACCTGTATAAAGGTCTAGTTTATATCCAGATGTTGTAAATTTCAAACATAATCGTTAGTTAAATCGATTCCTGGACTTTCCGGATACGTGACTTTTGATACTCTATTACTACTTTCTTTGACTTCTGTGTTTATTTACTTTTCTATAAGGTACGAGTACTCAATCTTCTTAATTACAACAATTTTACAGGTATGATGAGTTTCGTTAGATATCTAAGTCAGTCAGAGATAGTTTTGAGGTTTATAAAAAGTGTTTTCACTTGTTAGGATTTTAAACATCTCTTGGTGTTCTAGGATTTATCGGTATCGTTAGAACTCTTTCTTCTTGTTTCGATTTCCGTAATGTGAGGGACTAAAGTTTGATATGATACCTCACTATCATTAATTTTGTTATACCATAACCGTATTTTTGTCTGATCCCCTTGTCTTATCTCTTGGGTCTTTATTTAGGTATGTATATATTAGTTAAATACTGTTCTTCGTTCTGATATGTTACTCCTTTCCTGTCAGAGAAGTTATATACCACACCTTTTTGACGTTGTTTTAATTCGATCTGATGATAAAATATAGGATGTATTTTAATTGAGTTTTATCCTTAAGGGACCGTCAGGTCACCAATCCTGATCCATGAAAGTGACGACTCCCACGTCCAAGTTAGGGACTAATCCTTCGATTCTAGGACATTCGGTGTGTCGTACCGGTTTTTTTCTTTTTCAATTGAGTTTTACTTAAACTAAACTTACATTCCGAACTTTGGTAATTTTAGGATCTTGTTTTATTTTGAGTAACTGCGACCTGAACCACTACTAAAAAATCTAAACTGTTGCTTTCGTTTTGATTTATTTACCTTAATGTAATCTGATTTTTCGAAAACGTGTCATTTCCTTTAGTAGTTGTTTTACTTTTCCGTTGGGTGACTTATCCTATTTCATAAATGTTTAGTATACGGACTATTACCCAATATATGTTTTATATATTTCTTGAATATGTTATCGTCTTTTGGTTTATTAGGTCAAATTTTTACCCGTCTCCTGGACTTGTCTGAAAGAAAGTTCTTCCGTATGTCTACCGGTCGTCAATATACTTTTCTACGAGTTGTAGTGATTAGTAGTCTGGTCACGTCCAGTTTTCGTGTCACTCAGTGATGGAGTGTGGACAGTCTTACCGACAATAATTTTTCTGTCGTTTATTATTCACAACCACTCCTAACACCTCTTTTCCCTTGGGTACCCATGACAACAACCATTACATTTAACCACGTAGGTGATACCTTTTGTAATTACCTCAAAGGATTTTTTTAATTATTGTCTTGATGGTACACTGGGTAGTCCAGGTCAAGATTCATAGACTTCTTTTACTTTTATAAATTAAACTTCTCTGTTTACATCGGTGTACAAGTGACGTCGTAATAAATATTATTGGTATTATTCCTTTGTTGGGTTCACAGGGATCCATCTTTCACCTATTTCTTGAACACGATGTAAATATGTGTCACTTTATGATAAGTCGGTATTTTTCTTTTGAATATCAAATAGAAAGTCATTGGTAACAATTCTCGGACTAAGTAGTATGGTAATGTTTAAGTATGAAGGGTCACGTCACTCAACCTTTACAGGAACAAAATTAAATCTGTACTATTTCTCTGTAAGAAAAATAAGACAAAACACTTCACGAATAAACAACCGTACAACCATAAAATTTTTCAAGTAACCACTGTCAAGAAATACATTTTCTTATAATGATTAACTATGATAACTCATAATTAATAATGAATCGTGTTCGAACCGTAACATAATTCGTGAATATGTACGAAATAAAGTAGATTGAAATATGGTTGAGACACGAGCTCCATGACAAGAGAGGGTTAAATACTTGCTCCTCTTCCTCCGATTTTCCATGTATCGGACGGAATGAAGTTATCAGTCATAGTCCTGATCTTAAGTCTAGGTGTAGACTGACCTTTCAGACAATTGACAGAACAACTTCACTTATAAAATAGTAAACAAAGTCATATAAAAAGACACAATAGTAAATATAAAACTAAAGTAAATATTACCACCAAGAGAGGGGAGATGAGAGGGTAAATTTTGAAAAGAGATCAGTCTAGATAACCAGTCTAAACTTCGTTAGACTGACTTATTCGTTTAAACAGTATATTCCTAGTACACCGAAAGAAGTCCTTTTCAAATGAATTTTAAATGCCATCGACCCGTGACTTCTGTCCTTTTACTTAATACATCAACGGGAGTTACCTTTATCCAGTCTAGCCGTTTATTTAACGGTAAGTGACTACACGAAGATACCAAACTGTTTCAAAACGTTCTCGGACCTCCTCCCTCACGGACACACGAATGTCTTCCACCCTCTCGAAGTACCGACCATTGTGACCCCGACTAAAATTCCCTTCAAGTCGTTCCCTCTTGTTTCATCACACCTCTCAGAACTTTTCCGTATAACACCTCTATTTCACCCTTAAGGTACGTCCAAAAGAAACTTTCTTAAACAAAGACTAACAAAGGTCAAGTAGAGGAAAGGAAATAGTAAGAATTGAAATTTTCGTATGATTACTTAGAGATAATCTTCCTAGAATGGATTGTAGGACGAAGTCGTTGTCAATTATCTGTTGTCGAGAGGTTGGAAAGGGAACAAGGAGAAAAAAAAGAGAACCCGACCTCATAAAAATTTCATTAGGATCTGCAGTATAGGGAAGTAGACATTTATGACACATAGACATTGTCTATACCTGATATTCTTAGTGTTATGGTAATCTTGTACGTTGTCTTAATTTTTAAGAAATTATAGTAAACAATGAGCTAAACACAAGGTAAAAGGGACTAACAGGGTTTACACAAAAATTCTACCAAAACTAACCTAGTCATAAGTCTCTAACTGAATGACGTAAACTAACTCATTAAAACAAAGAATTCCGAGAAAATTAGATTAGGGATAGGGATAGAAAAAAGTGAAATACGAAAAAGACAACAACATACAAGATTAAATGGTATCATCAGATCTAAGTCGAGCAACGTAGGTACACCATAGTAATTATAACAGGAGACAAAAGTATCTAACGGACATTTGACCATCAATCTAGAACCCGGATTACTAATTTAAACTTCAAGTCGAAAATTTTTATCAAATAAATGAAAACCGACACGACCCAGAAACAACGGCACAAAAGAAATCAATGCCGTTCACCCTCGATGAGATCCATATTACACGACCGAAGAACAACGCCACCGAAGAGAGCAACGTCTCGTGTCCGAGATCCCACACACCCAAAGTCATAAACGTCGAGCGCCCGAGACCTCGTGTCCGAGTCATCAACACCGTGTGACCGAATCGACGAGGCACCGTGCACCCTAAGAGGACCTAGTTCCCGTCTTGGGTACAGAGGACACGACCGTCCGTCTAAGAAATGACGATACAGTCGTACCTTCGGGTTTCAAGTTGAAAATTTAAAATAAATAAAAATGAATTCAAATATGCCTTTTACCCTATAAATAATTTAGTGAAAATATTTTGTAAACCTGTCAACTGATTGTTAATTATTGCATTGATTTTTAAAATCTTAGAATTGTAGTATCTTCAAACAAAGAATGAGTACATCATCAGACTAAGATCCGACACTACAAGCAACAAGACATATACACCCCAGCCCTAGTAGAATCTATTCGGCATTACAGAATGAACCCCGAAAGGAACACCGAGTCTACTATTTCTCAGACGGACGTTACGTCCTCTGGACCCAAACTAAGGACCCAGTCCTTCTAGACCTCTTCCCTTACCGTTGGGTGAGGTCATAAGAACGGACCTCTTAAGGTTCCTGTCTCCTCGGACCTCTTGATGTCAGGTACCCCAACGTTTCTCAACCTGTGCTGACTCACTGATTGTGTGTATGTGTCACAGAATGGACTCCTTACAACTTGTATTCATAAAAAAAAGCCACTCAAAATCATACAAAACAGTTACCTACTGTATCAAGTCTTTATTTTTACATCTCTTTACGAAAGTTGAAGAAGACCTTGTAATTTTCTGTAAAAAAAAAAAATTTAAAATAACGTCTTTACATCTGTTGGTCGAAGGACCCGTCCGACAAGGCCGACCTAAGGGTCACATAGGACGAAAGTTGGGTGACGTCTACGACACCACCGTTGTCTACATACGAGTAGTCATAATATACGTTATCATTCAGTCCAACTCAACTAAAAAAATGTGTAACACAAGAAACGAAATAAAAGAAAAAGTAGGATTCATTTAACTAAACCCTAAAGTAAATGACTACATATAATAACCAAAAATTTTTAATAAAATTTAATAAACCAATTTCCTTTTTCCCATACGTAGGACAAGTGTAGTTGATTTGGATAAGAGACGAAGAAGGAGAGAGGGAATTAATATAAACCGTCATAAGTCCACGAAAGAAATTCTCTTGTAAAATAAATAAATTCTCCTCTTTTGAATCCTTTCAAAGTGACCTTCCGTCGTTAAGATATACTTCTATCCTACAGTTGATTTTTTCCCTTATCTCTCTTAGTATGCAGTCCCTGCGAGTATAACTACATAACTACAGCCCAAGTGAACACCGATTATACGGAAGACCTGAAAAGACATAAAATCATTCAAAACGAGGACTAGTCGTACTTTGTAAGAATCGTACCTTGTCAAAGAACCACAAGAAATACGACCCGAAGGATACATAAGTAAATTGTAAAGATCACAAGAACGGACCTCTCAGGGTCCCTGCCCCCACGGACCACCCGATGTCAGAGACCCCGGAGTGTCTCAACCTGTACTGACTTCACTGAATCGTCGTCGTCGTCGAAGAGAAATCACAAGAGGAGACGAACAAGGACACTAAGACAATGGGACAAGTAAGAAAAAGAGAAAGACTAATGAGTAAAACATAGGAAACTATCGGACAAAAAAAGGGAAAAAGATTTACCATTGTAAGGAACAAGTCAATTCATAAACATATGAATGGTACACGGAACACTATGTGTCAGACCATCCCTTCTATCCTAAATCGAGGTCCGATCAGGAGAACCTAAAGGAAACAGACACCGGAATCAACAATCGAGACACACTACCGAGGGTCAAGAAGTAGAGGACACGGAGTAGAACACAGAGGGGAATTAACAACCTCTAAAGGTATCTCTTTAAACGGACGGAAATTTACGTCAATCCAGACTTGAAACTGACGTAGTAGAACAATACACGTAAGAGGAAGAACTGAACAGTCACTATGAGAGAAGAGTCAGTAGGAGGTTCGGGAATTGTAATTAGTCCAAACTAAGATCGAAGACAATAGGGACTTGAGTTGTTGAATGGTTCTACTTAATCATACAACAATGATCGAAGACAGGAAGGGATATAAAATGAAGACTACAAAAGGGATCTATAAAGATTATAATCTGGGTGAAATTACGTTAGTGAAAAGGAGGAAAATCCGAGGACTGACATAAAGTAACATGACGAACGGTCCAATTGAATTGTGTATTAACTCAGGTAGTAAGAGGCAAGGGATTTTATAGTCTGCCGGGAGAACGGATGTCGCACTTCAGACATAGGAATAAGAAGGAGATACGACGACGACGACGACGACGATTCAGCGAAGTCAGTAGTCAGTACAGACTGAGACATGTTGAGGTATCTACCGTCGGGTGGTCCGAGGGGGTAGGGACCCTAAGAGGTCCGTTCTTGTGACCTCACCCAACGGTAAAGGAAGAGGTCACGTACTTTCACTTTTCACTCTCACTTCAGCGAGTCAGTACAGGCTGAGGATCACTGGGGTACCTAACATCGGGTGATCCGACGAGGTAGGTACCCTAAAAGGTCCGTTCTCATGACCTCACCCCACGGTAACGGAAAAGGTTAAGAAGGAGATATGGAATTGGAGTATTTCGATTGGACGAAATAATTGAAGTATAGGATTACGAGAGGACACATTAGAACCGAGGTCCGTCCGATAAATATGGAATGGACAACAGTACCATTAGCAATAGTATTAATCAGTGAAACCAGTACAGGCTAAGAAACACTGGGATACCCGACATCGGGCAGTCCAAGGAGACAGACACCCTAAGAAGTCCGTTCTTATGACCTCACCCAACAGTATGGGAGGAGGTCTCCTAGAAGGACTGGGTACCTAACTTGGATAGAGAATGACCCGACATTGTGGTCGTGGTGGACCCCTTCTGAATCATAATGCGATATAGAAATGTGGAGAACAGAACAAATGTTGCAGTACCCTTGACACATTATTCTATTCACCCCGAATAACATCAATCGATGACTTGGTATATTAGAATACGTGTAGTAAATTGAAGTCTCTGAGTTCAAAAGTGGAAATTACTTTATTGAGTGAATACTTAGTCTTACAGGTACTCCATCCTTCATAAGACCTTTACTTATACCCCGAAGGGAACACCGAGTCGACCATTTCTTAGACGGACGTTACGCCCTCTGGACCCAAGCTAGGGACCCAACCCTTCTAGGGGACCTCTTCCCTTGTCGATTCAACCTGTACTGACTCACTGAAAGTGATATCTATGTCACATAGTCGTATGACCGAATTTATTCGAAAACATGGTATCTTTTGAAGATAAAGTAAAACGATAGAACTAAAATTTTGAAAGAACATCTCTTTTAAGTTGTATACATTTCTGTCTTATTTATTTCACTTGGGGATACAAGAGTGACGGGTCGAAAATTTGTAAATAGTTAAGTACTGAGAGACTAAGATGTTGAAAGGGGAGAAACGACTTATTAAATTTCGTTTAAAGTCTATATAATAGTGAAATGACCATCAGAAAATGTCCTTTTAAATAAGACTGAGAATTCGTCAGTTTAATATTCGTTTGAAGTCCTGGTGTGTAGAAGCATTGAACTGTTCCTAGATATGGTCACAAGAGGTCCACCTCAAGACTTTTCAGTCCTAACTCTGACTCCCTAACAATAGACCCTGGATCAATTATAAACTTTTATGGTTATGTTTAGTAAATGATACTCTCACATGTGTGTCCCATTACTAATTACATGAATAAATCTGTTTAGAAAAGTTTGTACCCAGACTCCCTCTCCACCATACACACACACTCCCCCCACCGTTCGTCATAAATAGGATACATCTTCTCGTTTTCTCCGTTAATCCCTTTTCAAAACCTCTTTCTAAACCAGTGTCGGAATATTAAATCACTTGCTTTGTTTATCACTATTGTACCGGCAACAATTAGAGAAGGTGGAGAGGCGGACGACAGGATCTGATGGTCCGACCCTCTTGGAAAGGACTTGATGAGGACGGTAGGTACAACCGAGATGAAAGTGTGACCCTTAATACGAATGGATCCTTTACACCATATCCTCAACACTATAAGGTACATTCCAAATACTCTGTATGTATACCGAAGGGTCCTTCAAGACTTTTTATATTACATCATACTATTTACAAAAAGAAAAAGAAAAATTATAAATAAAACCACTGATAAAGTCAGTTCGACGTCAAAGTCGAGTCCGGTGCAGTTTACGATTGGGTCGGGTCGGACGACGATGTGTCGGAGATTTAAACCGTGTACACGGACCTCTTCTTGGGGGTGGTCGAGGTTTGGATCACCGGGTTCTTTTAGCTGGGCACTTACTGTTACAGGTCTACTTACGCGTCCCTCCAGGTCACGACTTGCTTCTCCTGAAGTTAGCTCTGACCGATCTGACCTACATGTGCAAGAGTGCCCGACGTTAAGAGGAATCGTAACATATGAAGATAAGAAGAAAGTCAGCCAAATAGTACCACTACCCTCGGTACGACGACCAAATAAACACTCACTACAAGCAAGTAATATTCATGAAAGATTTTGACAATTCGTACCTTAGACTGTGCACCATCAGACGACACTTACAACTCACTTCCTTATACTTACAACCCGAAGTCTATGGATCGTGGTTCTCGTTTCGTTCAATGCAACACATTCTGACAAATACTGTTAACAGATCTTCGTCTAAAAAAGGGAAATGATGAAAAAGATTTTTAACAATCAAGTCAATCCATACGAGATCATTAGTAAATCTTGAACTCATATACTACGTCAGAACCTCTCCTCAAAGAAAAATTAATTAATATCAATAGTTATCATTCAGACAATCTATATCCAGTCTCAAAAAAAGTATTCATCTGATTGACAGGGAACGAGGAGAAAAAAGAATCCTTCGTTTGTTTATAGATCAACTTAAAGTAAAACTCTTTATAGTTTTTTACTAAAATACTGAGGACTATACAGAATGATCGAGTCCTATCTCAAATTTAACTAAGCACAAAAGGACAGTAACCAAACTCTCCCCATCAAGAACTAGACTTCTTCCTTTAATCAAAAAAAGTAAATAGTATCAAGTTGGGTACTTACTTTTACAAGATTAGTAAAACGAGAATATCCTGTGTTTATAAAGTATCACAATGTTCATTTTTGTCAACACTGAATAAAAGAAAAGAGAAATAAAATGACTCGTCTGTGGTTCGACCTACCAAAGGAAAATCCGTTCTTCCTCAAGTCGTTGTCCGAGGGTTGTTATTACGACTTCAATTGTTACTACGTGTCTTACGCTTGTTAGATCTTGAACTTCTTTACCATACGAATACTCCAAAAGTATATGAATTTATATCCACAAAGAAGTCGTGACATACTCTGGTTATGTCATTTTCTTAGAGCCCATAAAGTATCATACCTTCTTTTCAATTGTACGATTACACACCAAATTAAGGTCTCTTGGATATTATGACTCAGTCAGTATATAATCTTAATTCACCTTTCTTGATTGTAGTAAGAAGGATTTTTATCGGATCTTTCTTTCAATACGAGTGCCACTCTTTAATAACGTAATTTGACCGTCAATAAGGAAACTTGAACTTGTTCCTCCTCAAATAGTCAAAACCTGAATTCCTTCGAGAGACTACTGGTCTATCAAGATGAAGGAATAGTACATGAGCATAAGGAAGAAATCCTCCTTAAATTGAGAGAGGAAAAGACATTACTCAAGTACCATCGACGATTCTGGTGAATCCTTATACAAAGAACAAAACAAACTTTCCTCGCGGAATACCTGCTACCCGAACTTCTGCTCTCACCTCTTCTACGTCCCCTTCTACGGTCACGCTCAGTTTCCGGACCCAATTACCGCAGTCGGACCAGAAAATAGTGGTGTAAGAAATGAAGTGATTATGGTCTCCCCGGAGGGGTCCAACGGTTAATCTGAACTTTTTGACACGGCCGACGTTTCCTCCCAGACTTAAATCCTTTCACAAAATTTATTGTCACGTTAAAGTTTTTTAAATAATGAAAGAAAAGTAGTAGTACATATCTCCACAAAAAAGAAATTTGAAGAGTACGTATACTTATAAAATTCGTGTTTATCTGATGATTTATACACTAAAAAAAAATTCTAGGATTGTCTTGTATCGTATTGTTATAACCAGAAGGTCCAAAATAATTAAAGTTAATACATATAATATAGTTCTGTCTGAACACACAGAATAAAGAAATTTCTCGACGAAGTGTATATTTACAGATATCGAATATCGGGTCGGGAAGTTACATATTAAACTTATTTATATAGATAAAAGACACTTAACAGGATTTTCAAAATTTGTCTTACTGGAGTATCAAAAATTATTTCTTATAATTAATGGATTTTACACGATCATCGTAGAACGGGTCGGTATTTCGTTATTTGAAGAGTTATTAGAAGTAAAACTGTAAACTTATTTACCTTTGAAAGATAAAATTCCCCTACATAGGGTAGTTAACCTTAATTATGGAAATTTTTTTTCCGTCGAGAAGTTACCTTAATTATCACTGTATTTTACAAACTATATCCGTCATGAAAATATTTTATTCTAAGACCTTTAGTGAGGGACATTAAAAAAATTTTATTTTCCAGTTAATACCATTTTGACAGAACACCATATAAATAAATTTGAGAAGGTATAATATGAGAGAGGTATGTTTTTAGATACATTTAAAGTCATCAAGACCCCAACGATTTCAGAAGTTCCAGTAAAAGTGGAGAAAAATAGAGTCTACCTATAGAAGATCAAGAGTCTCTCACATTTTGGAGAAACTCAAGTCAACGAGTCAGCACAGACTGAGAAACGCTGGGGTACTTAGCGTCGTGCGGTCCGGAGGGACAGGTAGTGGTCGAGGGCCTCAAGTGAGTCTGGGTGCAGGTAGCTCAGGTACTACGGTAGGTTGGTAGAGTAGGAGACAGCAGGGGAAGAGGAGGACAGGGGTTAGGGAGGGTCGTAGTCTCAGAAAAGGTTACTCAGTTGAGAAGAGTACTCCACCGGTTTCATGACCTCAAAGTCGAAATCGTAGTAAGGAAGGTTTCTTTAGGGTCCCGACTAGAGGAAATCTTACCTGACCAACCTAGAGGAACGTCAGGTTCCCTGAGAGTTCTCAGAAGAGGTTGTGGTGTCAAGTTTTCGTAGTTAAGAAGCCGCGAGTCGGAAGAAGTGTCAGGGTTGAGAGTGAAGGTATGTACTGGTGACCTTTTTGGTATTGGAACTGATCTACCTGGAATCAACCGTTTCATTACAGAGACGAAAACTTATACGATAGATTTTTAGGGACACTTTCAGTTAAACTAAAAGGAATTCTTTCCTCATTCAGACAATATCCCATCGATTAATTTTACCTTATTTACGTCTATCATCTTGAATGATACCTCCTTGAAATAGAGTACACTTTACATAATACCTTCATATATATCATGACAATGTCATCATATGTTATCGACAAGTGGTCCCACTTGATACCATGTAAACATATGGTAAACCCAAGTACTAATCCCTACCGAACAAAGTCCCGACTATTTAGTAACGTAGGTCTCCCTCGTAGACCTAAAATTGGACCCTTGATTTATTTATTTGACAGTCTCGGTTTTCTTCACAAGATATCCAGTCTAGGATTTTTCATCTCAGCCACCTATCTCATTCTTTCTTTCGTCTACATTAATACTCTAACTCGTCAGAGTCAGAACAGAGACGTCAACCCTCAACCTGTCCCCTCTTGACTTCGGTGTCTTAAGTATCTCCCCTCGTAATAACACACCCTGTGATAGCCTTCCTTTACTCGTCCAGAGACGTAGGATTGACGTCCAACCCGGGATTCCTCTTCCTAAGACCAGTAACTGGGGGACACTTTCCGAGACCGATTCGTAAGATTATTTTCGCTTTACATAATATGATGAGATATTAAAAGGGGTGTAACAATTAAGGGAGTATAATCAGAATGAAGGTCATTCAGAAACAGTCTTTGATGTCGGGTCACAGTCGATACAAAACCTACTAATTCCCTCCTTGACACAGGTACGACCCCGGTCTACCACGAATCTTCCGTCAACATCGTACCTCTACCAAAGGTCTACCTTTTTCTCGGTGTGTCTTCGGGTCTATGACCAGAGATCCGATTTACCACTGATCGTTGTCAGTCCTACCCAAACTTTATGAAGGGTCCTGATCTGAAAGATACAGATCAGATCACAATCAGTGAGTCAGAACAGACTGAGAAGCGTTGGGACACCTGAGATCGGGTGGTCCGAGGAGACAGGTACCCTAAAGGGTCCATTCTTATGACCTCACCCATCGGTAAGGGAAAAGGTCCCCTAGAAGGACTGGGTCCCTAGTTTTGACCCAGAGGGAGTAAGAAATGGTAGACTCCTCTAAGACCCAGAGCAGTTCTCAGAAATGGTAAACTCCGTGGTCCAGTTCGTCATACCCACTTTCCCAACCAAAAATAATCGACCCATTTTCCTTTCTCACTAGGACTCCCGACTTCTTAACCTTTATAAAAGTGGTATCAAACTACAGTGGTAGATAGTAGTAAGATTGATCAAGGAGACCGACGTAGTAGGGACAACTTTAAACCGAAAATTCATCCCCTTCGTTCCGGTTTAAACCTCGGAGTAATCATCTCTGGGGCACTGCAAAAAACGAAGTGACTCGTTTCTGATTCCACACGACGAGACATACAGTCGAGAGACATGCAGACCACATATAATCTGGGACTCCGGACAACACAGACCTTAGTACAACTACCTACCTTACACCATAAGGGTTGATGACTAGAAAGGACTCTCAGGACTACACCGAACGACTGAGTGGGGGGCTGCGCTGTAGTGTGTGAGAGTGACGACGTACCACCCATATTTCGTATATATAACATAAAATATAGAATATTCCCGAAGGGACCATTGAGTCGACCATTTCTTAGACGGACGTTACGTCCTCTGGGACCAAGTTAAGGACCCAGTCCTTCTAGGGGACGTATTCCCTATCCGATGGGTGAGGTCATAAGAACCCGAAGGGACCACTGAGTTCTACCATTTCTCAGGGGACGTTATGTTTTCTGGACCCAAACTAAGGACCCAACCCTTCTAGAGGACCTTTTCCCTTACCGATGGATGAGGTCATAAGAACGGATCTCTTAAGGTACCTGTCCTTGGGCCACCCGATGTCAGGTACCCCAGCGTCTCAACCTGTACTGACTGAAAGTGAAGTGAATATAGAATGTGTATTTACTATAAAACCAACAAAATTATAAATTTGTAATTTTTTGAATTAAAAAAACTTAAACTTTTTAACACTATTCTTACAAATGGTACTTCAAATGACAGTTGTCTACAAATTCACATATTATGTCTCATCGTAAATTCTTGTAAATTTATTCTGCACTTTTGTTTCTTCTTATTACTATGAAGAACTTATTTTGACAACCCCTTGTTACGTTCGGAAAAATTTAATTTTATGGTACCGTAGAAACTTTATTTTCAAAAAGAATGTTTTTCTCGGTTCTTGTTAGACCTCGAAGAACATTCGAAGTTCAGTTCTCAGAACATTCACCTTCCGGAAAGGGTCGTAGTACCCCGGAGTCGGGTTTATCCCTCCTGTCGTCCTCTAGACTTAGGAAGGTCTCGTGTAGAGTCCCCAGTCACAGAGTGTAGTGTGAACCCCCTATTCGGGACCTCCGGGGTCATATCGCACGATCAAAGTTCTCGGAAGAACGGTTTCGAATGAAACTAGGACGACGATGTAAGATCGAGAAAATGAGGTTGACTAGACAAAAGGTTTCACTTTTATAACTACCGATGTATTTGACAAAGTACACCACGTCATTTTACCACACCAGGTAAAACGGGTCGACAAGGGTTCGGTATCCTTTCGACCTTTTTAACTCTAGATATATCGTAGAAATGGTCAATAGTAAGGAGTGTCTCCCATGTACCTCTTTCCGACAGTAATACACAATTAAATATATTAATTATCTTTGGTAATATTACAAAATTTTTAACGACAATGATTGCAGACTTGTAAACAATATAAAGACCGAGACACGACTTATGATATGGACGTAACTTTTTTATAAATTTCGTTGAGTTCCATTCACGATAACAATCAAGGTAAAAAGTCTATTCCATCGATCGCTTCTGAGTAATTTATCGAGTAAAGTTCAGTATATCGATCATTCACTGTCTTAGTTCAGATAAAATGAAGTCTTGAACTTAAAAGATTTTCATTAAAAAGTTTATTTCGTGCATCTCTGAAGTCGAAGGTCATTACCCACTAATCGAACAAAACGGGGTTGGGGAGACGACTCTTTTGATCTTTTCAATCCTATATAATTTCGTAGTCTCTCGATAGTTCTTTCGTCCTCGACTATGAGGTGTGTCTACTCTGGATACAAACCACGGTGCAAAATGAGGATCTTCGTGAAACATTAAGTTCTTGTTCATTCTCTTTGTCGTTTTAAAAACCATCTGAGTATCCTTTGTTTTTAATCTCAAGACTGACGTGGTTCTTCTTTACAGGAAATTTGCAGGACCCGAAAAAGAATAACCTAGGGGTTTCCGGATGGGGAACTCACTTCCTCTTGACCTTTAACTAAGATATGAGTGTTCCTGACTTCGGGTCGGAGTTCACCAGAATCAGGGATCGACTTACTCCGTTGACCGGGGTTTGGATCGCCTATCGGTCTTCGTCTTTATTTGGGGAGACTTCTTTCCATTGTAGTACGTCAAAGAGTTTAACAGAGATATTAACAAGTTTCAGACAATTGGGGTTATTTTTTTATTGATCGTTATGTTTATGTAATTCTAAACTGGTTTTTCCTCTTTTACTTTGTCTATTTGGAATCTTTTAATTCTATAGATCGTAATAGACCATCTCTGGAATATTACGACACTAGTTTTACAATTTCCTAAATGTACTGTTCTACCTCTTTGAAGTCTTCTGTTGACCTTTAATATGTTGTTAAGATCTTGAATTATACTGACTTCAATTCTTTAGTCATCTACCGAAACTATCAGTGTCAAATTCTCTTAATTACTTGACTTTCCATTTTTTTAATAGGTCTCGCTACGACCCGCCTCTTATCCCGTCTGTTGTGAACTTCTCTATTACCGATTCTCAAAAAGTTTTAACCACTTTCTGTGACTCGTTACTATCATCTTTATAATAACCGAAGGTTCGTCTTATTTATGTTTCTTTTAGTACCGTTTAATGATGTCTCCTTTTGACGACTCTTTGTTTGAAATTTTCATCGGTCTCCTTTTACATCGAATAAAAGTTTCCTCGTTGTCATTCATGCGGATCATTCACTATAAAAGTTTCTCGAATATCTTTTATTGCCGGTTATACCTTCTATTACACGTCGTTTTTATAGGAAACTTTCTGTAAAAGTCCGTTTACTTTTGTTAAACCGTGGTAACCTTTCATGATTTCCTTTTATGATTACCCTAAAACCCGTCTTCCCTTTAATAGTGTATAGTGTCGAACCTCCACGTCTTTTTTTTGTCTTTTCGTAACCTTTCCATTTAGGCACGTATTTAGATTTTCCTATAACGGTATTTTATTAGGTAAATACGAAATACCCCAGAATGTACATATTTCTTAATTTTATGTACTGTTCTTATCGTATATTCAGACTATCCTCCATTTATCCTAACTCATAGGACTCCAGGAACTTAACAGAACCTTTACCTTTACTAGTTCTGTGATTAAATATACTCTTTACTTATTAATCACACAAAATTAAAGATACTATAAAAAATTTTGGTTATTTTCTTACATTTTGATTGTCCTGTCATCTTTTCCTTATACTTTAAATTTAAGTTTACTTCCGTTCGTACCTCTTTTTTTCATCTACCCTCGTTTGTCTTTTGTTTTTTGGTCCTTCCATCTAAATTTAGATTTACATCGTTATGTACTTCGTATTTACCTGATTCATAATGTTGAATTTCTGTTTTGGACCCCTAAGGAAACGTACAACAAACAGCGAAGAGAGAACAACTAAAATTATAAAAAACAGAAACATCACCAAATCAGCGATTCAGCACAGACTGAGCCAGGTACCTGACACCGGACCACCCGAGGAGACAGGTACCTGAAGAGGTCCTTTCTTACGACCTCACCCAACGGTAAAAGAAGAGGTCCCCTAGAAGGTCTGGGTCTTAACTTGGACCCAGAGGACGTGACGTCCGTCTAAGAAATGACTCGTTACTCTCTTCGGCAGCGAGTGATACACACAGTCGCACAAGGAGGAACCCAAATAGGACGGACGTTAAGACGTGAAAGACCTGATCCCACTGACAAGGTGAAGGGTGGAATCCCTCTAAAAGTCGGTAACATAGAAATTGATAAAAGAGTCCAGGAAAAGGAGAGATAAGAGGAAAAACCTGGGGACATTACGTTTATAACCACACAAATTACAAAGAACATAGAAGAACTAGACACGAAGGTAAGAAAAAGACTTCATAACCTAGTAGAAATGATAGTAATGAGACTTAAAAAAAATACTACTCCAATCTTTAGTTAATGTTCTTCTTGTTTTGGGTCAAGATACTCTGAATTTTTGTTGTACGGAATTCATGTTACATTCCTATCGACTTTCATTCCAACTTTCATTTTTCTACCTTTTTCTGAAGAGTACGTTCATAATTGGTCGTCTTTTACCCACACGAATCATAGGTTTCGTCTGAGTTCCCACTCTTCGTAATTATCTCATTCTCCCATACGTCAGTGAGTCCGTAAAACGGTGAGTCTTTCCGAAACGTGGGTGAATCACTACCTGGTCCTTCGATCGAATCAGTTCTCCGTAGTTTAATATTCATAGACTTCTATCTTATGCACACAGACACACAAAACGCCTTTTGTGTTCTCTATCTCATCATTGTAAGTTTTCCTACTCTTTACACCTTGCACATTGTATAGGAAAAAAAAATAGTGGTTATAAATAAATTATAGAGTAATATATGGTTCATAATCTCACAAGTTCGACACTTTCATTTGGTCATTCTGTTTTACCACAAAACCTTCCGACCAAAATGATGTTTAATTAAAAGAGGTATCTATCTATAAAAGTCAACACCATGTAAATCCACGTAAAAAAAAAAGTCCAACTCGACAAATAAAATAAAAATTAATTAATTAATTAAAATGAAATGTTACAATATAACCAAAACGGTATGTAACTGAACTTAGGCGGTGTCCACATGTACACAAGGGGTGCAGAGAGGGGTAGGGTAGGGAGACCCAGTAACGTCACATGGTCGGGACTCGTGGGACATAGTACGTAGTTTGGACCTGACCACCAAACAAAGTGTATACTATAAAATGTACAAAGTTACGGTAAGAGGGTATGGTAGGGTGGGAGTGGGAGAGGGTGTCTCGGGTTTTCTGACAAGTTATGTAGACACAGAGAAAACGACAGAGCGTATGTCCCAATAACAATGAAAGAAAGATTTAAGGTATATATACACAATCAAATGACATAACCACAAAAAGAAAGACCGAATGAAATGAGACATATTATCCTAGTGGAATAGAAACTGTTTCCTCCGTTCTTATATGTTACCTCTATTCTTTTAGAAAAATTGTTCACCACGACCCTTTTGACCAGTTGGTGAACATTTTCTTACTTTGATCTTGTGGAAGATTGTGGTATGTGTTTATATTTGAGTGTTACCTAATTTCTAGATTTGCATTCTGGTCTTTGATAATTTGAGGATTTCCTTTTATGTCCGTTTTGTGAGAGCCTGTATTTGGTGTCGTCCTAGGAGATACTGGGTGGAGGGTCTTATAACCTTTATTTTCGTTTTTTATTTGTTTACCCTGGATTAATTTTAATTTTCGAAGACGTGTTGTTTCCTTTTATATTCGTTCCACTTTTCTGTCGGAAGTCTTACCCTCTTTTATTATCGTTTACTTCGTTGACTGTTTCTTAATTAGAGTTTTTATATGTTCGTTGCGGACGTCGAGTTAAGGTCTTTTTATTTTCTGGGTTAGTTTTTCACCCGGTTTCTTGATTTGTCTGTAAAGAGGTTTCTTCTGTATGTCTACCGATTGTTTGTGTACCTTTCCACGAGTTGTAGTGAGTAATAGTCTCTTTACGTTTAGTTTTTGGTGTTACTCCATGACAAAGTGGGTCAGTCTTGTCGACACTAGGTTTTCGGATGTTCGTTATTTACGACCTCTCCCACACCTCTTTTCCCTTGGGAGAATGTTACAACCACCCTTACGTTTGATCAAGTCGGTGATACCTCTTGTCACACCTCCAAGGAATTTTTTGACCTTTATCTTGACGGTATACTGGGTCGTTAGGGTGACGACCCGTATGTGTGACTCCTTTGGACTTAACTTTCTCTGTGCACATGGGGTTACAAGTAACGTCGTGACAAATATTATCGGTCCTGTACCTTCGTTGGATCTACAGGTCGTCGTCTGCTTACCTATTCTTTCAACACCATGTATGTATGTTACCTTATAATGAGTCGGTAATTTTTCTTATGTAAACTTAAGCAAGATTACTCCACCTACTTTGACCTCGGATAATATGTCTCACTTCATTCGGTCTTTCTTTTTGTAAAAGAAGATGTTTAGTTTACTTGACCGAAGCTCGGATGGGTCGGAGTGGGGACGAAAAACCCTAGTCGTCCACCGCGATCACCATTTCTTGGGCGCACGGTTCCGTCCTCTATAGTCTCTACGACCAAACTAAGGACCCAACCCTTCTAGAGGACCTCCTCCCGTGCCCGTTGGGTGAGGTCATAGAAACGGACCTCTTAGGGTACGTGTCTCCTCGGACCACCCGATGTCAGGTATCCCAGCGTTTCTCAGCCAGAGTTGACTTCTCTGATGGGTGCGTGTACGCGTGTAGTAATACTTTACGATGACTATTATCTAGGTGTGTAGTTTACACATAACAAGATTCACGAAACGTCTATAATTGAATAAATTAGGAGTGTCGTTGGGATCCCCCATCCATAGAAATAATTATAAAGATAAAATGTCTACCTTTTGGTTCGTTGACCGTCTCAACCATAAGTTTTGTTCCGTCGGGGTCGCGGTCTCAGGGACCGGATATAAGATACGTTATACCTGAGACTTTAAATGTCAGACAGGTTGCAAAACCTTTTTGTAATAACTTGGAGAGTACTTAATAGGGAAAGTAAAACTACTGAGGTCCAACAGTACCTTTGACACGTGTTCCTCCATCTCTCCTCACACTCCTCCTTGTGTACAAATAGGCCCTAAATGACACTTGGGTCCTGAGTAATTACATATTGACGGAATGTACATCTATAATACTCGGGGGTAAAATTATACTCTTTTGATTACAAGTCTCTGTAAAGTCTCTGAATTGTTTCAGTGAAATTCATTCTCGTCCCTTCCCTCAGATAGAACCAGGTAAACAGAGGTAGCGGAGAAAGTTTACTTGGTGTAACGGAACAAATACACCGAAGATTGTGATACTTCACTCGTGCACACATGAATTCAACGAAGTCAGCACAGACTGACGAACGTTGGCATACATGACATCGGGCGGTCCGAAGGGACAAGTGCCATAAGAGATCCGTTCTTCAGTGTCATGCAACTAATTTAGAACCGCTCAACGAAGAAGTTCTAACAGTCGGAGGCGAATTGGTGAACAATGTGGAGCGTTCACACTGACCGCTCCGTCCCTACCACCACAACGTGAAATGACGAAAAAGGTGATCTACCTCCACATTGTGGTGTATAGAGAAGACGACATCCGGACCTCCTTCCATTAAAGTCTCAGATCCCCGTGGGCTCCCGTGTCTCCGATGAAGTTTCATCGTTCTCTTTCTTATCTTTTTTCCTTGGAGAGAGAGAACCGGAAGTGTAAGACTAGGAACCACGATTTGAGACTCTTCCGACCTCTCACACTGGGAGTCAGTCGAAGTCCTATACATCATGACTGTCGGACCCGAAAAAAGTCTGTCAGAACTCAAGTTGAGAATCGAAGTGGTTCGGGACCACTCACCTGAACCCGTTCATGAGAGTAACTGTTACCCGACGGGATAGAGTCTTCAAGGACGGTCACTCCTCTCCAGAGACCCGTAGATTCTTGAAACCGTGACGTTATCTACAAATACTTTGACATCCAGGTTTTTGAGTCATTAGGATGACCCCATATCAGACGGGGACGAGTTGGTGAGGGGGATAGGAAGAGGACGGGGAAGACACCTGAACGAACTTCAATGTCTCAGTAGACCCTAATCTCGGATAAAGTTCCGAGAAGGGACTACACGACCGTTGATAGACCTCTCGAAGGAAATTATTTTAAGAAAACCCCTCTATCAGTATTTAAACTACCCAAATTGACAAAAGGAAACTGGGACGTTTTCACAATTCCCGTACTTTTCGTCTCTTTCTGATTAATTGACGGAGCGTAACCTCTGTACCGTAGATTTACGTTACATCCTAGAACCTAACACTAAGACCTAGTCTTTTTCCTGTAGTCATCCTGTTGACCACTGTAAACTTATATCAGACATCTAATCAATTATTACCACCGAGTCTGTCGTTTCTTAGACTGACATTACGACTTCTGGACCCAAACCAGGGACCCAACCCTTCTAGGAGACCTCTTTCTTTACCGTTGGGTGAGGTCATAAGAACGGACCTCTTAAGGTACCTCCCTCTTCGGACCGACCGATGTCAGGTACCCCAGTGTTTCTCAGTCTGTACTAACTCATCGATTGTGAAAGTGAAAACGAAGTTCAATCAAAGAACCGAAACTAATGACATGGCACCGATACATTTTGCAATTGTAAACCCCTTCACCCCACTTACCACATGTCCTTAAGAACATAATAAAACATTGACAGTTCAGACTTTAATAACTCAGACTTTCGAGTTATCCTTTTTTAATAAGTATACTTTTGTAATGGAATTGTGATAATATCTTATAAAGTTTGTATGTCTTTTTATATCTCCTATTTTTATTGGTGAACATATTCACTAAGTTCCACACGATACACACACACACACCCCTTTGTGTGTTTACTCACCAAGGACTTCCTCAATTCGTAACACGAGTATGGTAGAAAGACATACGTGTCAACCGAGGACTACTAAACTTAGTCTAGTGACAAAAAGTCCGTCACTTTCACAATCAGAGAGTCAGCACAAACTGAGAAACGTTGGGGAACCTCGTGTCGGACGGTCCGAGGAGAGAAGTACCTTAAGAGGTCCGTTCTTATGACCTCACACATCGGTAAGGGAAGAGGTCCCCTAGAAGGACTGGGTCCTTAGTTTGGGTCCAGAGGACATGAGGGACTCGGTGGTTCCTTTGAAAAACTGTCAGAGATGAAGTCCTATGAAATCGCCTTTTAAGTCACTACTCTACTGTCATAAACTATTACTCTACAGTGAAATACGGAATTCAGAATGAATCATTAAGAGAACCCTTTACAAAAAGAAGTCAGGAGTAGAAAATCACACGGACACACGAGTCGACGAGTCGTCATAGACTGAGAATTGCTGGGACACCTGACATCGGGGTACTGACATCGGGGCGAGGAGGCAGGTACCCTAAGAGGTCCCTATATTGGTAATCACCGATTTTGATTTTGCATATCTACTTTTACCGGAGTCACTGAATTACAAAGTAACTGAAAATTGAATTTTGAAATAAGTAAAGACCGACACGACCCAGTAGCAAGCGCCCACCCGAAAGAGATCAACCGACGTTCGTCCCCGACGAGAGATCAACGCCGAAGAGGAACGACTCCGAAGAGAGCGACCCTTCGTACCCGAGGCACCGCGAACCCGAAGCCACCACACCGAGGACCTGAGGTCCCGCGTCCGAGTTCTCAACACCACGCGTCCGAATGAACGACGCACCGTGCCCCCGAGGAGGACCTAGTCCCTAGCTTAGACGGAGAGGACGTAACCGTCCACCTAAGAAACGGTCACTCGATAGTCCCTTCGGGACTGGAAATCGAATTTTTTTATTTGAAAATCTTCAAAATCTAAGTGTCTTTTTTAGCGTTTCTTTCACGTTTCTCAAGGGCGTATGGAACGTCGGTTAAAGGGAATAATAATTGGGAAATGTAACTATACCATTTAAACAACGTTCTTTACTTAGTCATAACTATATAACAATAATTGTCTTCGGGTATAAAATAGAGGAATTAGAAATGGAGTACAGAGAAAAGATAAAGTCTTAGGAGAGATCCGATAGTGTCATTTAAATCAAAAGTACAGATGGATTTGATGAGACCCGACACTGATAAAGAATCTACTAAAAACATTGAAAAACTACTGGAACTGTCAAGACTCCCCATGGCCAGTCCATAAAACATCCCACAAGGAGGAGACCCTCAGTAGACTATAAAAATAGTATTAATATGACCTCGGTACATAAAAAAAATCCTTGTCCGTGTCTCCACTTTACTGTAAAAGTAGTGTAGTATAGTTTTCGCGTGTGCTAGTTGTGCTGGACAGTAAGAACGACAACTAGAACTAGTGGACCGACTACATCACAAACAGTATAAAGGGGTGATCTTTAAGTGAGAATAGAGGAGGGAAAGATAAGACACGAGAAACTTCCCTTCAGTGACACACTTCAGGTGTAAATTCCTCAACCCCCAAACCGAGATCGTGATGCTCTCGCCTCATGGATGTATATGATAAATCTTAAAAAGACGTACCCTCTCAACAGAGAAGAACGGATGAATAAAAAAAGTTAGTAAATATACAGTCATACTTAAGTACTTATGAATACATAAAATACGAAACCCAAAAAAATTTGGAAAATTTAAAACAAAACCCCACATCGACTAATTACTACACTATCAAAGTCCACTTGTCGTTTCCCTGAGCGGGAAGTATATACACATAGATAAGAGGGGGTTTGAGGGGAGGGTAGGTCTAACGGTACATTGTAACTCGTCTCAAGGTACACGATCTGTCATGGAGGGACTACCAATAGGTAAAATCCATATCGTCACACATGTGCAGGTAAGATTTGAGGGATTGATAGGGAAGAGAGGTAATAAGGAGACCGTTGGCTTTCAAACAAGATTCAGACAAAGACAACACATTCATTCAAGTAAAACCTAGTAAAGAAAAAATCTAAGGTATATATTATCCATAGTATACTATAAAGAGAAAGAGACAAACTAAATGAAGTGAGTCATACCGTCAGAGATCCAGGTAGATACAAGCATGTTTACAATAATAAAGTAAGAAAAATTACCGACTCATTATAAAGTAATATGTGTGTGTGTGTGTGTGTGTGTCTCGTGTTTAAGAAACCCAAAATTAGGTTTTGAAGAAATAAAACAACGATTCTGACAGGGTCGGAACTGGTACCCTCGTGTAAGTCAACAGTTCTGACTTTAAACTCTCCAACCAACCCGTCCTACACCTACACCCCTATATGTGTCTCTACACAATTGACTTTACCCACGGTGTCTTTCTAGCGACCATTCATTAAATTTTCCAATGATGGAATTACAGTTTTGGTTTCTAATTATACATAATTTTAGCCTTTCAACGCGAATTCAACCCTATTTCAGACGTCTCTTTCAATATATAACGTCATCCGACAAAACATGGAGTCTAAGAATCCCTTTCTTAGTGGACAAAGAGTCGATTCGAGTACATATGTGGGACGAAGGGAAACGACACGGAGAACAAGACACGCGTGGTCTGACACGGACTGAAAGATGCCACGGGTACTCCATGAACCGGGAGTCATCGACAGGTCTACGTCTTTCTACGAATGACGTCGTAACGATGATCATCATTTTTACCCTTTGTTATACTTACAGATTTTTCCCGTACCAAGTGTTTGGAACAAAATTGTTTTGTTCCCGTATAAATGAACTACAGTCTATCGTAAAGATTTACTACCAACATTTCTGATACAACAGTGGAGTTTTTTCGTAAACCTAAAAGATCTTTTGACTGGGGAGGGTGTAGGAAATAATTCTTCGACGACCTCCTACACAAAGAAGTCTTTTTCTTTTTTTTTTTTGTCTTTACCTTTCTGGGAGTCCTAAAGTCTATGATCTCAATTCTCAATGTCCGAAATTATTTGATATAAATGATTCAAACTTCTTAATTTTTTTTATTTGTTTTCCTTCGGTACCCTATGACCTTAGTTATCGTCTCTCTCCACTTCCCTTAGGTGTCCCTTCAAGGACACCTACCATCCTACTTCCTTCAAGGGTCCTACCATCCGTAAAACGTCTATCTCCTCCGTCGGTGTTATACGACTCTTGTTTTAAAGTTCTATGGACGACAGAATGATGGTAGCGACACTGGAAACTCTACCATCTTAATGTTTTACCTTTGTTGGATTTCAGAATTCAATAACGACCTCCACAGTTCCCCTCAAGGAACCTCACGTACCTGATATTACACTTGTTTCATATTTACACATATACTACACATACGTACATAAAATTCGATTACTTTAATACTCTAGACAGAAATCGACGAAGTTATATAATTATGAGATCCCCGAAGATTTTATAAGTATTATAAGATAAACAATTCGTCCCTTACCTATGTATCCATAATTAAATAACAGTAAGAAATTGCCGTATATAAAATATATGAAAACACATGTATATAACGTGTTATTTGTCAGTGGAAGAAGACACGTAAGACTGATGGAATCTAACTTTCAATTAATTAGGATAATTAACTTATTCTATACATCCTAATCTTTAACCTTATCACAAAACCCTTTCAAAAGTGTTATATAGAGTTGTTAGATTTATAACAGGAAACTAAATCATCAGGGTGAAGATTCTCAACTTGGATACCTTTATTAGGATCTATAATTTTTTCCTACGTCTTTCTACGAGTAACGTCATAATAATTATCACCAAACAATTTCATCGTATACAGGTGGTTACCTGAGGGTCCGTCGAAAAGGTTCACTACCAACATTCCTGATATAATTAGAGGTTTTGCGTATACCATCCGATCTATTTTTTTCTCTTATGTTTTAAAACAGATGACCTACTTATATCGATACACTTTTCTTCACACTTTGGTTTACTAAACAGGGTGTAAACGGTTCAAGTAGGATAGGGATTCACAAGAAATCTGGTAATGAAACTATTTCTTGTTATTAAATATATATTCCATATTATCTTTACATATTTATGTATTTGTCTTTTGTACAAACTTAATACCTACTATAGGAAAAGAAGTAAATCTAATCAAAATTTGTAACTTTATGTGAAAATTATTTATACTAGTAAGTCTTTATGTCAACCTTCTTAACATGTGTAAATACCCACTTCTGCCTTCTAACTTTTCCGTCCCGATACTACTTACCCTACCCCTGTTATAAGGAAAACCGAGTCACCGACCTTGACACTGTCTATCGTCTTAAGTCAATCAACAGTCTACTTACACTCTACTGGGGATTTTAAAGAGGGTAATACAGATACTGGAACGTAAAGTAGTAAATTTTTCTTTAATGTTCTACAAGATGACCATGTCACAATTAAAGAAGAGTTCCAAAAGGTCAGTAGTTTCGAAACAGGCTTTCTGTCTTCTGAGGACCTATTTTGCAGTCAAGGACTCTTCCACCTGTTTGTATGGAAGGGATGAGAGGAAAGGAGAAGGGAGACTTCTCTTGTTCGACGGGACTGGAGGTCCCATTCAAGTCAGAAAGAGACGACAATGAGAGAGTCAACTCGGTGGTACAGAATTTCATCATTCTCTAAAATGGTGAAGAGTTTCCGGGAATTAACGGAATGTCGACAAAGAGAAACCTCCGAACGGTCCGACTACCTTAGAGTCTAGTGTCTGTGTCTACTCTGTCTGTTTCTTTCTTTCTGTGTTCCTCCTCCATTTTTACAGGTATTACTTGAGTGTATAGAACTCCTTTGGAGATTAGATTACTCCTACCTAAAACAACTCTTCTACCATGTACTTGTTAATTAATAAGTACCGTCTCTGTAGTAATCCTAAAGTAAAACAAATTTCCGGAGATTCACTGAATCCGTTAACCAAATTCGACCTCTTCTTAAAGTTCTTTCTCTGTTCCCTTTCGAATAGTAATATAACTGGAAAACTTTATAAAAGTACTATCAATAATACTGAACCGTGTAATTAATGTGAGGTTGATTTTTGGAGGTTACGAAACGGACCCGTTCTCAAAGGTGTCCCCACCTAGTACCTGGTCATACCAGTCTACCTTCGTCTAACTGTCTTTAAAGACTTTCCTAATTCTCTAAATAAAGTCTTAAGATATTATTAAGTTAAACCGTAAAACCAATGGGGTCCTCACATTTTCCTCAGAGTAACTTTACTGTTGCCTTAAACATCTTGAACACTGTAAACGTGAGTCACTAGGAAAAGAGTCTCTGGATCCCCTCCCCTCGTGGACGTAAACATCATTTACATTTCATTCTATAATCATATTTGGGATCGCTCGACCTCATAATGTCCGAGATAACGGACGTATAGAATTTTCCGTTGGTAGTTTTCAACCACAGTCCAACTGTAAAGTTACACCCCAAATAAGATTTACATCGATTTACCATTTAAATATCTCTCCGTAACCTATGTCCTATTTAAAGTTACCTGTGACTTCTTTACATTCGACTCAATTAAGTCTTCAAAAACAGATAGCAACATAGGGTTCATGGGTCCTGTCACCGACCGTGTATCATTCACGGGTCCTTCATAATCGACAACTCCTTAAAATTCCAACTTTCTCATTTAATCCCGTACAGATACACCTGTGGTTCATCCTCGACTTCAATACCTCACTTCAACCATTTTCCCTCTTGAAAAGGGGACAAACCCTCGGTTTATCGCGACTTTGTGGCAATCCCATGGATCACAATCTCAATCGTGCGATCCGGACTCGTACCGTACCATCTCTCCTCTCTCGACATCTATACCTCATCCTTTGGAGCACCAACTTCAAAGTCGACGGAAGACCCGGTCACCGTCGTCGTCGGTGGTATACGTTTCTAGTGTACAACGTCACTCTACCTCACAGTTATTTGTTGTTCGCATTGTTTATTCATTTAATATCTAATACCATCTTCCACCGCTCACGATGTTTTCGAAAAATTTACCCTCATACGGATTATGCTGAAGTAAATGTTTGTAGATGAAGACTTCGGACAGAGTACCTTTTTGTTCTATAAGGAAATTGAACTATTAAGGGTCATTATATAAAAATATTGGTGACGAGTTGTCTACTACTATAGTTCGTTTGTAAATGTATCGAAAATATGTTACCGTCGAAATTAAGAAGTCGTCGTTTCAAAGGGGTCGTCGGGGGTATAAAATTATAGTATCGATTGATGTACACATACACAAATAGAGAGAGTCCGAGAGGCATGAAGGCACAATACATCTCACCACTCTACCGTACAACAAAAGAATCGAACTGTGTATGGTGTCGGTCTTAAGGTACTGTATCAAATGTGTAAAATGTCGACTTACAAATCCGGAACTCTTGTCCGGAAGGAAAGAATTTTAGTTTATGAAACGAAAGTTGTGACGAAGGAACTGCACCATGTTCTTCTTCAGAACGGGAACTCAAACCGAAACTCACTCTTTACGTTCGTGACCCTACTTCGTCTCCCGACTCCGGTTTTCTTTACAAAGAAGACAATCGAATCTAACACCGGTCTGATTCTCTTAAATAAAAAAGTATGGTTGGCTTGTGTGCAAGCGTCCATCCCTTTTCCTCTGATTACAGACGTTAACTCAGAACTCCACCAACGTGAGACGGGACGAAAGAAAATCGAATAATCGTTGAACACCAAGAACGGAGAATTCAGGATCCTTAAAATCCTCAGTCCACGGTTCAATAACAAACGTTATTTTTGCACCCGAAACAAACGAACTAGGATAAAATCCTTTTGGTCTTACATGGTTCCACGAAAAGAAGGACATCAGATATCTCAGGAAGGGTGGAAGGTGTGAAATCGGATTTCTATCGACGTCAAGAAACAAAAGAAGTGAGTAAACTTAGATCCTTCGTATGACCAGTGTTCCGACTTGTGATTTCGAGAAAAGAGACTCGATGTCACTTTGTTTGACCTCTAAAGTACGTAGTGAGACTATCATAAGACAAAGGAAGTAGTGATATTAAGGTAATAACGTCCCTTTTTTCTACCACGATGGACCTACCTTCCCCCTAGTCACGTTATGTTTAAGAACCTTTACACACTCACCACACGTATTTCTACGTCCAAAGGTAGAGTAAATGGAAACAAAGCGTGTGTGATGTTTATTCATTAGACGTTTCTTCGACCCCCACTCCACCCCCTCCGCTGGGGTCGGTATCGAAATTTTCGACGGAGATGTAATCCTAATGATAATGATAAACCGTACTCCGGTTTAAAGTAGAAGATTGGTGACTTTCAGAAGTCAGACACTCTTTTTTTTTTCTTTTATTAAGTTATGTTACTACATCGAATGGAAAGAAGAGGCTCTTTTTACTACAGTTGGTTTAGACATGGAAATTCGGTCAGACTGAACAGACACTTCCGTTGACCGTTTATCAGTGACACCCATGAAATCGAGTTACCCGAGTGAAAAAACTACGATTTAAGATCAAGGTAGGGACAATATGAACCGAAGACGGTAACCAACTAGAGTCTCGTAGTCGGGATGAAAACGACCTGCTTGAAATGCAAACTTAAAACAAAGAGGTCGAAACTGAGAGTCTACCGGATCCTTGAGTAGACTAAACAGGGGGGCGGGGGGTGGTGGCTAACGAAGTTCATATAGTTGGATCCGAGACTCGTAGTCTACAGATGGCCCGAGTCCAGTCCGGTAGTATTGACGGACTTATAAACCTAAAGTTTGTCATTCTCGTTTCGACTAGGGTAGGTGGCACTAATCCCAGTACTACTTCCGTCGAACCTACACGACGTGTCGGAACAAGGAATAGACGTCGGACTCTGGTGTCAGAATTCGGAAGGAGACTTCAAACTCCCGAGTCGACATCTAACCTTCCCAGTACTAAACGAATTCTTCCTCTAGTTTTAAAGTATAAGGTACACTATCTGTGTCATTACCGTTATGTTTTTACAAATGTAATCTTAGGGATCTTGGAGACTGATACAATATAATGGACCGTTCTCCATTAATGCCAATTTCTTCCTTAATTCGCCGATTTAGTTTACTAGAATTTTAGTCCTATAAGAAAACCGAATATCTCCCTCCGGATACGTTGATGTTCACAGGAAATTTCTCCTTCCCCGAAGGGTCCACTACGATCACGGTTTCTTAGACGAACGGTCATGTCCTCTATGTTCTGTGGACCTACACTAGAGACCCAACCCTTCTGGGGGACCTCTTCCTTTACCGTTGGGTGAGGTCATAGGAACGGACCTTTTAAGGTGCCTGTCTCCTCGGACCGTCAAATGACAGATACCCTAGTGTTTTTTAGTCTATACTGATTCACTGACTCGCGTGTCCGCGCGCGTGTGTGTGTGTCAGCTTCTCCCTCCGTCTACTTCTCCAGTCTTAATCTCTAAATTTCTACCATACGATAACCGAAACTTCTATCTCCTTTTTCGACACTCGGTTCTTTGTTTCTTCGATCTTTTCCGTTCGTTGACCTAAGAGAGGATCTCAAAGGACTTCCTTGTATCAGGTCCACTGTGGAACTAAAATCGGGTCATTCTGGGTAAAGACTTAATACTGGAGATCTTGACAATTCTATTATTTAAACACAACAAACACCGTTTGACAATGTCGTTGTTATCCCTTGTTTATCTTGGGAGTTGTTTTTTCGGGAAAGACACGATACTACTTAAAAATATTGGATTTTTTGTAGGAAGAACTTGTACTTTCTAATTTGACGATGAATTTCACGGACCTGATGACATTTATGTCGAAAAAAACACGTGTAGGAATTGATTTAGGAATTTATTCTTTGAATTTATACTTTCACAAACGAGTTTCCTATACCTGTAAAGTCTCTGTTTAAAGGACTATTTGACGTGTTATAAAGGTCTTCATATGTCTCACGGGAAGGACACTCGAGAACGGTTATTGATACTTAAATAAAAATTTAGAAACGGTTAACAATCTACTTTTTGACAAAAAGTACATATGTTAGTTATAAGGAACTCATCAGTGAAACACGGTTCATGACGTGACATGTTACACGATAAAATTGAAGTTTTACAAATCAACGAACAACTCTAATTTGTAAAAAAGTATTTGAGTTATAATGTGTGTGTACACACACACACATATATATATATATAAGACGAACATTTTGAGCGAGACCGACACCACTCCGTTTACCTGTCACCCTCCCCTGAGTCCCGGTCTTGGTTCCAGGTCTCCAGGGAGGTGTCCGATACCGCTATCACGTCCACCACCGACTCCTACCGACCCGACGCACACACGTCACGTTTCCTACTCTTCACCAGTCTAAACTCCACAAGACACTCCGTCTCGAGTCTCCCGGACGACTACCTAACGTTACCCCCGACACTCCCTTACTCCTTTTAGTCTCAGTGTCATACTCTAAATTTCCGGTGGGACACATTTACGGAAGGTCGTGTACAGATCACTCGTTATTAACAATAAAGGCGAACATCAAAGAAGACAAAAGGGACCTGTAAACTAGTAAAAACCCAGTTTCCTGAGTTCCATCAAGAACATAATTAATTACAACGGGTGTCGAGGGTTTCTCGCGTACACATCACCTCACTTAAATGGACACAATGAACGATATTGTTTCCTCGGGTGTGGTCCTTCATTGAGTCCTAAATTTGAACAGTCCACTAGAACACCTCACAAATTTCTTCGTCCCCTGAAGAGACCTAACTTATGACAGTCCTCCATTATAATTTAGATTCGAATCTGTCGTTATTAAAAATGGACCCTCTACTCTTTCTTTACCTCACCTTGATTTCCATATTAATCGTTTTTCCGTCACCAGTAAGTACAACCGACTTTCTCCCTCTGTAAACTAATAAACGTACAAAGTCATAGGTACGAAAACATGAGTCTGTATTAAAGGCTCCTCAGAGTGAAAACCGAGTGAGATAGTACCAAGGTCTCACCAAGGTACACCAAGGTCTGGTGTAGATTACAACCACAAGACACTTTAGCATAAAAATCATGTTGTAGTCCCAACACGGTAATCGTCGTCGACTACCGAAAGTCTCTAAAAAAAAAAGAGATTAAGAGTTAAAACCAGTTCCCGTCTATTTCAATCCAGTGTCCTAGAATTAGACACTACAACTCTAAGAGTGGTAATGACTCTAAGACGAACAGTCCTCCAACAAGTCTCTTATAGTAAACGTGAACCTGTTCAATCATGAAGAACGAGGAAACTAATACCCCACGTAACAACTTACTAGACTGTACTATCACTAACACGGACTGTGTTACAAACAGACATACCCGACAGGGTCAGTTCACCCTATATCCGTTAATACTTTCTTTTTTAATCCGAAATATTCTTCGGCCGTCTACTGATTTACGTCCGGTCCTTTTGTACAGGACTTCAGGTCCACCCAGACGAGATCCCTAGGTCCGGTACGGGGTAACAAAGTCAGGTTAGTGTCTGAGGAGGTAAAGAGGTTGACATGAATACAACCTTTTCATTCTTCATAAATGATATCATAATTAAGGGAGAATCGATCACTAGAATTAATTAAGGAACCCCGGAAGTCTCATTTCTGTCATACATCTATTTTCATTATGACATACCTCGTGTCTAAGATAACTTGTTAGTCAGTAAAAAAAATGTCCTTTTTGGTAAAGATCAAAATGAGTCAAATACATCGTTAAAAGTCACTTTCTAAATGATTATTAGGAAGTACTGACACAAACCTATATATGTTTTTGTGTTTATATTTTATTATTTATATTTATAAAATTAGTATCGAAATTTTATATTAATTGGATAATTATGTAAAGTTTTGTTATATATATAATATAAACTGGATAGTAATTTATAAAAAGGTAGTAAGTGTATATAAATTTACTAATAAAGTAGTCACTCTCTGTACCGTACCTTCTTGAACTAGGAATTTACTATCATGTAGATAAAGACTGTGAAATAGTTTAATCTTTTGTATAAAGATCTGTTTTACTTTTATGTTGGATGTCTTAACCTCTTTTATAAAAAGTTTATAAACGTTTTATCCCAAATTGAAGGTTTTATATGTTTGTCGAAATGTTGAGTTACGTTTTTTTTGGGGTTTTTTGGATTAGTCTTTTACACGACTTCTGGATTTATTTACGAAGAGGTTTCTCTTTAAGTCTACCGGTTGTCCGTGCACTTTTCTACGAGTCAAATTAAGTCAAGTCAAGTCACTGAGTCAGCACAGTCTGAGAAACGCTTGAGTACTTAGCGTCGTGCGGTCCGGAGGGACAGGTAGTGGTAGAGGGCCTCAAGTGAGTCTGAGTGCAGGTAGCTCAGGCACTACGGTAGGTCGGTAAAGTAGGAGACAGCAGGGGAAGAGGAGGACGGGGGTTAGGGAGGGTCGTCGTCTTAGAAAAAGTTACTCAGTTGAGAAACGTACTCCACCGGTTTCATGACCTCAAAGTCGAAGTCGTAGTAAGGAAGGTTTCTTTAGGGTCCCGACTAGAAGAAGTCTTACCTGCCCAACCTAGAGGAACGTCCTCTCAGGTTCCCTGAGAGTTCTCAGAAGAGGTTGTGGTGTCAAGTTTTCGTAGTTAAGAAGTCACGAGTCGGAAGAAGTGTCAGGTTGAGAATGTAGGTATGTACTGGTGTCCTTCTTGGTATCGGAACTGATCTGCCTGGAATCAGCCGTTTCATTACAGAGACGAAAACTTATACGACAGATCCAACCAGTATTCAAAGGAAGGTTCCTCATTCGTAGAAAATTAAAGTACCGACGTTAGTGGTAGACGTCATTAAAACCTCGGGGGGTTTTACTTCAGTCGGTGACAAAGGTGACAAAGGGGTAGATAAACGGTACTTCACTACCCTGGTTTACGGTACTAGAAACAAAAGACTTACAACTCGAAATTCGGTTGAAAAAGTGAGAGGAGAAACTGAAAGTCGTTCTCCGAAAAATCGAGGAGAAGTGAAAGACGGCATTCCCACCACAGTAAACGTATAGACTCCAATAACTATAAAGAGGACCGTTAGAACTAAGGTCGAACACAAAAGAAGGTCAGGTCACAAAGAGTACTACATGAGACGTATCTTTAATTTATTCGTCCCACTGTTATATGTCGGAACTGTATGAGGAAAAGGATAAACCTTGGTCAGACAACAAGGTACAGGTCAAGATTGACAACGAAGGACTGGACGTATGTCTAAAGAATTCTCCGTCCAGTCCACTAGACATAAGGGTAGAGAAAGTCGTAAAAGGTGTCAAATAACACTAGGTGTATCAGTTTCCGATACCGTATCAGTTATTTCGTCTTTATCTTCAAAAAGACCTTGAGAAAACGAAAAAGCTACTAGGTCGTCTACAACCGTTAAACTAGAGACCAAGGAGACGGAAAAGATTTTGGTCGAACTCGTAGTCCTACAAGTGCCAAGTGCATAACGACTTTTCTACGAGTTGTAGTGATTAATAAAGTGAAAGTGAATAATCTCTTTACGTTTAGTTTTGGCGTTACACCATGGTGGAATATGGTTAGTCTTATCGGTAGTAATTTTTTGGATGTTTATTGTTTACGATCTCTCTCACACCTCTTTTCCCTTGGGAGAATGGGACAACCACCTTTACATTTAACCATGTCGGTGATACTTTTTGTCATACCTCCAAGGAGTCTTTTGATTTTTATCTTAATAGTATACTGGGTCGTTAAGGTGAGGACCCGTGTAAAGGTTTGTTTTGATATACAGTTCTTCTAAGTACGTAGGGATACAAGTATCGTCGTGATAAGAGTTAATGGTTCTATACCTTTGTTTGATTTACAGGTAGTAGTCTTCTTACCTATTGATATGTCGTCTTATGATGAGTCGACATTTTTTCTTACTTTATTACGGTAAACGTCGGTGTACCTACGTTGATCTCCAATAGTACGATTCACTTCATTCAGTCTTTCTCTTTTTATTTATGGTATACTGTAGTGAATATACACCTTAGATTCTATACTGTGTCCACTTGGATCCATATTTCGTGTTTGTCTTAGTGGCTGTATCTCTTGTCTGACCACCAACGGTTCCCTCCCCCTCAACCCCCCCCGCCTACTTCACCCCCGACCCCAATCATCTATATCCGAAAATATGTGTCTCACTTGTTTGTTGTTCCAGGATGACATATCGTGTCTCTTGACATAAGTTATAGGATACTATTTGACATTGCCTTTTCTTATAAATTTTTTACTTATACATATATATATATATATATGTGTGTGAAAAGAAAGTAACAACCCTCATTCGGTCTTCAGTAATATTAAAACCTAAACAGTAGACATATAGGACTAAAATTATTCGTTAGTTAGTTTAGTGTAGGTAAATCCTTCGATGTTTCCGGGGTCTTCTCCATATCTCCATCAGTTCTTGGGATTTACTCTTAGGTATAGACTCACTGTACCACTTGTTTCTCCTCCCACATCTTTAGATAATACTCGACCTTCTCCCGTCGTGACACCTCTCGAGTCCACGAGTGGTGAGACTCTCCTCGACATCAACCTTTGTACTGTCTTCTGTCTTGTTTGTCTCCTTTCCAAAACCCAAACCAAGTCAAGTCAAGTCAAGTCAGCGAGTCAGCACAGACTGAGAAACGCTGGGGTACTGACGTCGTGAGGTCCGAAGGGACAGGTAGTGGTTGAGGGCTTCGAATAAGTTTGAGTGCAGATAACTCAACCACTACGGTAGGTTGACAGAGTAGGAAACAGTAGGGAAAAAGGAGGGTGAAAGTTAGAAAGGGTGGTAGACCCAGAAAAGATTACTCAGTCAAGAAACGTAGTCCACCGGTTTCATAACCTCAAAGTCGAAGTCGTAGTCAGGAAGGTTACTTATAAGTCCTGACTAAAGGAAATCCTACCCGACCAACCTAGAGGAACGTCAGGTTCCCTGAGAGTTCTCAGTAGAGATTGTGGTGTCAAGTTTTCGTAGTTAAAACCCCACGGGTCGAAAGAAATATCAGGTTGAGAGTGTAGGTATGTTCAAATATTTAGGTTTATATTAATACCTCCCTGGAAGATTACATGGGGGTCACACGGTAAAGAGGACGACTACGATGAGTTGAGTAACATCCACCGATTAGTATATCGAGATTAAGACAGAACGGAGGTACTGAGATCCCTCCTCTGTCACTTGATCATCTTTGACCGAGTGAAATTTTCACGGTATCCACTCGACTGGAACCTGTTGACGGTGTGACTCCGTGTTGTGAACAACACGTTCAGAGTGTTGTTGGAACCACCAACTATGATACCACTAGAACTACAAAGTGTCCTTTTTGGACTTCCAATCTACACCGTTCAATCATGAAACGGGTATACGTGCTTAGAGCACTCACTCGATCGGCCAACACTTACGTCCACCAAACTGAGATCTCAGGTGTGATCAGGTACGAGAGTGTAGGAGGGAACAAGATCCAGATGGGGGACGTTTCAACGTTCGTAGGGTACAATCACCGAAACTGAGGTTCCAAAAGTACGACTTGTTGACTCACCTGTCACCACAACAAAGGATTCTTGTCCTTCTGTCCCCACCCCATCCAGACCCCTTTTCTCTCCACTTAGTTCTAAAGACAATGCACACCCCACGAATAATCTGTCGGTTCACCTCTCGACTCAGTCGTCAACCTAAATATTCTGACCTTTCTGATTCCTGTCTCTGAATGTTTTAAAGGATCGTTCTGTAATCGACACTTAAGAAATAACTTGAACAGGAGGGAAGAGGGAAATAACTTGAACACAGGGTAACAAGAAACGACCAAAGTCAAGGACCGTCTCGTGAACCCCTCCGGGACAGTACACGACACCCCACAACGGACCACCTCGGTACCGATGTTCCCTTGAGAACCCCGATCCGAAGTCCCGGTACAACCCGGTACCGAGAGACTCTATGACAGGAACTTTCAATGGGAGTCCTTCCACTCGTCCCTCCACTGATACTATATACCACCGGACTCCAGTCCGAGACTGAAGGAAGTCGAGAGACCCCCAGTCACTGTACACGTCGGTGCCAGTCTAAAAAGTATCTGGAAAGTATATGAAAATGTATCTTTAGGAACCTTTAAAAATAAGTCGATCTTCAACCGACAGACCGTTCTCTATGTGAAAACAATTATTATTCGAATAGGGAAACTAAGTCCTTTTTACATTTAGGTGACTGTTTGGGTCGAGACTATTTTTTTTTTTCACTCCCTTCGACCTCAGGAGAGTCCCACGAGACTGGAGGTCTTAGTCGGTAGTCCTGAGTGCACATCTTTCGGTACGGTTTGACTGTTCCTGGGTGACTAACCACATCCCTTCGTACACGATATTTACTCCGGTATACCCACCCAACCCTCTCTCTCTTTCGTCGTACTACCCCCATCCCCTGTAACAAAGAGTACCTTGTGTGATCCCGGAGATCCTGGACGACCTCTCGGCAGAGTTTGTCTGGCGGAGGTAAACTACTGCCCACGGTGTTGTGTAAGTCCGTGGTAGGTGCGGACACCCACGGACGTACCGTCGGACCTGGATACCTTCTCGGAGGAGAATAAGCCCTTGTGTGCTTTTACCCCTTGGAAAGTCTAGTGACCCATTTACCCGACCTTATTGTGCTGGTACCGGTTTACTCCATATGTAATTTGTGTTTCTCTGAATGGTCCCTAACACAAAAAAGAAACACCATCCTTCCTGGTCTACGTCGTCATATGGGAAGTAGAACCTTCCCTATATGGAACCTTTCCTATATGGCTGTACGGAGTCTGACCTGGGGAGCTAAAAAGTGACTCCAGCTTCCCGAGACTATAAGTCCCCCTGAAGAAAGGATAAAGACCGTACGTTCATAGAATAGTTGTCCAGATCTCATCAGTGATGAAGGAGAGTTGTCTAGGTCAATCGTATTTATAACAGTTACGTTACCTGGTCTTACTATAGTACGTCTCACCTTTACCACTGGTTCTCGGGATATCTGATCCCGACCTCTCAACTATGGAGACTTTATCCTCTCGCTTTCTTTTAATGACCGGAAGAGTCGACTTTTGTTTGATGAAAATCACCAGAACTGATTGTCCATTTCTCTTTTTACTTACGTAAACGGTCTGGCTATATCGACTAGTCCACACTTGCCTAACCAACGAAATGAGGTCATTATTGTGATATAAGCCTTATCGTCGACGTTAACGTCAGTCGTGGAGTAATTCGAATACGATTAGGTGGCAGTAAGACAGGTGACGTATCCGGTTTAGTCACTCGACTTACCCCTACTGACCCCTACCCACCCATCCTTAGTGGTGGAAATGTAGAAAGTTCACGAGGTACCACCATGAGAGACGTTACAGAGGTCCTTACTCTAGGACGAAAACTTAGTGATAAAAGGGCCCACCTTCGTTAAGGTAATCAAAATGGACCTAAAGGATACTATCAGACTCGTATTTTTACTTTTACCGACGACGAAGTAAAATTGGGAGGTTTAGAGTGTATTTCATAGAAAACTCTACACGGAATTGGTCTTTACAAAGACCCTGAAGACCCTCTATACCAAGTCGGATCGGTTCAACTTAACAAATTTTTGTATTTTTTTGATGTCTATAGAAGTGTGAAGTCGTACGAAAAATTTTTTTAATACTGTAAGACAAGAGATTGACATACGGTAACACCATGAAACAATACGGACAAAATGTCTCCTCGGAAAACCCGATGTTAGGTGTCCCAGTTTTACTCAACTGATCGTGATTGTCATACACGAATAGACTACCATAAAATTTGCTGAAATGTACCGTGCACCTGGACTACGTTTTATTGTAATATTCTTTTAAAAAGGGAAAAATTAATAGAAATGACAATAGAGTTACTTTTAAAGAGTCCAATTATGGTCACACAAAGATTGTGGAGAATGGAGACATTGTAAAAGGACGTTTACACACACACGAGTCAGTACAGATCGAGAAACGTTGGGGTACCTGACATCGGACGGTCCAAGGAGACAGGTACCCTAAGAGGTCCGTTCTTATGACGTCTAGGGGAAGAGGTCCCCTAGAAGGACTGGGTCCCTAACTCGGGCGCAGACGACGTAGTGGACGTACCAGTCCACCGAAGAAATGATGATTCGGTGACGCCTTCGGGCATTGTAAAAGAATAAAGCGAAATTTTTTCTTTCTTGTCCGGAGACTGAATCTCGGATCGTCTCTTATCATAGAGATTATATGTGTTTATATCTCAGGTTTCGGCCCGTTCGAAAGGTAGTAGACAGTAAATAAATAAACAAATTTAAACACCATATTATCTCTAAACGTTAAGAAAAATTTTATTTAAATGAATACATCTTTTCCTTTTACTAATTTAAAGGATTTCTTTTTGTTGACCAAGTAATTAAAATACTATTGTGTCCATTTTTGACCTCGGGTTTAACACTTAAACCATACACTTAATGATTTCAGAGTCTTGCGAGAAGAGTTGACACAACGAAAAATGATCCTTTGAGTGAAGGGAACTCTTCTGTACAAAATAGGTATCGAAGTCACTTACTCCCGGTGATTTTATAATTAATAGACTCGTAAGAATTCGTATTGACTTAGTCGAAGTTAAACGGATCTATCTATCTGTAAAATCACCAAGCATCGTTTGACATTATTTGACTCATTGACATCCGAAATTACATTAGAGTGTGTTAGGATAATATATGGTCCAGAAAAAAACTGGAAATATCCTGTCAAGAACTGAATTTGTGTGTGTGAGTGTTAGACGTCAAGACTTACAGAAGAAAGACATAATACGGTTCCTTTAGTTATCTAGTTTACTTAACTATAGAACAGTACAGAAGGTAAACATTTTCGTAACAGAGTCCTTTCCGTGCTACGTACAAAGGGTCCGTATTATTTACAAATGATTCGTGACAAACACTTTTCGAGGAACAAAAAGTAAAGGTACTCAAAATCCTGAAATTATTACATAAAACACAGGGAATTTAATTATTTAAGTACCAGTTAAGATAACGACGTAATCTTTTGCACCCTCTCGACCAACTCAATCTGTGTCTAAACGACAAAGTTTCTTTGAGGAAAACTTTCAAGTCACATATTACACAAATCTCCATTTACTGTCACAGTTAATACATCAGGTCTATCTTAATAGTTCTTAATATGTCAGAGGTATATCTTGTTAGCCGTACTTTAGGTCACCAGGAGTCGATGAAGACGTATTCGTCACTCAAACAGTTTACTAATATTCTAATTATTTAATTACGTGAGTCAGTTTTACTTTATCGGTTTAATGGTAATAACTTGTAGATAATACATGGTCCAAGTTTCGGTACGAACCCTATTTGTCCCGACACATTCTATACGTCCAGTCCTTCGTTGTCAATCTTGACCTGTACCTTGTTGTCTGACCAAGGTTTATCCTTTTCCTCATACAGTTCGGACATATAACAGTGAGACGAATAAATTAAAGATACGTCTCACGTAGTACTCTTTGCGACCTGACCTCCGTCGTGTTCGACCTTAGTTCTAACGGTCCTCTTTATAGTTATTGGAGTCTATACGTTTACTGTGGTGGGAATACCGTCCTTCACTTCTTCTTGATTTCTCGGAGAACTACTTTCACTTTCTCCTCTCACTTTTTCAACCGAATTTCGAGTTGTAAGTCTTTTGCTTCTAGTACCGTAGACCAGGGTAGTGAAGTACCGTTCATCTACCCCTTTGTCACCTTTGTCACCGACTGAGATAAAAAACCCGAAGTTTTAGTGACGTCTACCACTGATGTCGGTACTTTAATTTTCTACGAATGAGGAACCTTCCTTTGAATACTGGTTGGATCTATCGTGTAAGTTTTCGTCTCTGTAATGAAACGGCTGATTCCAGGCAGATCAGTTCCGATACCAAAAAGGACACCAGTACATACGTACACTCTCAACCTGACACTTCTTTCGACTCGTGACTTCTTAACTACGAAAACTTGACACCACAACCTCTTCTGAGAACTCTCAGGGAACCTGACGTTCCTCTAGGTTGGTCAGGTAAGACTTCCTCTAGTCGGGGCCCTAAAGAAACCTTCCTTACTACGACTTCGACTTTGAGTTCATGAAACCGGTGGACTACACTTTTCGACTGAGTAAACTTTTCTGGGCCTACGACCCTTTCTAACTCCCACCCTCCTCTTCCCCTGCTGTCCTAATCTACCAACCTACCGTAGTGGTTGAGTTACCTGTAGTCAAACCCATTTGAGGCCCTCAACCACTACCTGTCCCTCCGGACCACACGACGCCAAGTACCCCAGTGTTTCTCAGTCTGTGCTGAGTCACTCACTTGACTTGACTTGAATTGACTTCTGTACGACTGATGGGAGACTTCGGAAGACCAAAATTATTCTTTCTTTCGATCTGATTTATTCAAGGTCTTTTTACTCTATGCCCGTTTTTATCTCCTCTCACGGTCCCTACCACCACCGTGTCTCCTCCGACACTAGACGAGATAACCCTTCTTCGTCCCTCGTGTAGTGTCTCCCTCTTCCCCTACTCATCTCCCAGGTCTACCACTCCTTCTCAATGTCTTTACGATTTGTTTCCGTTACTTTTCAGTAGTGTTTCACCTTTGACTAAGATTCTTCCGCCTAATTGAGATTTCAATGACTCCAACAAGATTTTAGGGATGAGAAACCTTGACTAATCAAAATTCCTACTAATACTGACGTAAGTAAATGTCGAATATCTTTCGGGTCAATTGTCATGAGATTTATCCTCTCCTAAATAAACAAACGTCGTTGTTCTTCACATTGCGTCCAGTCAATCCAGACTACACTATCAAGTCCCTACGTAAACATTTGGCCCGAGAAGAGGAGAAAAAGGAGGTGATCGTGATCACATATCGGAAACAGGAACATAAACACGGAGTGTCAGTGTCCGACGTCAATGTCCAAGAACAGGTGTAGTGTTTGTCCTTCTATCTTCACCCTCACTTTTCCCCTCCCCTGTAATTTCGAATTACATAGAAAATTTTTTCGAAAAGACCTTGAAGGGAGATCTCTGAAACTGTAGTATCTGGTCTTGGACGAATGTACTGATAGGGTAAATTCATGTTTCCTCAGACTTATAGTTCTTATAATCTAAAGATCGGGTACTGACTCCTTTCGTATGTTCTTCCCCCGATACTTATGAAACACGTATTGATTACATGTTGTAAATCGTGTTTCCAGAACGTCCCCTCTATGAATATTTGGTTTTAGTATGTTAAAATCGGGATTTTAATCAAGATTTCCTCCAAATTGATTTGTAGTTTCCTCCTCTTTTGTAGAGGAGATTCAAAAAACAAAACATCTACCCTGTTGAGTCCGGGTCTCTCCGATTCACTGAACGAGTCCTAGTGTGTCTGTCGATCTCTGTCTCGACTTGATCTTACATCCAGTGGACCAAAGGTCGGGATCCGGAAAAGAGTACACGTGACTTTACTACACTTCTTGAAACTCATATCAAATATACCTAGAGTTCAGTTTGACTTTGGTGTTTTATAACTTTGATAGAGATTAATAATATTGGTCTTGTCTTTATATTATCGGTACTCTTAATTTTTGAGAGTTTCTTTGACTTTGGAATTCTATATACTTGTTTATTTTGATTTTATCAAGTTACACATGAACCATAGGGACCTCTTCTACTTTCTGGTATTAAATATAACATATTCTTATTTTAGAAGGTAGAAAACTCCTTGTTTCTAGATTCGGTTTCAACCAAAAAGGTTCACCTTAAATCGGATTTTTCATAAGTAGTTTAGAAAGAGGATTGGGAAGAAGTCTAGACATTTTCGTTCTTCAATAAGGAGGTGTTCTTTCGATAAAAAGTCAGGACGCCTCGGATAAAGACTGCTGTCGTTAGGACGAATAGTGCCTTACAGAGGTCCGGACCGTTTACCATCAAACGTCATCCCCCTCCTATTACTTACTCTTTTTGTAAGGTGTTTCTGTGAAAAGAAGGAAAACGTCACTCTTTTCGGAAAACAATCTAATAACGGAGAACGAATTTCCTTCCGGCGACTTGTAGGTGTGACGTTAAATTTGATACTTCTTGTGTCCAACAGAATACTTTTGTATACATTTGTGACTAAACCTTTCATTTAATACACCTCTACAACATTACTGGTTTAAGTCTTCGTTCCTACAGTCTATAATGAAAGGGAGGGATTCATAAAACACTTACTTTGTATTCTCTATGTAACTAATGGGTAAAGATATTTAAAATAGGTAGTTTTGTGAGTATATTCACCAACGAGTCTATTGGATACAGACTCCAGACAACAGAACTACACTCAGTCCATACAACCACCGAATAAGAATTCGGACAGAAATCTCTAAAAAGAGTAAAACTCTATAAAACACAAAAGTTCATTATAAAATTTTAAACGAGTACAATAGAATTACAGACGAGACTTAAAGTGGTAAAACTTCGGTATACCGTTAATCACCGGAGGAATCAACATGGTGATTACACCCAGCTCCCAGACGGACGTTACGTCCTCTGGGACCAAGTTAAGGACCCGACCCTGCTAGGTGACCTCTTCCCTATCCGATGGGTGAGGTCAAAAGAACCCGAAGAGACCACCGAGTGTCCCATTTCTTAGGCGGATGTTACACCCTCTGGATCCAAGCTAGGGACCCAACCCCTCTAGGGGACCTCTTCCCTTGTCGATGGGTGAGGTCATAAGACCGGACCTCTTAACTTACCTTTCTCCTCGAAACGTCCGATGTCAAGTACCCCAGTGTGTCTCAACCTGTACTGACTCGTTGAAAGTGAAAGTTATACCCATCTTGAAATAATATTAAAGTACTATATTTTTTAATATAAAATAAAAGAACACGAATCGTATACCATTCGTGGGTCTACAGATGATTCACTTAGTTAAATATACACAGAAAGGTCGGAAGTTTGAATGTATGTAACGTCACTTTATGACACCAAGTAGACTGGATTGGTAATACATCTTAAGAACCGGTAGAGACTTATACCGGTGTAAGGAGAGTAGAGTCACTTCACTTCGGTAACGTCCTTAAGTCTCATATTTACCCGACATATACAATAAAGACAGTATACCTATTGTTGTTCTTATTTACTGGAGTAATTAGTGTTAGTAGGCCTTACGTCTCATACCTTCTGCTAAGTACCGATAATGACTCAATTTTCACGGTCTCAAAATGGGACGTTTAGTGATGATACGTAAAATTTTCTAGTCAAACCCTATAATTGTAGAAGTAATAAAAAGACGAACAAAAAGATTCCGAGGTAGTCGAAGAGAAACGTCTTTCGTGTGAAAGAAGTACAGTTTTAGAGGTAAACCGACACGACCCCCAGTGGAGATAGGACACCCGAGGTTGGTCAGGTCTGCGGAGAACGGAGTACCTCTCAAGAGGAAGCGATCGGTACCTGGAACCGACCCTGGTAAGGTACAGAAAACTTCGAGATTTACCTGTCTCCGTCCACAAATAAAGAATAAAAGGGTCCTCAGAAGAACTGTGATCTGTTTCTTCAGGTACCGGGTCTTTGGTAGAGACGTATGGATTTTTCCCGAACTCCCTGACTTGGCAGATTCGGTGTCCGCAGGACGGACGAGGAGATGGACGTCCCCGGAGTCGGGGAATATGAATGTATACTTTTTCTCCGGGGAAGTCACGAGTCTCGGTTTTCTTATGGTTTCAATGTTCCACTAAAGACAAAAGTCGGTCTCTTTGAAGATTATCGACTCTTGTTTTGTTTTTGTTTGGTTTTGGGGTAAAGATCTTGAAAACTGAAGTAAATGAATTAGTTCTTGATAAATGTCTTATGATACTACGTGTTTTGTGACAAGATAGGGTTATATAAAGTCTAGAGAGATTACCTCTTTTTATAAGACGTAACTCTGAGTTGTGTGTGTGTGTGTGTGTTGACTTTCAAAGTAAATGACATTTGAATAGGAACTATACACTCATATAGGAATTATACGACGGTAACCGATAAAGAAAAATAAACGAAGACAAAATATGACGGTAATTATTTTTCCACTGGTCCGGTGATTCAACCAAAATGATAACTGACATTTGACGTTTAATTTATTGTATCGATAGTCAGTCAAGTCAAGTCAGTGAGTCAGCACAGGCTGAGAAACGCTGGGGTACTTGGCGTCGTGCGGTCCGGAGGGATAGGTAGTGGTTGAGGACCTCAAATGGGTTTGAGTACAGGTGACTCAGCCACTACGGTAGGTTGGTAGAGTAGGAGACAACATCGATATCCCCTGTGTTTTTGTATCGATATCCCCTGTTTTTTGGACAACTACCCGATTGTATCGAGAACGGTGTATCATGTACGAGTTATTTATAATGAACTACATGTACTAGGGAAGAGGATTCCCTAGAATTTTAGGGATAATTCTGTAATTTTTTATTCCTATGGTATATTCTTAATTACTCGACTCGGATAAAACCATTAGTAGAGTGTTACAAACATTTAGTTTGGTGGTACGACATATGGAAGTTGTATATGTCTCTACATACAGTTAATAAATTTTTTTTTGACCTTTTTTAATTACTAGATTGTTTGTGTACTTTTCTACGAGTTGTAGTGAGTAATAGTCTCTTTATCGTTTAGTTTTGGTGTTACTCCATGGTAAAGTACGGTCAGTCTTACCGACGGTAGGTTTTCAGATATTCGTTATTTACTACCCCTCCCACACGTAATGTGACAACCACCCTTACGTTTGATCGTGTCGATGATACCTCTTGTCACACCTCTAAGGAATTTTTTGACCTTTATCTTGACGGTATACTGGGTCGTCGGGGTGACGACCCGTATTTGTGACTCCTTTGGTCTTAACTTTCTCTGTGCACATGGGGTTACAAGTAACGTCGTGACAAATATTATCGGTCCTGTACCTTTGTTGGATCTACAGGTAGTCGTCTGCTTACCTATTCTTTCGACACCATACATATGTGTTACCTCATAATGAGTCGGTAATTTTTCTTATGTAAACTTAGTCAAGATTACTCCACCTACTTTGACCTCGGATAATATGTCTCACTCCATTCGGTCTTTCTTTTTATGGTTATGTCATATGATTGTGTATATATACCTTAAATCTTTCTACTATTACTATTGGGACATACACTCTGTCGTTTTTTCTGTATCTACATATATTGTCAGAAAACCTGAGACACCCTCTCCCTCTCCCACCCTACTAAACCCTCTTACCGTAACTTTGTACATATTATAGTATATTCTTTGCTTAGCGGTCAGGTCCAAGCTACGTCTTATGTCCGACTAACCCCGACCACGTGACCCTACGGGGTCTCCCTACCATGTCCCTCCCTCCACCCTCCCCCCAAGTCCTATCCCTTGTGTACATGAGGGCACCGTCTAAGTACAACTACATACCGTTTTGGTTATGTTATAACACTTCGTTTTTTTTTTTTTAATTACTAGATTTGGTCGATTATTTACTACAGTGTTCCTTCATCATATTCTAATTCTTTCCTTTTTCACCATATCTACGTTAAAACACAATTCGATTACTTACCGATAGAACATGTTGTATTTATGTTAAATAAAGACACTAATTTTTGGGTCAAGAACCATAGTTAAAATTAAACTGGAAATCAACACTTACAATACGGTATAAATCTATCAGTCAATGACACTTCCATCTTTTTCCTTGTGTGACTATTTGACGTGAAAATAAATCGGAGGTTTAGGTTATCCATTATGAAATAACTTTATTATACAAGACGAACTTAAAATCTAGAACGATTTACTTCTCTGTAAACCTAAAAAGTTTAAGAAGTGATACAATGTGTCACAAATCGAGTCATTTATTTGAAACCATGTGTTTATAGAGGGTAGACTCACAAAAAAGGGACTTTCATCGAATTTCTACATCTTGTAAATAAAACGAGTGTCTGGGTATTTCTAATTCGTCATTTCACAATTCTGTCATCAAGGGTTTGAAACAACGTGTAATCTTAGTGGACCCTTTAAAAATGTTTGACACGTTTACGGACTGAAGAGGGGAGTCACTAAGATTAAATTGAGAAACCCTACGTCGGACCACACCCTAAAATTACACTTTATTTCACATCTTTGACACAAGTCCCCTAACGACCGTACGGGGGTAAGGGTCTTAGAAAGCTATAGAATACCACGAGTAAACAGGAACAGAACCGATTCCATATTTTTACTTTTACAGAGTCAATTTTTATATAGAAAAAATCCTATCTACACTATAAACTCTCTTTTTACCATAAAAATCTAATAGACCGATTAGAGGGAGAAACAATTAGATCCTTTCATTCTCAACTGACACACTCCTTCTCTTTTCATAAATGATTTTGATAGTACTTTAGAGACTACGACCCTCTCTGACTCCCGTCCTCTTTCCCCACTGTCCGCTACTCTACCAACCTACCGTAGTAGCTGAGTTACCTGTACTCAAACTCGTTTGAACCCCTTACCACTTCCTGTCTCTTCGGACCGTACGACGTCAGGTTCCCCAGTGTTCCTCAGTCTGTACTGACTCACTGACTTTTTGTTTAGTATTTTAGGGTATAGTTGTCTTAAAATGTAAACAAGATCCCACTAGAGTATAAAAACTATGTAACCCTTCTTAATACCTAACCTTCATTCGTGACCCATTCTTTTTCCCCCAACCCCTCTACGAATACTTTTTACAATTTCAGTGTATTTTCACGTTTTATTGACCTAAAAAAAAATAACCTAGTCCACCCAAACAGGTAAATTCTATCTATCCTTTTTGATGTCTTCCTTCTGTTAAATTGAGTTTTTGACTCTAACTATAAAACTTTTTATCACCATTTAAAACTTATAACGGACCCCGGTTAGTGAGGTTTAAGAAAATTATACAAGTAACTCAGTAATGTTTCACCGTACAGAATTACGTATGTGTCACCCTTGTGAATAAACCGTTACTCTTACTTCACAATTTAGTCAATAAGAGTCTAGACCGACTTTAATCTTAATGTACCCCTCAAGACTTTCAAGGGGTCTAGGGTCCGACGTGGGGTCTGGTTAGTGTAGTCTTAGAGAACTCTAACCCCGGTCCAGGACCGAGACCACTAATGTTACACGTGGGCACCCACTCTCGTGGACATAATTCATTTCTTGTGACATCTATAACTTATATTAGGAGAGGAGGACGGTAATCTCCTATTCACGTAATGACCCCACACAGACGTGTCAAAGTCATTTCAAGACCTTAAACCTCCTAAAAGATATCGAATCTTATTTACTCCGAAGGATTTCCTAAAAGGAGGGATCTCGTGAAAACACTCTCCCCCAAGTAATAATTTTTAGAACAAAGTCTCTCTCAGGTTCTCCACTGGGAGGTCTAATCCCTGAGATTCTATCGGGTTTGGATGTTGTGGACACTCCAAAAGGATCCATTCATACCATCTTGTCCCTCCCTGTCCTCACCTCAAGTATGGATGAACACACGAATGAGACTTCACTAGTCACCACTAAAGGACCACGTACCACACTCTCTCTATGAATCCGGTTCGACTCAAAGTCGTCATACTCAATGACCCTAACGAATACTACAGATAGTACCTACTCCTCCATTCGGCACCTTTGTAAGCACCACAAAAAAATGGAATCGATAGTCTTCTCAACCTCGACATTTCAGTCTTTCCCTATTTACTCTTAAGGTCAAGAAGGAGACGCCACTGAAATCTTATATAGTATCTAAGAAACTGTGTGAAGGAGATTTTTTTACCTCAAAGTAAGAGGGAGGTACTTACACCCAACTTGAGTCTCTAAACGGTGATTGTTTGTCTTACACCAACTTCACTACGACACTCATTGGTTTACCTATCGAAGGTAAAACGGGAGATATAAAACCTATCGAGTGAGAGTCAAGTCAAGTGAAGTCAGTAAGTCAATACAGGTTGAGAAACACTGGGGTACCTGACGTCGTGTCGTCCGAAGGGACAGGTAGTGGTTGAGGGTCTCAAATGAGTTTGAGTACAGGTAACTTAGTCACTACGGTAGGTTGGTAGAGTAGGAGACAGCCGGAGAAGAGGACGGAAGTTAGAAAGGGTCGTAGTCCCAGAAAAGGATACAGTCAAGAAACGTAGTCCACCGGTTTCTAAACCTTAAAGTCGAAGTCGTAGTCAGGAACGTTACTTATGAGTCCTGACTAAAGGAAATCCTACCTGACCAACCTAGAGGAACGACAGGTTCCCTGAGAGTTCTCAGAAGAGGTTGTGGTGTCAAGTTTTCGTGGTTAAGAAACCGTGAGTCGAAAGAAATATCAGGTCGAGAGTGTAGGTATGTACTGGTGACCTTTTTGGTATGGAAACTGATCTACCTGTAAACAACCGTTTCATTACAGAGACGAAAAATTATACGACAGATCCAACCAATACTGAAAAGACGGTTCCTAGTTCGTAGAAAATTAAAGTACCGATGTCAGTGGTAGACGTCACTAAAACCTCGGGGGGGGGGGGTCTTATTTCAGACAGTCACAAAGGTAACGAAGGGGTAGATAAACGGTACTTCACTACCCTGGTCTACGGTACTAGAATCAAGAGACCTCAAAATTTGGTTGAAAAAGTGAGAGGAGAAAGTGAAAGTAGTTCTCCGAGAAACCAAGAAGAAGTGAAAGACGGTATTTACACCACAGTAGACGTATAAACTCCAATAACTATATCGAGTGAGACTCCCTTCGGTCAGCGGTACAGTACTCCCGTGAGTTAGTCGGGTACTTCTCGGGGTGTAACCCTCCTTGATTCCGAAAGGTGGTTGTTGGTCGTGGTCACACACTCGGGGGAACCTTTGTTTAGGAGGTCAAGACAGTCAGTCAGGATCGGTTGTCGAACTGACCTTTGAATACTCTTTAGGATTAGGTCTTCATGGGGATAGGTTCTGTAAAAGGTTGAGGACTGGATATTTCTGCCACCTTCTATTTAATTACGAATAACGACACAATTCGATGATTCAAAACCCCCTTTAAAGAATACGTCGTTAGTCATATCGATAAATCAACGAAATAAAGGTTCGAAACCAAAGAAGTAGATATTTTACCTCTATTGTTTATAGAGTATTACAACAAAACTTCTATTTCACTTAGTTATCATTTTACATAGTAAATGACTCATGTAAACTCATGACAATGTACTAGAACGTGACATAATCGGGTGCTTAATAAAGTCACGTTGTTTGGTTTCGAAAACCTTGCGTCCGACTCAGTATATTCGTTTGGATTCGTAACACTTTCCTTCCATAAAAGTCACTATAAACACAAGAAGACCGTAACATATTTCAGACGAAAATGGTCACACCATATAAAGAATTATAGAATTCACTTCTCTTGAGTCTGAGTCGGTAATCTAAATTTACAAGAGAGAGGTACATATCTTCAGGAACGTGACACTCTCAAGTATCCTCCCCCAACAACTCGTAAACCCCTTCCGACTAGTGGGTATTGATACTCTTGTTCCTTGACGATGTACTACCGACCCCTGGATCCCTCGATGGAACAGATGTTGAAACTTCAAAACACCAGTCCTTCTGGACCTAAGTTTATAGACGGAACGGGAATTATAGATACAACAAAACCAGTTTAATGAGTTGGAGAGACTCGAAGATCACAAAAGAGATACTTTATACTTATTATTATAGAGGAAATTTTCGATAACACTCTATATAATTTAAATTCATATATTTTCATGGGTGATGTTAAAACCATGAATTATCCATCAGTTATCTACATTTATATAAAAGAGAACCCGGAGTTTACCTCTAATCGGGTACGTTGTAAGAATGTTCCATCGATCGATAGAATGGTAGGGATAAAATATTCACTCCTTTGACTCCGGTCTCCGTAGTTGGGTTCCAGTGTTTCGACTAATTTCACGACCAGTCTTATACTTGGGTCCGTCAGAACAGGAATTTGTGTTATGTATAAAGATGGAGTAATAAGAAAGTACTTCGTTTATACATACACATACACTGAATTCAAACAGACAACCTTCTTCCATTCTAGATTTATTTATCCGTTTCTCATCAAAATTTTATATATCCTTTATAAAAAGTATAGACGTCAAAGCCCTACCAAACCAAAGACTGGTACAAAGACTAAATGAGTACATCCTAAAAGAGAAAAGAAGAGTCCAAAGATCGAGAAACAAAACTGGTGATCTTAAAAGAAAAGATAAAAAAAAAAAAAGTGATCTTTAAAAACTCCCTTAGACGGAACTTTCTAACCACGTACTTTTGAACCCTTGGACCAAATGTCGACAATCTCCCTTAGTCATATTTTCCTTTACGTATAGACCCGACTTAAGGTACTCGCGGAGAGGTGTGGGACTCGAGTCTTGACGTCTGTTTCAAGACCCCACTCGACAGAGTAACTACTGGAGTCACTCCAATATCGAACCGGTGTACGAAAATGAAAACACTTTCTCTAAAAAGAGGGACTTTTATTTCCTACTCCAGAGCGCTCAGTAAACAAGTCTAAAGATCAAAGAGATTTTCCTCTCGGGTCGATAGGACACGACTACGTCTTTACTGAAGGACCAATCCCTTCAGATACAAAAAGTTTGACCCCCAGAACCAATTGTCTCTGTCTCCACAGTAGAACTTTACGGTCGACCGGAGAGTCCACCGGAGGAGAGTCCACCCCCTGTCCCAAACATTCAAATCTTTGTAGTTAGGGACCCGTGTGATTTTTTGACAAATAAGTATATCGTAAATAACTCTCGAATGGTATACGGTCCGTATCGCGACTCTCGACCTATCTTCGGTTTTACCATTTACTCATTACATACTACTTTTTGTACTAGAAGTTGTCCGATTTTACACAGTCCCTACCAGATGAGTAGGGTACACGTGAACCTTGTCCATTTTATTTCCAGTGTTCCTACGTTTAAACAGGAAGTAGATAATTAGTCTCTTATGAAGGTCTGTCGAGAATCAAGAGGACCAAGGACTCGATAGGAGGGCAAAAACCAAGATCTAAAACCAAGAATTCCAAAAGATGGGTTCTCCCATCTGAATCAAAACCAGAGTCGTGGAGGAGGTCCTTCGTAAAAATATAGGTAGGAGGTTTGATATGTTGGGACAAGTTCCAGGGGAACCGGGACTCCTAGTCAACAGCCGAGGGTGACTATCGCGTACTGGACTCAAGGAATATGAAATTATTTTATACGTTTAATTATCCATACTCCACTGATCTTGACCATGATGTCAGAACCGACATTAACAGGGTACATGTGACCTTAGTTTTGTATCTTGAGAGATACGACTTATACTTATATCTCAAGTATTCCTTCCGTTCGTAGGATTACTAGATGGTCTGGTGGACTGGACGGAGGACTCTTTGGACATACGTCCAGTTCTCCGTTGTCAATCTTGACCTGTACCTTGTTACCTGACCAAGTATTGACCCTTTCCTCATGTAGTCCTGACACATAACAGTGGGACGAATAAATTGAATGTGCGTCTTATGTTGTACGTTTCACGGCCCGACCGACTTCGTACTCGACCTTAGTTCTATTTATAGTTATTGTAGTCTATACGTATACTGTAGTGGAATTACGTCTTTCTCTTCTCCTTGACTTCTCGGAGAACTATTTTCACTTTCTCCTCTCACTTTTTCGACCGAATTTTGAGTTGTAAGTTTTTTGATTCTAGTACCGTAGGCTAGGGTAGTGAAGTACCGTTTATCTACCCCTTTGTTACCTTTGTTACTGTCTGAAATAAAAGAACCCGAGGTTTTTAGTAACGTCTGTCATTGACGTCGATACTTTAATTTTCTGTGAACGAAGAATCTTCTTTTCGATACCGTTTGTATCTGTCGTATAATTTTTCGTCTCTGTAATGAAACTGTTTTTTCCAGGTATATCGGTTTCGATACCAAAAAAGTTATCAGTACATTCCTACACTCTCAACCTGGTATTTCTTCCGACTCGTAGCTCCTTAACTACGAAAACTTCCCACCACAACCTCTTCCGAGAACTCTCAGGGAATCTGACTTTCCTCTAGTTTGGTCAATTAGGATTCCCTCTAGTTAGGACTTATAAGTAACCTTCCTGACTGTGACTTCGACTTCGAGGTTATGAAACTGGTGGATTACGTTTCTCGACTGAATGACCTTGTCTGGGACTACGACCCTTTCTAACTTCCGTCTTCTTCTTCCCCTGTTGTCTCCTATTCTACCAACCTACCGTAGTGGCTGAACTACCCCTACTCAAACTCGTGCCAGACCCTCTAACACTTCCTGTCCCTTCTGACCACACGACGTCAGGTCCCCCATCGTTTCTCAACCTGTACTGACTCACTGGCTTGTTGTTGTTAGGATTAATAAATTATTTTGAAGTTAAAAACGGTATCATAGTACCAATAAAATATTCCTTTCTTTACATTAAGGGAACCAACGGGATAGTCTTAAGAAATCACGGGTAAGTCGGGACCTTAGAATCAAACTCTCGATCAACAATCGGTACGAGATAGACTTGACATCAAAGGGGTACAGAATTTCCCCTTCTAAGTACGGACGAAAAGTCAAACGTCACCTACACTCCGGTTTACGATACTACAGTCAAGGGCACATTGTGTCACGATCTTACACGTACGAATAACGATGGACGGATCGGGTAAGAAAAAGAGGGAGAGAAGGAGTGAGAAGGAGGAGTAAACATAAGGGGAGAAAAGAGAGTTTTCCGTAGTTACCCACACGTCAAACCTAAAGGATATTCCTCTAGAGTAAGGTCTATTACATCCATCTCACGGTTTGGTCACCGGTGACATATCATTTGCAGGTTACTGTATTTTTCCAATATAAAAGAACCTGAGAGACGTTGTTTTTATGTAGGGTTTTATTTCGTAACAAACACAAAGTTGTCGTAGGGGAAAGAGATCTGTCACTGGTAAGTGAGAGGAAGAGAGAGACAGAAAGAGACGAGGTGTGTTGGAGAAAGAAAGAGAAAGTCAAAAACTTGCAAAATTATTATAAATTATAAAAAAGTCTGGAAAAAGTTTAGAGGGAAAGTTAAAGTTCGGATTTGATCTGAGACATGGAAATTACGGTCCAATGTTATGTTCAGGGTCGTTGTTTTTAGACCCCGTCCCCCACCAGTCACTTGTCTCCAAATACACCGGTACTTATCCTCCTTCGGACAGTGAACGACTCAATACCCTGACCTCCGGTCACTCGGTGGTGACAGGGACTTCCTCGGGTCGAAGGAGGACCCCGGAGACTGAACAGTGGTTCCGACCTGGGACCGAGTTCCCACGGCGAAGACCATTGACTGACTAGACAAGACCCGAAGGTACCAACGAGTCTATCATTTTTTATACGGACGTTACATCCTCTGAACCCAATCTAGGGACTCAGTCCTTCGAGGGGATCTCTTCCCTTACCGGTGGGTGAGGTCATATGAACGGACTTTTTAAGGTACATGTCTCCTCGGACCGTCCGATGTCAGGTGTCCCAGTGTCTCAACCTGTACTGACTCACTGATTGTGAAAGTGAAAGTCAAGTCCGGTAGGAGGTGAAATGTCGTCGTGACAACCACGTCTAACTTATATCGTCGACTCATCACTTATTTCGATCGTTTCGTCCCTGTAGATACAGTCGAAGATGTCCGTGACGAGTAATCATAGACTCCCCCTCTACCCTTTCAGTTATCGTGGTAAAATAACAGAATTCCTCGATTAAAAGATTAGTCGGTTTCCTTTTCTTCGATACAGGTTTGTCTACTTCTTTGTGACCGTACTGTCACACAAATAAGAAAACCAGTAGTCACTAGAATTTTTCAGTCGACTCGTCTAACTGGTCCTTTGTCGTACCCATAACCTCTACCCGTTCTACCCAAATCTGGGGTCCAGACAATGAACGGTAGGTGTACAGACACTATCTAGACAATTGGAGATACTCGAAAAGGAGAGAGTAGACATTATTTACTCCCACTACCAGTAAGGAAGGACCCGACGTCTCTCTTCATTCCTCTCTTGTCTCACGTACGGGGCGAGACTGACACAGACTACGTACCGACCCCGAATTTACACTCAAAGACAAGGAATCTAGATTAGACTTGGACATAAAGAGAAGGGGTCTGGGGTACAGTCGTACATAAATCTTTTGTTTTAGCAAACGAACTGGAGGTTTTTTATAAATGAGAAAGATTTAAGGTACTCCGACCGGTGCCCCTAACAAATCGATTCAGTCTCCTTAATTCACACGTCAGGAGTAAGGATGGGTCTCTCCGAGACCTTGACGAGAAGAACAATTAAAGACCCATTTTAGTTTCGTGTCGTCGAGGTATCGTGAGGGAACGTGGGAGTCCCTCCAGAAGTGGTAAAATCTTACTTCCTTCGTCCTTCGTCCTACTCAAGACGAAGACGTTCTGGTTTCGAGGGAAGGGGAACAGAGAACCGGTGCGGGACCCCCACGACAACCTGTTCCGGCCATGGGGTGGTTCCGTCCCGAGGACCCATAACGAACCGGAGACATCCGGTGATTCCCTCCATCACCGTTCCGGTCTTCAGTGAAATGAGTAAGGGTAAAACACACAAACTCCCGGTATACTATCGTCACTGTACTTAATATTAGAGAATGTAAAATATAGTGGAAAATTAAAAACCTTATAGAGTAACACGTGGTAGAGTTCCAGTAAAGTGGTTTAAGAGTGAAAAGTCTCCACCTTTACATAATGTCTATTCCTTTATCCCAGTCTCGTCAATTCTCTAAGCGGCATTGATTCCAAGGTACCGTCCGTTACGAAAACCGTGCAGGAGTAGATTCGTGTCACGTATTCTCGTCTCGTCCTGTAGACTGGTTTGGGACGTCTTAGAGTAAGGTTTGGTCGAGGTGACGAAAAACCATCACCCTGACGGTCCAATCAATTGAAACGACTCGGGGTACAAGATCCTTACCCCTCATGTCATTCCTACTGCGGACGGAGAGAACCCACAGGGACTCCTTCTGTTATAGAAGTGACGGGACCCTGTAAAGACTCCTTCGAACTGTTAGGACCTTACAGAAGTCCCTCCTTCTGTAAGAGGAATAGTTTGCGTGAGTGAGAGAGGTCGAGGGTTCCGTACAAACGACAAAATCAGTAGAGACTTGTATCGAGTGGTTGCTGAAACGAGTCTTCTGAACCTGACACGTCTTTACGTTCTTTAGACTCCTTTTAACAGAAAGTTGTCGTCGTTTTGGACTGGGACGACTACTTTCTGAAATCTCAGTGACAAATACGACGAACTCCTAGTCAGTGCTTAAAACGATGTCCTTACAAGTACATAGACTACTCGCCCACAACGGGATTCCCGAACGCAATACGATATGTATCAGATACACACGGTAAAACGAAGATACCGTAGGCTTCCTTTTAGGTTTTGTGTAGACCGGGGTTTCTACAGTCATTCTCTGACGTCAAGATCTATTCTCCTGTAAATTTACGAAAGAAAGAGACGGCTATACAGAAGAACGTGTTCGGAGCACGACGTCCGACAACAAGATCTCTTCGTGTCAAGGTTCATGCTGTACGGACGACGAACAGTACATTCGGTCAAGGAAGTAATATATCGAGTGAACAACGGATAGGTCTGAATTATTCCTTAGTTGTACAACGAAAAACAACGTCTGTCACGAAGAATAGAGTACCTCCTACGTGAAGCTCTTCGTGGTGAATCTCGTACTCGACGAACTCCTGTCCAGAATAGAGACGTAGGATCAGGATCGGGTCCCAGACTTTGTATTGTTTACGACCTGTGAGAGAAAAGGAGGACACAACACACCGAAAGACGAGGTACTGTCTGAGAGGGGTCTTCAACGGACGGAAGACTCGGGACGGGGGAGAGAGGGTGAGAGGGTGGAGGAACGGGAGAGAAGTGTATATCAAGTCTGTAGGGGAGGAGACTGTCGGTAGGGTCACGGAGGAGGCCTCCTCTTTAACGGGACAAGACTCGGAGATGTCGTTGTACAGATGTCAAGTGAAGAGTGTCCATGTTACGAAAGAAAAGTCAGTAAAATGAAACACTAGGAAAAGAGACGGTCGACATTTAAGGACACCCGTCTCTGGGACAAGATGAACCACACGAGTCCTGGGTTGGAAGGGGGAAAGAGTTTTATCCGTGAATTCTTTATAAATAAGGTACTTGTTTATATTACATTATACTAGTAACGATTCGGGAGTCACGAATAGATAACGGTACTGTGTGTAGATTAAACTCTAGTCTTTATTGTGACGGATTTAAATGTAGTTATACCTTCTTTGAAGGTACGGGTCTCTAGTAATGAAGGTTTACGACAAGATTAAATTGAACTGAAACTACATGTGATTCGAGATGTTCAATGTCGTTCAATTCATGACTATAGTTACGAACAATGTCTCCTTCACGAGTTATTTATAACGACAAAGGAACTACAATTATAATGGTCTGTATGTAAACACATATAAAAGACCCTGACTTTTTACAACAAGAAACAACTCACTCAGACATTTCCGACATTTGAGATCTCGCCGGCTAACCGACCGTCTTTAAACGAGCAGACAGTCGGACAGGTAAAAGATTTTATAAGAGTCCGACTTAGTGTAACACACTACGATCAGGAAAGATCCTCAATGTCGACTACCGATCAACTGTGCCGATCACATTGGCACCGTACTCCTTGTATATGGAATAACAACGACGTTTTCCAGCAGTGTTCCTTTCGAAAGACATTGACACCCCGTTCACGCTTTTTCTGTCTCGACTTCTGTCTTGACTTAGTGTTCTTATTCGTAGTACCAGGGACTCGAGAGACTAGAAACCGTACAGTAAGTGACCCAAAGATGAGGTCCTCGGAGACGCAACTTAGTATTAAAGGACCCCTCACCCTCCTCGAACAGACAAGGAGGGTTTAGGGGAAAGAGGTCCTGAAGGAGAGAAGGAGATGTCGCTGGGAGGGTGGTCCGTGAGTCATTCGGAAAACCTACAAGAAAGTCTTTTGATGTATGGTAGTCCTTTTATATGCAATCCCACTTCAACTGAGACTCACCGAGAAGGATTCCACGTCACTAAGAGTAATAGACGTCATCAATACCGGAATTTCAACGGTGTTTATGACTTGATCACTCATTCCTTAGTGACGAAGGTCTCCTTTATGTCCAACCCCGAGAACGTTCGGAGAGTAGTGTCAAAGTAGTTGACGAGTTATGTATTGGAACCAAATACTCACAGAGACAAATTTTTGTGAAATAAATAAATTATATCTGAACAACATTTATTTACACCACAACTATTATTTTACAATAAAGTCAATGTCATTCCACTAGTGCTTAAGAAACCGAAAGTCAGAGTGTCGACACGATGAGTGATACGAAAAATTTTTGACCGATAGTAGAGTACGTAGGTGTTTAATCGACGAAAAGGTAGAAAAGGTACCGGGGTAGTACATAACGTTCCGTAATGAAATTAGAGACAGTTGATCCGTGTGACACACTTTAAGGCTAAGTCTTCATTAGTCATTCTCTTTCGTCCCGACCGATCTGTGAAAAAACCACTTCCACCACCGTTTCGTGGGTACGACACATACATGACAGAAACAACGTGACCACAAACCCGTAATGAAGTCGACAAATCGAGATTCTGACTGAGAGACTGAGGGGACCTTTATGACACTCGACGAACTATCGGAACTTTTCTAAGTAAACAACAAATTTGATTCATCTCAACTAAAACATCAAACGTTGATTCTTGGGTGTGATATCTCACAAATCGTCGTAGGGACCGGAGATGTGTGATTTACGGTCACTGTAGGGTGGGGATTGAACATTACCATTTTTTACAGAAGTCTGTAACAGTCAACAGAGGGTCCCTCATTATCGACTTTTGGTCAAATCGGACCGTTGTAAAGGATCACTATTCCTGACCATCTATTAAGGTCTTAATACTACAGTAATCTGAACATATGACAAACTGAAACATTAACATACATAAACACGAATTCAATTAGATGTTATTGTACCTATCTATGTATGTATCTATTTGTGTATCTATCAACTATTTCTCTATTTGCACATATATCAAGAAACGTATCACATATAAAGTCCATAGAATTAGTTCAAATTTTAGAATAAATCTTCTCGCCAGACTTGATCGTCTGTTTAATGTGTAGTCCAGAGTGACAGAAACTAGTACAAACCCGTGGTCTATAACTCTTAAAAATGGAGATCACGGAAGTGTACCTGATCGATATAAATGAACTGAGTGGTAAACGTTTTACCGTGGGTTGGTCCCACTCCGTCTGTAAATCACGGTATAAAGATCCGTATAAAGAAGTGCGCTATATCGCTAGACTAAGAGTAGTCCTTGTAAGACCAAAAGATTTAAAATTTATCATCTTCCCCGGTCAGCAAATTCGGAAGGAGATTCGTACTTGTGACTTAATTGAGACGACACAGAAATCTTTTGAGTCAATATCGATTATTTACATAGTCCGATGATAAAATCCCAATACATAAAGGACAGCTCATAAACAAAAAAACTGTTTAAGTCTATTTCCCAACGTACCTTCCTCAGCAAATAAGTAGACGTGACTGACGAGGAGGGAAGAGTAGAGTGAAATGACCTAACACGAGTGGTCGGTGACTTCGAAGGTGACACTTTCTCGAACTAAAAAGGTCGTAGGACGATGACGAAGAAAGGTGTAAACCCGAACTTGACTTGACTTGACTCATATGAGGTCTTTGGTTTCGTCACGAAACCCCGTAGAAATGGGGTACTGCCGTCCTTGACTACAGGAGTGTCGATAAATTAATGGTGACACAGTGGAATCAAAGGGGTTCTATCAATACGACCTCCTCCGGTTTCTGTGTTGTTAAACCTATTTGGTGTCTGACTTCACTCACATATCATCCATCCGTTTGTAATCGTCCTTTTGGTAGTGTACCATAGTTTACATGTCATCAATGATCAGAATATTAACGATCAGAAGAATAAGGAGAAGGGGACTAGAAACTTTGGAGAAAGTTGGACTTGGGGAAGACAACACTGGAGGTCTTGAAACAGGACTCGAGTTTCTTGGTACTATGAAAGCCAGTGTATAGTACATTGGTCAAGTTAGACCGTTGTTGTCAATGGGTTTCTGGAAATGACTATCTTAAAAAGAGACCTAAGATCTAAGAACTGACCAGAAATGAAATCGAGACCATTATAATTGTGGAAACAACAGTATTGGGAAACTACCCCTGATTGTGACAGGGTAGTCCCCTTTAGTCCACTTTGACATAATTCGTCGTAGAGGGTAGAACCTCCTTTTAAAAATGTATCGGGTCCGTTCTCTAAGACGACCTTTTGATATATTTTAAGTTAGAATATGAAATTAATAAATTTTTTTACACAGATTTAACACGTCATCATAAAGAATTACGTTCTGTCTACGTTCTATCTTTAGCAGACTCTTACATTTGGAAGAAGGGAAATGGTGATTGTTCATAATAAGATATGGATCCTTAACAATATGTGTATGTGTCCGTATATCTAAATTAAAAGTCCTGCCCCGTTCTTGATATTCACTAGTGAAAAACTAAGAAACTGAACTTTTCTCTAAACCAGTCGAATAGGGGAAAAGAAGGAAATAAGGAAGAAACAAAATAGACGTCTTACCAAAGAAGAATAACATCGACCGAAGGACGTAATCTCTTAGAAATAGAGACTGTTGACTGACTGATACCGGTGAGGTACTTCAGTTCCACCGGATGATTCACTCTCCTTCAAATTGACGTTTATACGTAAGAGTCTTGTGGGAACACTGAGGTATCCTTCGACCCCGTAACCTTTTTCTGACCACTGTACGAGTAATTGGGTAAACAAGAAAGGCCTCTGGGTCGACGGTCGACGAAACGTAGACCCACCCCGGTACACTGATGATAAATAAATAAAAGGACAAACCGACACGACCCAGAAGCGACGACGTACGCCGAAAGAGATCAACAGCACTTACTCCCGATGAGAAATGAGACCACGTGTCCGAAGATAACGACACCGAGGAGAACAACGTCTCGTACCCGACATCCGTGTACCCGAAAAAAAAATCTCCAACGATGTGCACCCGAGTCATCAAAGTCGAGTGTCAGAGGTTTCGGGTCCGAGTCGTCCACACCGTGTACCCGAATCAACGAGACTCTATACACCTTAGAAGGACCTACTCTAGTTTGGGTACAAGGGACGTAACCGTCCACCTAAGAATAGATGACAAGGTGGTCCTTCAGACACCACCCCGGTACACTAATCAGGAGTGATTACCTTACACTCATTTACACCTTCTTAGTTACTTCTTGGACTCGACCGAGTTCCTGAGTAAAAACCTATCCACTGGTTGAGTAGGACCAAACGGACTCCGAAAAGACCAAAATCATGTCTCGTAAGCACAGGACACTTCGGGAGTTCAAGACTCTTTTGATCTTACTAATCGGTAGGATGAGAACCTTCTATCAGTAATTGATGACCTGAATCGCCCTCCTTTTTGTTCTGAAAATGTTTGTTCTATTAAGCCCCAACAAACAAGAGTCTAATCGAATGGTACTGATTATGTTCTTTACAAATACGAAGAAGAGGAAATATTGTAGTAAAGACACCAGAAAGAGGACGGAAGTGAAAGAAATGTTTTATAGTCATTTCGAACCTTGACTAAAATTAATAAAGACAAAAGACCTGGCATAAATGAGTGTACTTTTTAACACGTCACGAATTCAGTGAACTATATAATCGATAGATAACGAAACATTGTTTAATGAGGTTTTGAACCGGTCGAATTTTGTTGGCTATATAGTAGAGTACCAAAGACGTTCAGTCCTTAGACCCGTACGGAATGGACCCAGGAGATCGAGATCCAGAGAGTATTTCAACGTTTGTTCCACAGAGGTCCCGACTACAGGAAAGTTCCAGATTGACCTCGTCCCACGGGAAAGGTCGAGTGGGTGTACCAACTACCATCTTAAACTAAGGAAAATATCCTACAACCGGACGTCTGGAGTCAAACAGGTACCAACAACTGACCTCCGGTGTGAATCAAGGAACTAGATATTTGGACGACTTTCTTTCTTACCCGACCAGTCGTTCCTCCGTTAACGGGACGTCTCCCCTACGTCTTCCTATTGTACTACTTTCTTGTCGTTCTTCGGTATAACCAAACTCATGTACATCTTTCGCCGACATCCACAATCCCGTACCCCAGTCTTTGTCCCCATCTTAGGTCTGAGTCTTGAACGTCACGTTTCTGAGGGAACTGAAATTAAGTAAACTTCCAAAACTTGTTTCAGTAAATTAAATGAACTTCTTCTAGTTGGACCGAGTACCGTCAATAATTGACCTCAAATTCTTTTAGAAAAGACAAAGTGTAACCAGAGAACTTGAATCAAATACACACGACGAACTCTTCTACTTGGAGAGATCACAGGACTTTTTCGTTATTCAAATACTTGGGTACAGTCTGGGGTCTGACACGATGTAGGGCACTCAATCCCCTACAGTGGACACACACAGGAAAACCCCGGGTCGACGTGTCTGAGTACTGGACGGAGTAGTAAACTTAAAGAAGGATCCTCTGTAGGTTGACGAAGAGAAACCCGAAGGGCCGGTATCCAAGTGACAGGTCAGACCTCGGGACGTACTAAGGAGTCACGGAAGCAGTCGATGAGAGTCGTGTAAAGTGATGTTTTGTAACGGTTATTTCATCATCGAACATGTATTCACCTGAGACGGTCAGTCTCTCACACCATACAGGAGACGAACAGAGAACTTCCGTCTCGACACCTGGGTACACATATAAAAATTTACAAAAACAGATTGAAGAACACTAACCATTCAAATATACAGGTGAATCGACTCGGTACCACGGGTCGGTACATCAGTTTGAATAAGATCTACAAAGACACTCCCACAAAAACCTACTCTAATTGTAAATTTAACCACCTGAAACTCATTACATCTAACAGGAGGTATTACACTCACCCGACGTGGGTTAGTCCACTTCGGGACTTACTTGTTTTCTGATATGAGAAGGTTCGTTTTCAGGGTACGGCCGTCTACCGGAACCCTGACCTAGACTCCTGACCGAGAAGGACTCAAGGATTGGACAACCGGGTATGACATCTAAAAGTGGAACGGACAGTGGTATTAACATACTCAGTTAAAGATTTTTATCTAGACAAAGGTGTGTGTGTGTAAAATAACTAAGACAAAAAGACCTCTTGAGATTATGTAAAGGAGTTGTCTACGGTCGATGGAATACATTCTCCGAACGTCTCGTAAAGGGTTCGTACTCGTCTCTTATCCACGGTATAAAAAGTTTACGAATAAACATCTGTCCGTGACACGGTCAGAACTCTTCCTGTACTTTGACTTATACTGGGTAGGACAAGGGACTCTGACTGTGGGAGTGTCCCTCAAGAATGGGACACCATCTTCCACGTGGATGAAATTACCCAGTTACAACCCTACTTCGTGTACCTGAAACGGTGGTCCTGGTAGACCCACACTCAGGGACGGGACGGTGATTGTCTAGTATTTGTAAAGTGAGGAGACTCGGAGACAAAGAAGGAAACAATACACCTCAATTATCAGGTATCGTATTACTACTCCGACGACTTTATCATTTTCTCGATTACATACATCATACCTACACTCTCAACCTGACACTTCTTTCGACTCACGACTTCTTAACTACGAAAACTTGACACCACAACCTCTTCTGAGAACTCTCAAGGAACCTGACGTTCCTCTAGGTTAGTCAGGTAAGACTTCCTCTAGTCGGGACCCTAAAGAAACCTTCCTTACTACGATTTCGACTTTGAGGTCATGAAACCGGTGGAGTACGCTTCTCAACTGAGTAACCTTTTCTGAGACTACGACCCTCCCTAACCCCCGTCCTCCTCTTCCCCTGTTGTCTCCTACTCTACCGATCTACCGTAGGGGCTGAGCTACCTACAATCAGTCTCACTTGAGGCCTCAACTACTACCTGTCCCTCCGGACCACACGACGCTAAGTACCCCAGCGTTTCTCAGCCTCTGCTGACTCGCTGACTTGACTTGACTTGACTGTATGAGTTGTCTATGAGTACATTAATACTTTTGGAATAACATATGAACACTTATCGAAGTCGTTTAATGAATTGGGGACTTTATGAGTAAAACGAGTGGACATTTTACCGGTATTACTATTATTCAATAAAAACGAGATAATTTAAAATATAATCATCTCGTCCAACGTTTTTGTAACAAGAAGAGACGATGTATAAAACTACGAGAGACAGGTAATTTTCACCACAGACTGTCTATCGTTTGTGTTTTTATTTCTAAAAAATTCCAATTAAAATAGAGGTACTAACGAATACGTTATAAGTGAATGAGTAAGTAATTAAATTCATATACTTATGATTCACAATGAATACGGTCCTTGGTACAATCCCTGAGACCCACTTATTGCATATTACAAGAGACGTCGAAGATCACACACCCATAACAGTGGGGGAAAAGTCTCCAATCTTTCAAACCGAAACCGACTTTTGTCTCGTGGAATCTTATATGAGTATCTATTTCCTATTGTAGGAACAGGAGTGTCTCGAGTGACTAAACAATTTTTAATAGTCTCTCTTAGGACAAACTTGGGTTTCACCACCGTAAATCCCGTGGATTACCGTGACAGGAGGGACGTCTGTGAGGACTCCGACACGGAATCACGTCGTCCTCGGAGAGGGTAAGAGTCGTCAATTCTCGAAGAAACGGCGGGGTTCCGACAGGAAATCCCACTCTATTCGTGACGTTACTTTCATTACCTCAATCGATTAAATGTCGTCAGAAGAACCGATTTTATTCGATAAATTAAAGGACGAGAACCTTGACCTAGAAGAATCCCCTCTATTACTGAGTTTGTCGGATAGTCCCATATCAGTCTCAATAGACTTACGGGGTTTACTCCGACATCGTTTAAAAGTTGGTCTGTGACCGAAGGTTCTGGAACTCTTTAAGACAGAACCATCTTGAACCGAAAGAAGGACGGACTCTGTAAAAAAATTTTTTATTAAACCGACATCCTATTTTGGGAATAAATTAAGTACTCGTACATTTTGTAGAGATCGAGTTTTCATAGACAATTCAGGTGGGAAGGGTTTATATTAATGTTTACCTTTGTCTTTGATATTTTTCAAGAGTCACCTTTTAAAGTCCGGTCCCCTAGATTAAAGAGATCTGTACCGCCAATTGTGGAGGTCTAACAGGTGACCGTCGTAATTGAAGAGATTCCTAGACTACAAGAAAATACGACTTCACGTGTTTGGTACCTCAAACACGAACAAACCCCTCGTCAGGTTCGGGTAGGGACCCACGCTCTCCCAGTTTGTAACTAGGACTCACAAGTGACAGAGGAGACCTGGGGTGGGAGATTCCGTTTGTCAAAAAAACGGACGGGATAGGTACTCGAAACAATCTCGGTCCTCTCTGTTTTGACCTCTCTACAACCACTAAACACGGACTGTACCGGTTTTGTATAAACGGTTTCCCTTCTTCCTTATCTGTGACTTCCTTTCCCTTTTCCTTTTCATCCCTCTACCTTCAACGTCAAAGAATTGGATTAGAGTCTCTACTGTATGATAACGAAAACGCCAAACGATAAGAAATGTTCACTCATGGTTCAGGTCGGGTATGAGTTCCCCTCTCCTAATGTGTTCCCATGCTTATGGACCTCTATCCCTGGTGATACGAAGTAGAGTCCTTTGACAGATGGTACGAACTACGGAGGTCACTCCAAACCCAAAACATATAAAAGGACTCATCAACTATTCCTTGACTAAGAGTGACCCTACACTTACCTTTCTTCGGACCGAAATCCAGGAGACTTGTCAAAACTTAACAATGATAGGAGAGAGTTCCCGAAGGGTGTACCACGATCACCACTTCTTAGGTGGACGGTTACGTCCTTTACTCTCAAACTAGGAACCTAGTCTTTCTAGGGGATCTCATCTTTTACCGTTAAATGAGGTCACAAGAACGGACCTTTTCAAGGTTTCTGTTTCCTCGGACCCTCCGATGTCAAACACCCCGACACTTCTCAACCCGTACTGACCAGGGTAGTGAAGTGCCGTTTATCTTCCCCCTTTTCACCATTATCACTGTCTAAATTAAGAAAACCCGAGGTTTTTACTGACACTTACCACTGACATCAGTACTTTAATTTTCTGAGAACGAGGAACCTTTCTCTCGATACGGTTTGGATCTCTCGTATAATTTTTCGTCTCTGTGGTGAAACGGTTGTTTCTAGGTAAATCCAGTTTCGATACCAAAAAGGTCAAGTCAAGTCAAGTCAGCGAGTCAACACAGGTCGAGAAACCCTGGGGTACTTGACGTCGTGCGGTCCACAGGGATAGGTAGTGGTCGAGAGTCTCAGGTGGGTTTGGGTACAGGTAACTCAGTCACTACGGTAGGTTGGTAGAGCAGGAGACAGCAGGGGAAGAGGAGGACGGGAGTCAGAAAGGGTCTTAGTCCCAGAAAAGTTTACTCAGTCGAGAAGTGTAGTCCACCGGTTTCATAACGTCAAAGTCGAATTTGTAGTCAGGAAGGTTACTTCTGAGTCCTGACTAGAGGAAATCCTACCTGACCAACCTAGAGGAACGTCAGGTTCCCGGAGAATTCTCAGAAGAGGTTATGGTGTAAAGTTTTCGTTGTTAAGAAGATTTGAGTCGAGAAAAATATCAGGTTAAGAGTATAAGTATGTACTGGTGACCTTTTTGGTACCGGAACTGATCTGCCTGGAAACAACTGTTTCATTACAGAGACGAAAAATTATACGACAGACGACGACGATTCAGCGAAGTCAGTGAGATACGCTGGGGTATCTGCCGTCGGGTGGTCCGAGGGGGCAGGGACCCTAAGAGGTCCGTTCTTGTGACCTCACCCAACGGTAAATGAAAAGGTTACGTACCTTCACTTGTCACTTCCACTTCAACGAGTCAGTACAGGATGAGAATTACTGGGGTACCTGACGTCGGATGGTCCGAGGAAGCAGGTACCCTAAAAGGTCCATTCTCATGACCTCATCCCACGGTAGTGGAAGAGGCTTATACGACAGATCCAACCAGTCTTGAAAGGAAGGTTCTTCATTCGTAGAAAATTAAAGTACCGACGTTAGTGATAGACGTCACTAAAACCTCGGAATCTTTTATTTCAGTCGGTGACAATGGTGACAAAGGGGTAGATAAACGGTACTTCACTACCCTGGTTTACGGTACTAGAAACAAAAGACTTACAACTCGAAATTCGGTTAAAAAAGTGAGAGGAGAAAGTGAAAGTAGTTCTCCGGGAAATCAAGAAGAAGTGAAAGACGGTATTCTCACCACAGTAGACGTATAGACTCCAATAACTATGAAGAGGGCCGTTAGAACTAAGGTCGAACACGAAGGAGTTCGGATCGCAAAGAGTACTACATGAGACGTATCTTCAATTTATTCGTTCCACTGTTATATGTCGGAACTATATGAGGAAAAGGATATCCTTGGTCAGATAGCAAGGTACAGGTCAAGATTGACAACGAAGGACGTATGTCCAAAGAGTTCTCAGTCCAGTCCACCAGACCATAAAGGTAGAGAAAGTCTTAAAAGGTCTCAAATAGTACTAGGTGTGTCAGTTTCCGAAACCGTATCAGTTATTTCGTCTTTATCTACAAAAAGACCTTGAGAGAACGAAAAAGGTACTAGGTCGCCTACAACCGTCAAACTAGAGACCAAGGAGACGGAAAAGATTTTGGTCGAACTTTGAGACCTTCAAGTGTCAAGTGTATAACGACTTCGGACCGAACCTCTTAAAACTCGTAATGAAACGATCACACACTCTACTCACGTTAACACGCCATCAAACTCGTAAGAAACCGTAACGGAAAGAAACCCTAACCTTACTTTTGACTGGAAAAGGTCAGGACACCGGTGACGACTCAAAAGGTTTAAACGACTCACATCGTGAAAGTGTCGTAGTAGAAAGTCCTAAACTTTATCGAGTTGACCTTAAGGTAGTGGAGGTGGTCGAAACAAGTATCAAAAAGGTTATCAACACATGTCTACACTCACGACCTGGTATTTTTTCCGACTCGTTGTTTCTTAACTACGAAAACTTAACACCACGGTCTCTTCTGAGAACTCTCAGAGAACCCGTCGTTCCTCTAGTTTGGTCAGTTAGGATTTACTTTAGTTGGACTTATAAAATAACCTTCATTTATAAGTCGACTCCGACTTCGAGGTCATGAAATCGATGGACTACGTTTTTCGGTTGAGTAACCTTTTCTGGGACTACGACCCTTTCTAACTTCCGTCCTCTTCTTTCCCCGTTATCTCCTACTCTACCAACCTACCGTAGTGGCTGAGTTACCTGTACTCAAACTCGTTTAAAACCGTCTATCACTTCCTGTCCCTTCGGACCACACGACGTCAGGTACCCCAACGTTTCTCACCCTGTCCTAAATCACTGACTTGTTGAAAGAATTGTAGACAAAAACCTTACGTTCGACATAGTAGTAGTAGCGAAAGATATTAAAAGTGTTGAACTTCCTTCCTTCTCTTGGTTGTAATGCTTCCGTCTGATATCATATGTCATACACCATATGATGTTGGACCCTCGTATGATATCGTACGTCCATATATGATACCGTACGTCCATAAAATATACTTCCGTCCGATATCATATGTCAAACACCATATGATGTTGGACTCTCGTATGATATCATACGTCCATATATGATACCGTACGCCCATATATGATACCGTACGTCCATATATGATACCGTACGTCCATATATGATACCGTACGTCCATATATGATATCGTACGTCCATATATGATACCGTACGTCCATATATGATGTCGTACGTCCATATATGATGTCGTACGTCCATATATGATACCGTACGTCCATATATGATGCCGTACGTCCATATATGATATCGTACGTCCATATATGATACCGTACGTCCATATATGATATCGTACGTCCATATATGATACCGTACGTCCATATATGATATCGTACGTCCATATATGATACCGTACGTCCATATATGATATCGTACGTCCATATATGATGCCGTACGTCCATATATGATGCCGTACGTCCATATATGATGCCGTACGTCCATATATGATATCGTACGTCCATATATGATGCCGTACGTCCATATATGATATCGTACGTCCATATATGATGCCGTACGTCCATATATGCTGCCGTACGTCCATATATGATGCCGTACGTCCATATATGATGCCGTACGTCCATATATGATATCGTACGTCCATATATGATACCGTACGTCCATATATGATATCGTACGTCCATATATGATACCGTACGTCCATATATCATGTCGTACGTCCATATATGATATCGTACGTCCATATATGATGCCGTACGTCCATATATGATATCGTACGTCCATATATGATATCGTACGTCCATATATGATGCCGTACGTCCATATATGATGCCGTACGTCCATATATGATGCCGTACGTCCATATATGATACCGTACGTCCATATATGATACCGTACGTTCTCAAAATATACCCGAAGGGACCACCGAGTCACCATTTCTTAGACGGACATTACGTCCTCTGTACTCAAACTAGGGACCCAACCCTTCTAGAAGACCTTCTCCCGTACCGTTGGGTGGGATCATAAAAACGGACTTTTTAGGGTATCCGTCTCCTCCCACCACCCGATGTCAGATACACTGCCGTTTTCTCAACCTATCCCGACTTCGCTGATTCGAACCGTACCGTAGTAATCGGGGTAAAGGTTTACCCCTTTGAATCACAGGGAGTCAATTATTCTTTGTCTCGATCCTAAGATTGAGACCTGACAGAAAGAGTTTCGGGTACAAGGACGGTGAAGGGATTCGTCGTTGTCGAAACTAAAATTCCTTTTAGAAGGAATCTATCTCGTCATCTATTTTCAAAGGATGGTTTAGGATACTTAAAAGACTTGATTCATTTTTGAGTTTGTAAAGACGACAAGGAACTGTTACCCAAGAGACGAGACTGTATCCCGACTTGATATTTGTTTATCTTTTAAGTCCTTTGTTTAATGAACGGTAAACCGTCATGTCGACTGACCAACTCAAGTTGAAACCTTAAGCTGTCTGGACTCCGTAAATTTACGTCCAAGACAGAGTAAAGTGGACACGGTAGTACCGTTCAACGGATCAGAGAGACTGTAATAAAGGGATTGATAGTTTACCTTAATGGCACTTCTACTCTACCAGAATTACATGTATTCTAAGTCCCGGGTCGTGTCTCTTTCGGAACTTATGGAAGACTTATAAAGAGGGGACCGAGGAAGTCATAAGGTTTAGGGTAAGTCAATTGCACACGAACAATAACAGTCAGAGAAGACCCGTTTTAGTTTAGGACCCGTGTGTCATATAAACGGTTACCTTCAATTAAGAACCACGTATATTTCTGATGGTAACATTTAAATAAAACACGTTTCACGAGTAGGTCCACGGAGTGTCTTTAACAGTGGGTTGCGAGACAAAGAGGTCCTTTGGATCTTCTCTTCGTCACGGAAGACGACCACCCCTGAAGACGTCTCGAGGTGTGTCTACGTTAACGTCTGTTCACAAACTAGGTTTAATTTGTCAGGTTATCAAGTGACGAGAAAAGCCCGATCTCCCACTGCCTCTCCGGTTCTCAGTGCAGGGAGTGTACCTTTGTACTTCGATCTCCTGTCCTCCGATGAGAGAGTCGGGTTATAGTCCACAAACGGGAGATACGTGAACCGATAATATATTACGTGTTAAAGGAGTAAGAATTGGACAGAGAACAGAATGGTACGAGAAGTCGTCACCATGTACTACCGAGGTCCGTTTCCCCTCTTTACGAATGTCTGAGACTACACTGGTCTTTGACTTTCACTTTCGGCGAGTCAGCACAGGTTGAGAAACGCTGGAGTACCTGACATCGGACGGTCCGAGGAGACAGGTACCTTAAGAGGTCCGACCCTTATGACCTCATCCATGGGTAAGGGAAGAGGTCCCCTAGAACGGTTGGGTCCCTAACTTGGGTCCAAAGAGTGGAACGTCCGCCTAAGAAATGACAGACTCGATGGTCCCTTCGGGTTCTTACGACCTCACCTATCGGAATTACACTGTTCTTGCGTCTCAGTCTAGAGATCAATCTTACAGAGGGGTAACAAGATGACCGAATTTATTCTAGGAACGGAGTAGGACGGACACAATAGAACAGAAGACCAAGTGATGTACCTCTGTTTCACATTGAGAAACAGAATCTTATAAGTGTAACATGGTAGAGGGGTCGACTGGACATCTTATTTACACTAAAGTTTGGAGAGACGAGAAAACTGCGACCTGTAGCCTTTCTTTGGGGTTCTCAGGTCTACCAGTCATACACTGTCTACGAATGACGACTGTCCCTCTTCTGTCTGTGTCGGTACTATTCCACCTCTAGTGACACCGACCGTTTACGGAGGGCAAAGAGAATTATTACGAGAGGGATGAGGACAGTATCCGATACCTAACAATTCACAGCCCTTCCTCGACTTCTACCCTTACCTAGTACTATATACTATACCCTACTATACACTACTTTTCTTTTTTTTCTCAAAGGAGAAAAAAATTAATTTTAATTTTTAAAAAATTAAATTTAATTAAAAAAGTCGGTGTGGTACGTCGAACGTCCTAGAGTCAAGGACCTGGTCCTTAACTTGGGTCCAGTGACGTCACTTCCAGAAGTGACCCTCGAGTCGACCATTTCTTAGGGGGACGTTACGTCCACTGGGACCAAGTTAAGGACCCAGTCGTCCTAAGGGACCTCCTCCCTGTCCGATGGGTGAGGTCATAAGAATCCGAAGGGGTCACCGAGTAGACCATTTCTTAGACGGACGTTTCGTCCTCTGGACCCAAACTAGGGACCCATCCCTTCTAGGGGACCTCCTCCCGTGTCGTTGGGTGAGACCATAAGGGCGGACCTCTTAGGGTACCTGTCTCCTCAGACCGCCCGATGTCAGATACCCCAGCGTTTCTCAGACTGCGCTGATTCACTGATTCGTGTCGTGTCGTGACGTCACTTTCACGGTTCAAGACTGGTGACCTGGTGGCCCCTTAAGGAGGTTAATTTTTATAAAATTTTAGGACAATTCTTACAGACCCTCGAACCCGAAATGTATGGAACGGAGTCAATGGGACTTGAGATCGGTCTTTATTCCGTAGTTATTGTAAAGGATACCAAACCACACAAAGGAGACTAAAACATTGAGAACCAGAATAAAATTCAATGAGTTCCCTGGGGTTTCACGGTACGGACGAAGTGTTACGATTGGAGGAGGGGTAGAAACTGTCGACCGAAGGACAGTAGATACACCCGAAGGTACGTACGTCGAGTGGGTGGTGACACTCTGAACTACGGAGGGGGTAATAAGTACGACGTACAAAGTACTCTCGGAAGGGCACCGATTTCTTCATACTGAGTCAAGAAGGGGGGTTTGACGAGACAATCAGACATTAGACCAATGACAGTCCGATAAAGTGATGAAGAGACTGACAAGAAACAGTAGGAGAAACCAAAAATAACGAGATAGACCTAGAATTGTAAAAACAAAGAATCATCGATATGGGAAAAGAAAAGTAAGTAAAAGAGGGATCCGGTTTTTCGATTAAGTGAGAGTCTCAAATTTGGTGATAGTACACTACTTCGAATGTTCAGACACAGAGGTCCATCTTGAAAGAGACCTCACGGTATCGGTTACAGGTAGTTTTTAAAAGGAACTTACAGGGTTTCGGAGGAGTTTGAGTGGACAGATTTCGATTTAATTAAGGGATGAGATCGGGTGGTTTGAGGAGAGAACTAAAAAGACAAATGATCCTCTGTAGTAGTGAGGACTTCTAAGGTTTCAGTTTGGAGGGTTGGGGTTCAAGTAGGAACTAAGAGCGAGGAAGAGTAGGGTGTAGGTTATGCGGGATTTCTAAAATGGAGGATTCACAGAGAAAGTACACAGGGAAGGGGGGAACGGAAAGTCAATGTCGGGATCGGAGTAAAAAAAAAACTGGACCTGATAATAAACGTAATCAAAAGATCAGAGGAGTGAAGGTAGACTACGGAAGATCAGGGTAAGGAATCGATAGTTTTATGAGATATTTTACTTTTGGACTAGTCCTGTGAAAAGAAAAGTGTGTTGACAACGTTATTTTAGATTGAAGAAAAGTACCATATCCTCGGGTGACACGAGACGGAGAGACGGGGAGAGTGAGGGAGGGTACCCCAGGAAGTGGGACACGTGATCGTATAGAGCATGTAGTACACTAAATTATGTATTGTTGGAATCGTTGACGACAAGGAAAACGTATTTACGGGAAATGAAGAATATATGTAACCCGTTTACGGACAAGTAATGATTTTTGAGTTGAACCTACAATGGGGTCACTTAGGAAGTGATTTTGGAGGGGGTTTCAGTGATGACTGGGGAGTTATGGTACGGTGTAGACTATACGTCAAAGTGCGTCTGGATATACCGTGACATGACAGAATAAACAAATACACGAATCGAGGAAGGGGTCTGACACTCTACGACATAGGAATCGTTAGTAGCTCAGAATATTCTCCATATGTGAATTATTTTCGAACAAAAGTAGTTGAATTACACGTATGAAGGAATACAAAAGGGATAACCTAGAAAGTGTATTTTTATTATATCAAACTTTTAAAAGGAAAAAAAATTGGAAATACTTCCGAAAGAGTATACTTTTCTCTTTTCTTATCAATATGGTTACTGAGTAATGTAGTAAACTTTATTGTTTATAGACTCATCTAGAAATCTTTCCACTTAAAGGTTGTTTTCCTTTCGTACCATTTTAAACGACAACGTACAGTCCAATGTACCTTAGGTCAATAGTCACTATATAAACGGATCTGAAAAGTCAGACACCGAAGCTACTAAGGGACCTCCCTTCGGGTCTCGGAGCTCAGGACGGACCGTGTGGAGTCTGAGAACCGTTTAGAAAGAATTTACTTACTTGGAGAGACCGGGAAACGAAGGAGGTGTCACTTCCCTTCCTACTCTGATCTGACGCAGACTCGAAAGAAAGACGAGAGTACAAAATACTAAGACTAAATTAATGTTTGTGTCTCATTGAGTCTTCCTTACTATGTTGACGGACAGTAGTCTCTTTACCGAGATAGGTACTTACCTGTAAGAGATTACCCCGAAGATAGAAATTTTTTAGAAACAGTAATAATAAAAACGAATATTTCCATTTACGTACGAGTAATCTATGGGAATCGTCAAACCATATATTATAAAGTCTACTGAAGAATACGTACATGTCCGTATAGAGTAAAATAACGTCAAACGAAATGACACGAAGTTTCTATGACACACAAAATGTTTACCTTCTGAAGACCGTTCGAGTACAACAGTCTACTATCACAAAAGATTGTTACTTTATAAAAATTTTTAATTCCCCCTGAATTAAAATTTTATTTTAATTTATAAAATTTTAATTAATTTTTAATTATATGTAACAAAAGAATACAAAATATACGAGTGTGTTTTTACACACACGGAACAAAATAACGTTATAAGTGAAATAACACCACCAGACATTGACTCAAACGTTATAGAGACTCCATACGAACATGTATTCATTATAATCTGAAAAACCCCCCGGTAACTAGTGAAAAAAATTTTTTTGGATTAGTTTTGTAGTACTTGTAGAAAGTCTCTGTTAAAAGTAATACCTTTTTCCTTTACTTTAACAAACCACTAACTACAGTCACCGAAGACAATTTTTATATTTGTTATGAGAGAGAAAGATGGTATAAGAACTGGTCTTTCGACCCCCTCCCTCTCAGGGATTGGACAAATTTTATGTTTAAGGTAAAGTGTACAGTATGTTAAGGACCTTTAGGGAACCTTCAACACGAGTGAAAATCGGGAACTTACGGAAGAAATCGTGGAAAACTGACGACAGCAACTTGTCTTTGTGACCCGAAAGCCGTGGATACCCTTTACGGCACTCCCCCACGGTCCTTCGGGTGTAAGGATTCTGAACGTTCAAAGTAGAAGCAACCATCAAGACAGCAGGAAAGAGGGACGGGACGACGAAATTCCGATATCGAGAAGGTCCTCGTCGGATCGATTCATCGGACTTAGGGAGGAGGAGAGAAGTGGGGGTGGGGAGGGGGACGGTGGGGACGCTGTAGAGTGAAACCCACGACGAATTATACGTCGGTCGTAGGTGAGTTATATTACGCGGAAATGGACGGTTACACGAAACTCCCTATAACAATCGTAATTTAAACGGTAAATGTAAAAGTACAGACTGTATTAACTCCTTACTTACGAGAATACTTTTAATTTGAACACCAAGAGGGCCCGACGACATTGGGACAATTTTACATTACACTAAAAACTACGAAGAAGAACTCCAAAAATAATTTATCTTATAGTCCTACTGATTAAGGGGTCCGGATTTACGTCCGAACCTTCGTCGTAATAACTATCCCGCACAGGTTTACCAGGAGACACGAGTCGGAGATTACCGGATTATTACGTAATATGAACTTAGTCTTTATGAAACTCAACGTCACGAATAACGGTAATAACTTTTGTGGACCTACGAGGTAAGTAGTTCCAATGTAGGTTTCCCCGGGTAAACAAATAATCCGACAGTCATTTGTAGAGATAAACCAGACCCAAGTCGGTGTAAACCGGTGCGACCGCTCTCTTGAGTCCAGGTCGAACCCCTAGAAACCGACAAAGAGGACTAATCAAAAGAACAATTCTCTTTTCGTTCGATTACTTTTCAACCCTCACCGAAATATTTCTTGTGCAAAATGGAGTGTATTAGACGGCACTGTCATCGTCTCTAGCCCTACGGTCGAAGACGCCCCCGGGGACCGTCGAGACAGAAAGTCGTCGACGGTCTACCGGTGGGACGGAGGGACCAGGAGAGTGGACCACGGCTGTGGGTGGTCGAGGCTAGGACGTCGGGACGTCTTCCTTCCGGTATAGAGGGGACAGACGACAGAGGGTGTCTTTTTTTTGGGTTTAAGGAGAGAAAAACCCATAGGTCTCTTACTGTAAAGGGAAAGTGTTTACAAAGGACTGAATGTGGGCGGTAGTCCTCCTGAACCGTCGTTATAACCCTAATTTGGTCTTTACGAAGTCCTACGGAAAAATTTTCCGTACAAAGTTTTTTTTTAATATTTTACGTTGTTCGTAAGGGAGACGTACTTTTTCTTTATGTAAATACTGGAAATACAAGTCCTGTTACTGAAAAACACTGCATTTTCCTGTAGAGACATTGGGGTAGGTCCAGTTCTAGATTTTGAGACGGTCATGGGTCCTCAGGAGGGTGTCACAAGGTGGGTCTAAAGGAGATAACGACGCCATCGGTGGAACGTCGGAGTAGAGGGTTGAGTACTCAGGTGGTACTATAAGCTCAGACATCTGGCGGGTCCTGGTCGGTGGTCTAGGTAGGTTGAAAGGGAAAGTTTCTGTGGACATTTGTCCGAGGACCGGAAACGAAAGGTCAGGACTGATCTTACAGAGTCCCTCCCCTGTCTGTTGCGCTTGACATGTCACTCCCGTCTCTTTTATGGGTCACTCTTTTCAACCTCTGACTCCACCTTTTCGAAAAGGGGCACCAACAGGACGCGACGAGCCCCGACCAGAACCGTAGGTAAGTTCGTGACCCAACCGAACACTAAGACTAGTCTTACGTTTGTAAAGGTGTGGGGATTTTAATGTAGAAGACAGAATACTTCGTTTCGTCCTTCCCCACCTAAACGTAGTCAATTTTTAATGTATGAGTTACTCATAAGGTAATAACGGTGGGGGTTTTGTCTTTTTTTCAGATAGTTTCCACCAGTACACGAGTAGAATTTTTTCGTGCACAGGGAGTCGAAAATGACGGAGAAACCCCTGACGAGATACTAGAAAAGTTCGAAGAGAGCGATACCGCCAGACTGTTCCGGACTCGACATTCGGGACTTCCGAGACCCCGTCCTACCCCGTCCGTCCCGAGTCGAAAGGACCAGACACCCGGGTGGACTTCCTTTCCAGTAAGAGGAATCTCCCTGACAGACCACCGATAATAGTGTCCGTACACTTGACTGTGATCACTGGAGACAATCGTCACAAACAAAAACTTCAGAGACCCCGGTTCTCCTCTCAACCTATCCTTTTAAACAAGAGAGGACGTTCATCCTTAATGGACTCGTTACTAAGAAAGGGACTTCGTGACTCTTCTAAAGGACACAAGAGTCAAGATGGTGACTCCCTCCGCAGACCGACCCTACTCCGTTTCCGAAAATATGGACAACGAAACTTAGGGGAAGAACGAACCTTTTTTTTGTTGTGTGTGTGTGTGTGTTTTTGTTTTTGTTTTTTTACTTGTTTGTTTTTAGAGTTAATTCATCTCAACCCTCTGATTGTCCCCTCGAGACTGTGGGACGGAGTATCGACGTACGTACGTACGTACGATTCAGGGAAGTCAACACAGACTGAGACACGTTAGGGTACCTGCCGTCGGGTAGTCCTAGGGGACAGGTGTCCTAAGAGGTCTGTTCTTGTGACCTACCTCATCCAACGGTAAAGGAAGAGGTTGGGTTGTCTTTCTTCTTTGTAAGGAGAAAGGTCCGTTCCTGAGTCTGTTACTTTTCGGTACCTGAGACAAATTACATCGGGAGGGTTGGAAATAAAGGGGGAGATATTTTCTCAAGAAGAAAGGAACGACCCATCCTTAAACCTACCGACATTTGGGGTTTGACGTTAAGAGACGACTAGAACTTATTTGGGTAGAAACCACCTCTTTATAGACCCGATATTTTACGAATTATTTACGTCCGAGAATTAGTCCTAGAACTGACCCACTTAGTTTTGTTTGACCTTTTAAGAATTTCTATACCCTTTTGGTCTGGTGGTATGGACGGAAGACTCGTTAGACATACGTCCAGTTCTTCGTTGTCAATCTTGACCTGTACCTTGTTGTCTGACCAAGGTTTAACCCTTTCATCATACAGTTCCGACATATAACAGTGGGACGAATAAATTGAATATACGTCTCATTAGTACTCTTTGCGAACCGACCTTCTTCGTGTTCGACCTTAGTTCTAACAGCCCTCTTTATAGTTATTGGAGTCTATACGGGTACTGTGGTGGGAATACCGTCTTTCAATTCTCCTTGATTTCTCGGAGAACTACTTTCACTTTCTCTTCTCACTTTTTCAACCGAATTTTGAATTGTAAGTTTTTTGATTCTAGTACCCTAGCCCAGGGTAGTGAAGTACCGTTTATCTGTCCCTTTATTACCTTTGTCACCGTCTGAAATAAAACCCCCCGAGGTTTTAGTGACGTCTACCACTGACGTCGGTACTTTAATTCTGTGAACGAAAAACCTTCTTTTCGATATTGGTCGGATCTGTCGTATAAGTTTTCGTCTCTGTAACGAAACGGTTGTTCCAGGTAGATCAGTTTGGATACCAAAAAGGTCATCAGTACATACCTACACTCTCAACCTGTTATTCCTTTCGACTCGTGGCTTCTTAACAAAAACTTGACACCATAACCTCTTCTGAGAACTCTCAGGGAACCTCACGTTCTTCTAGTTTGGTCAGTTAGGATTTCCGGTAGTCAGGACTTATAAGTAACCTTCCTGACTACGACTTCGACTTCAAGGTTATGAAACTGGTGGACTACACTTCTTGACTGAGTAACCTTTTCTGGGACTACGACCCCTTCTAACTTCCGTCCTCCTCTTCCCCTACTGTCTCCTACTCTACCAACCTACCGTAGTGAGTGAACTATCTGTACTCAAACTTATTCGAGACCCTCAACCACTACCCGTCCCTTCGGACCACACGACGTCAGGTACCCCAGTGTTTCTCAGCCTGTGCTGACTCACCGACTTGACTTATTCGTAGAATGAATTTAACTAGTAACTGGTCTTCGTCCCTGGAATGGGAACAAGAGACGACAATGAGAATCTGGAATGTCTCGTAGACCACGAGTCCTTTATATATAACTTACTTACTTTCCAAAAAAACCCCCACCCCACCCCTATACAAACGAGAAACCCTCTCTTACTCTTCCAAATAACATTATGGAAAAGAGACTTGTCTAACTTGACGGTGACTGACGGGATGGGGAAGAATAAGTCGGTTTTATTAACAAATTTATTAGGTCCCTAGACGGTACAAGACATAGAAGGACAAGAGTCTGGATGGGATCCTTGATACTACAAGATTTCAGTCTCCTACCCTTCCCATGTCTCCCTTGACACTGAAACTACTGTCCACTTACGTCAAACTCTGGGTCGAGAGATCGACTCTGGTATCGTTACACTGAACTTTTGGTCTCGGAGCTAAAATGTAGAAAAGATTTTTTTTAATATTAACATAAATAAAAACCGACACGACCCAGAAACAACAACGTACCTGAAAGGAGGTCAACGCACCTGAAAAAAGGTCAATACCTCTCGGCCCCGACGAGAGATTAACTCTACGCACCCGAAGAGAACGACACCTCGTGCCCAAGATCCACGAACCCGAAGTCATCAACGTCGTGTACCCGAGTCATCAACACCGAGGACCCGAGATCTCGTACCCGAGTTGTCAACACCACGTCCCCGAATCAACGAGACACCGTACACTCTAGAAGGACCTAGTCCTTACTTTGGACACAGAAGACGTAACTGTTCACCTAAGCAATGGTGACTCGGTAGTCCCTTCACGGAGCTAAAAGGTAGAATTTTACTTCAGTTGAAAATATTTCAAAATTTTAGGTCAGACACACCCATAAGTTATCTACTGTAACGGAAGGGACGTGTCTACCAATTTAGTTTCGGATCTTATGATTTCACTTTCAGCGAGTCAGATACCTGAGAAACGCTGGGGTAACTGATATGTCAGGTACCTTAGGAGGTCCGGTCTTATGACCTCACCCATCGGAAAGGGAAGAGGTCCGCTAGAAGGATTAGGTCCCTAGTTTGGGTCCAGAGGACGTAACTTCGGTCTAAGAAATGGACGACTCGGTGTTCCCTCCGGGTCCTTATGACCTCACCCACGGATAGGGAAGAGGTCCCCTAGAAGGACTGGGTCCTTAACTCAATGTGAGATTTTTAGTAATCTTATTCCCGACTTTACGGTCCCTGTACACGTGGGTCTTTCAGTTTTCCTCTTATTGTTTCACTTTTATCCCATAGAATTTAGAAATCCTACGTTTGAAGATTTGGGTGTAGGTTCTCTTGTCTTAAGTCGTTTACGAAACATTTTCCTTTGTGTCCAAATACTATACCTCTCGATTGTCTTAACTATCCTTTATTTAAGTAGAAGTTTCTTTGGGTGAGTAAAACCTTCATTTACTCCCGGTGGGATACTTTACCTAGCTGTCCTTCTATAAGATTAATAAGTAAGACAAAGGTCGTAAACTGTCACTCGTACCCCTAAGGTCCCGTCTCCTTTGGTAAAGACGAATTACTGGGACCGATGTCACTTCTACTTTATCTACACCGAAGGAGGGAGGTAGGAAGTAGGACCGGAATAGTCTTAGTATCGAAGGATTCCAGTCTCTAGGGTTTCCATCGAAAAGAAGTTCTTTGGACTTTCAGGTATCCTGTATACAGAAGAGTCTGGAATTAACCAACGGTACACACTCCTTATGGATCACACTACCCTAATCGGGTGGGTCCACTATAGGGGACCCGGTGTATGATCTCAGTAGACCCCTCTGACGGACTCAAGGTAGAGAAGAGTCTCGGAGGAGACTCCCTCCGACACAGAGATAAAAAGAAAAAACTGGAGCGACCTATCGTACGTACACCCTAGAGTCTGATCCCTAGGTTAGGTACAGGGGACTTCACCTTTACTGTTCAGAATTGGTGACCTGGTGGTCTCTTTAGAGTTTAAAAACGTCAAACTAAACAGAAAATGGGTTCTAAACGTACCTCTTCTTTATCCCTCTGGTGTTCGATATCTTACCCCTGGTGGTAGGGATCAAAAAAAATTTAGTACCATTTTAAGTACATTATATTTTATTGGTAAATTTTTATATGTTAAGTCACCGAACATCGTATAAGTGTTACAACGTTTTGACAGTGGTTATCTATCAAGGTTTTGAAAAAGTACTGGAATTTCTCTTTGGGGTATAGGTAATTCGTCAGTGAGAGATGAGTTGGTAGGTGGGTCAGGGACCGTCAGTCGTTAGAAAGACAGGGACCTAGATGGAGAAGCCAAGATAAAACATATCTACCCTAGTAATTGTACACTGAAAAACACAGACCGTAGAAAGTGAATGGTATTATAAAAGGTCCAAATAGGTGCAACACCGTACATAGACCTAGAGTGAGGAAAAACACCGGCTCACCATAAGGTAACATATAGGTATAGTGTAAAACAAGTAAGTAAGTAGTGAACACGTAACCTAACAAAAGAAAACTGGTAAAACTCATCAAGACGATACTTGAAAAGCCACGTTCAGAAACAAACTTGTAGACAAAAGTCAAAAAAAACCTACATATGGATCCTCACTTTGACGTCTCATTGAAATACAATTTGACAAACTCTTTGACGGTTCGACAAAAGGATCATCGAAGTGGGAAAAAGTAAGCATGGCCGTCTCACATTGCCAAGGTTAAAGAGGTGTAAGCAGGGTTGGGAGAAATAACAGACCATACAAACTAATACCGGTGACATCGTCTACACTTCACCCTAGAATAACACCAAAAACGAACGTAAAGGGATTCTGATTGCTGTGACTCGTGTAGAGAGTCAAGAATTGTCAGTTGGAGTACCCAAAAGAAGGAAGGTCCTTGACCAAACCCTGGGTGTCCCTTCCCTCCCTTTGTCTGTAATTTGTAAGACAAACTTTTCCTTAAATTTATGTAAAAATTTTCTTGTGACATTCGGTGTTATTTCTGCCGTTTCATCTATACACTTTTCTCTATGTACAAGTTTTTCTTTTGTTGAGTGTCATGACCGAATCTTCCTGATATTCTTTCTACTTTAACTCCTAGTTAAACTAAACTCTGAACACTGAAACTTTTACAGGTTGTGTTTAAGGTAACCGGGTCCTGAACAACTAGGGGACGTCTTAGAGGACCTTTGGAGACCCTTAGGAAATCTCCACTCCTCAGTGAAATGTCCGAGTTTTAATCTAAGACGAAACCGTACACTCCGTTCCGAAAGTTCAATGATTACAACTTGGTTTATGTTCTTCAACGGACCCCTAAAGTATTCTGAATTATAACGACATAAAAGTTCAGTGAAGGGTCCTGTCATAATTTTTACGACAATTTCACCTACACGTTTCGAATAGATAGTTCAGTTCGTCTGCAAGGATCCTCCCACCCTAGATACAACAGGTTCCCTCGTAAAGTTTAGGACACTGACCACACGACAGATCTTCCTCCACCATTTTGAAACGATTTACGAGTCTCCGTTTTCAAAGAGTGTCTATTCCGTACCACCACCCTGTTCAACTTTCCCCTCTTGTAACCTCAGGGAGACTCATCTCCGTTCTCCGTAGGTGACTTTAAAAAGGAGAGAAGGAGAGAAGGAGGGGAAAGGAGAAGACAAAGAAAGGTAACGGTGAAAGTCTTTACAAGACTTCTTATCTAAAAACCACGGATTATTCACAATTTTCACTCCGTTTAGATTAACTAATAAATATCGAAAATTTAATCTAGAACATTTCTTCATCCCGTCTCAGGTTCTCATCCCCGAAAAAAACATCTTGTATCAAGTCTTTGTAAACCTTTTTTAGGACTCTTTTTCTAATAATTTTATATTCAAAATGAAAAACCTACTCATTATGCAAGTATACCAATTTGAAGTTGTTACCTTTGTGACTTTAGAAGGGAGGGACAGTCAGAGAAGTCAAGGGCGAGAAGATTGGTCAATGGTGATAACAAGTACAGGCCATGTCGAAAGGTTATGACAAAACTTTTACGTGTATGTTCGGATAATGAAGGACAAAGTGTTCGCCAACTAATAATGAGGTACAAGACGTGAAACGAAAAAAAAAAAAATTTTTTCGAAAAATAGAACATGACCTCATATCGACTCATTGTCACAACACTTTCAAAGTTCACTTATCACTTCCCTGAATCGGTATGTATATATACATAGTAAAAGAGTGTTTGAGGGAAGGGTAGGTCTGACGATGTGTCGTAACTCGATATGTACACGATATGTCATCCAGGAACAACCAATAGGTAAAATTTATTTCGTCACACATGTACAGGTAGGGTTTGAGGGATTGGGGACGAAAGTCGGTGGGAAGGGGGAGCCGTCGGCACTCAAGGAAGGACGCGTGAAACGAAAAATTGATTTATCATATTGGAGACATCTCAAATCTACGTCAGAGACAGAATGAATAGGAACAACAACAATCTTATAGCGGAGATGGACCTGTGAGAAAACGAGAAAGGTCGACTGAAGAAGAGTCTAGACTAATCTAACAGTGTCGAAAATAGATTATTGTCGACAAACGACACGAGCGTAGTAACAACAATAATAATAGACGTTAGACGGTAGATAACCGTCCTTGGAAAAGTTCGATGAACAGATATAGGGTTCCCGATCAAATGAATTTAGACTTAGGGTCAGTATGTGACTACATTGACACGTGGGCACTTGACTCACCCCGTACTCTGTACCCTTCGTTCACTTCCTCTCACTTCGACAGACAGGACCCTCGAGTAGACAGTAGTCCTTGAGAGTCCGATGTAGAGAGTCCGATGTACTGACACGGACCGACTGGAGACCTGGGGACTCCTCAGTCGCAATCGAATGAACAATTTACAATGATTGTGTTGTAGAAGGATTAAAAAACTACTTTTTATTTGTATTTACTTTAGAAATTATAAAAGAGGGTTGTAGTAGGAATGTCTAATAGAAATCGTGTGGGACCGTACGGAGGAGGAGATGAAACCTCTGGTGACGAACTCTGTTTTTTCAGACTAAAGAAACCGATATTAGTATACACACACACACACACGTACGTGCACACATGTATGTATGAATGTTGGATTTTTAATGTCATTACCATGTATAAGTAATTTCTTTTTTCGTCTTTTATATTTTAGTCGGGACTTGGGTATTAGATCACTATTGGTGTGAAATAAAAAACCAAATGTAAAAGGATCTGAAGTAGAATTTCTACACACATACCAAAAAAGGAATGTTTTTGCCCCAGTATGTCTTGTGTGACGAACAAGGATTAGAATGCCATGTCAGAAGAGACAAAGGAGTCCTACTTGGGGAAGTTCACTTTGACGATTCGTTGTCCGTCCGTGAAACACTTCTACACACTACGTTTAAAGGTCAAAGAGATGTCTCTTCGACATGGTGATATGTGGTCGTTTTTTACCCTCCCGGAAAGGAACACTCAGGAGTGATTGTGACGGTGGAATTTTTGGGGAGTTTTGTCTAGGTTTGTGACATTTATATACCAGGTCGCATAAAGAAAATTAACTTCACGATATCTTGAAGTCGTTAGAAAAGTACCCAAATACCGGTAAAGTACCAATAGGAAAACACCTAACGGAAAAGTAAAATAAACGAATAAAAAGGTAACCTTACTAGAAAGAAACTAATTAAACTTCTCTATTAAACTAGTTTAATAGTTAATTAAACTTAGTTAGTCAATAAAAACAAGGGACCAATTGAATCCGACACACCGTGTCTAATACAGGAAAGGAGAGTAAAACTAATGAACCTGGTCAGGTTCTCCCACCTCTTGTCTCGACTGGACACGAAGAAACCGGTCCGACCAACATAGACCGAAAAAGAGTTCCAAGGACTCTATTTAGTACTATATGGTTTTACTTTCAACGTATCCCCACCATCCTTAGTCATTAACCTTTTACATTTTTTCTTTAAAAACTATCTTTTGGTCAAAGAGTTATCTTTTGAGGAAAGTGGTTTTGGAATTACAAGTTCTAAAATTTTTCATCCGATTAAATAATTTACGATAATGAAGGAACATTATCTGTCGACATTAAAAGACGGTATACAGTTGTGTCGAAACCTCAGTGTGTCTGAAGTCAACCACACTGAGCCCTGTCTGTCCAGACCCAACCTCAGATGTAAGGTCACCAACCTCGGTGAAGGGTCGACACACTGGACTTTACTCAATGGACGAGAGAGGTAATGAGGCAAAGAAGAAGACCTTTCACCCCCAACTAGTAGTATCGATTGAGTGTCGTCATGACGTCGTTGACTTTCTCTTTTACTTGTGATTTATAAAGTATTTTCCGGTGCGTGTATCACTTGTGGGTTAATGGTAAAGATAATAGATAATAATAATGTTATAAAATAATAATAATAATAGTCGGACTCTAAACAACATTTTTGATGTAGGACTCGAGGTCTGTTAATTAAGTATTTGGGAGAAACCCTTATGTCGGGTAAACAACCAAATTCATGAGTCACTTTTGTCCACTGATTTTTGAGAACATTGTGCCGGTTATTTTATGACGGTTGTGATCCACCCCGGTCACGGATCGCCTAGACACGAACCTGAGTTCGTAGTGTGTCCACGGTCCCCGACTCAGACATGACGTTTCCACGTCGACAATGACCCTTTGTGACTACTTCTCTCGTCGTCACCAGAATCGGACGACAGACGAAACTGTACGGACGTGTGTAGGGAACGTGTGAGGGGATCGGGTATGGGGAAGTTCGGGGGTCTGTGGGATATCGGGGTACGGGCGTGTGGAGTTTCAGAAAATATACTGAGGGAGAGGGGTTCGAGAGGAGGGAGGGTACCGGGGTGTACGGGGAAACACGGGGACCGTGTGAAGACTGTTGTAAGAGTGGGGCGAGGAGGGTTCGGGAAGAACTCTCCACCGCGAGTACAGGACGACGGACAGTGACGTCGCAGTCGGACCCGTTAGGACCTTTGTCCGGGAGATTTGGGTCTGGAGAACTAAAAAGTCCAAAAATTTAACACCGACACCTAAAGAGGACAAAAGGGTACACCGAGTCGAGGGGTCTTTCACCCACCGGGTTCCCGTATGGGACCCGAAGACTTGCACAATCAGTAAGTCAGTGCAGACTGAGAAACACTGGGGTATCTGATATCGGACGGTCCGAGGGGACAGGTACCTCAAGGGGTCCGTTCTTATGACCTCACCTAACGGTAAGGGACGAGGTCTCCTAGAAGGACTGGGTCCCTAGTTTGGGTTCTGAGGACGTACGTCCTTCTAAGGAATGACAGACTCGGTGGTTCTGGATTATGGGAAATGGAGACACTGACTTGAACGCGTCCGAAGTACTAGGGGTTCAAGAAACAGTCGGGATTTTCAGATTACCACCTTCCTTATTGACGGGGTGTGACGTACTCCCCTGACCCTAGCCGAGTCGGGTCGGGTCGGAAGGACGACCCTCTATTCTATTGAGTTCGAGGGAGGCACGAGATTAGGAGGGTTCCTCCTCATCCTCTTGCGGGTAATGATCTCATGACCGAGGAGTCGAACGGCCGAGGTTTGAGTGACCTCTTGTGACTAATCTACCACGTGTAGTTTCAAGAGATCTTTCTAAAGTGTCTGGACAATTTCATAGTAGAGACTCCACCCCAGGTCTGTAGCGTCACAAATTATATGGGGTCCACTAGGATCACTCACAGGTCGTGTGTTTTCGCATCTCAGTCAAAGGACAAAGGAAAAATTTATCATACATAAGTTACAATGTCCAGAGAGACGAAAGGTACAGGGGACCTTTCCCGAGAGAGAACAGTGAAACCATCGAGGTGGAACAAATGAATTGTGTGACTCAACTAGCTTGAACAACCTCACGTGGGTATAGAAACATTATAGTTTGTTAAATCCAGTAAATTTTGGAACGATGAATTTCAGACTAGGGATCTAGTCGTTATAATCGTAGTAAACTCTCGAAAATCTTTACGACGGGGTCGGAATGGAGGATTCAGTCGTGACCATAAAATGGTTCTGGGGTCTACCGAGAGTACGTATAGTTTAAAACTCTCCGTCACCAAATTTTCTCCTAAAAAGAGAGAGTGGAAAAAAGATTTACTTTTTAAAGTTTATATTTCACCTCGACTTTCGGAAAGGGTCACCTGTAGGGTTTCGTCAAGAACACAGTGTCGGGTCGGAGACATTACCTGCCTCAAGACTCATCGGAGAGACCTCACCGCGTGGACGACGAAGAGGTCTTTCAGGAATGACCCCTGACCTTCACACAATCCTGTTGAGAACACGTAGGTGTAAAAGTAATAGGCACGTTGTGTCAAAGTTGTGAAGACCGTCAGACACACTAAGAGGACAATCGTTAAAATCAGGGTCACTACTCAGACAAAAAGTAGAAACTTAGAGGTCGATAGACTACTACGGACCGTGTATCGTCTATGCGTTTTCTCGAAAGAACTTACTTGAGAGGTAGGGAGTGGCACTTGTTACACCATTCTCATTAATTAAGTTCCTCGTCTCTCCAATTAACTCAGTGGACTATTGTCAATTATATTTAGACCACTCGACCTCTCTTTACTTTTAACTGATTCAGTTAAGTTAAAACAGAAGGAACACTCGACAGAGATAGAAGTAAAAGATTCCCGTTGACCGTCCCTCGAGAGAAGGATCTCTCACGTCAACGGTAACTTGAAGTTTCTGTTCAGCGACGGAACACGAAACTTTACAAAGGGAAAAGGTCTCGACCAGAGTACACACATAAACTACCCCCAGTATAATTCCTTCGTACTCCTTAATAAATTCTTAGAACAGTTCCTATGAAGAGGTGTCAGGTGGAGAAAGACGAGAGGAGGACAAGTCATGTCCCCTCTACTTACGTGGTGTCCACAAGACTCTCATGGCACCAAGAGAAGACAGGGGTCGGTACTTCTTTACGAGGGACGAACCACGTTAGGAATAGGAGATTTCCTGTAACATCCACAGTGGAAGACGTTTTTAGTAGGAGATTAGGAACAAGGGAGTTCGGGTCAGACGGTCAGGAGGTGGAAATGACTTGGAAGGGTCAGACACCCCTTCGGGGACGACAGATGTGAGTCAATAGATCCTCGAAGAACTTCAGTCCCTTCTACTAAAAAGAGTGAGTCTCAAGCCTTTTTTCGTTTACACCAGGATGGTAGTCGGGTAGAAGGAATTCACAGGGCTGAGAAGGAGAATGGACAGACTTAGGGTCCGTGGAACCTTGAGATGTCTTATAGGAACATCCCTCCGGAGGGAATGGGGTCTGTCACAGACTCACGAATAGAAAGGGAAGGAGTTCGGGAAAAGGATGGGAACGACAAAGGAACTCGAAGACAAGTAGAGTATGTTTGAGCAAGTGTTTTTTCGTTCCTGAGACTCAGTTCCAGGTAACGTTTCCTAAAGACTGACTCTGTGTCCGGACGAACCAGACTAAGGACCGGTCCAAGACACATTCACCTCCCGGTCACTATGAGTGAATTCAAAAATTAGAGGAATATAAAAGAGTAAAGGGAGGAAGGATCAGGTTGTCCATCGAAAGAGGTACGAGTAACGGAGTCCCTCTAAAAACCGTCCCTCCCTTCGTCTTTATTGGTCTTTAAGAAGAACTGGAGACACAAGACTTTAAGAGACAACTCCCTGGAATCTCCGAAACGTCATCCTGACTTTCCGTCACCACTCCCCTAAACACCTTCTTTATGTGACCCTCATCCTAAAGGGGTCTGATCTTTTCCAAAAGGCACCGGAACCACCACCACCCAGTCCTCCGTCTTCTTCTCTCTACCGCCCTCCTTGTACTCCGACATACTCGGTTTCCCTGTCAACGAACGTAGGGTCCATCGACAGGAGCCCGAGGTCATCTTGGGGGCCCCTCTTCGTGACCAGATTTACGGGTGACCCTCGTCCCTCCATCACACGCACTCGTCTCCCGGGACGTCGTGAGGAGAATCGGACGACTAAGGTGCACAGGGTGTAACCACGGCACCGACTACGACGGTATGGGGTGGGTCTAGGGGGCAGTCTTATTTCCCGGTCAAGGGGTCGACGGTCCTAGACGGGAGCTGATTTCTGTGGATGGACCGGGTTCCAGAACGAGGAAATAGACCCCTTCGGTGTCGCTACTGATCCACCAAGTCCTGAAGTTTCCGGACCGAGGAAAGTGGTGTTGTTTTCCCGACGACGGAGGGTCGAAGAGTACTCCTGCCGACTCCGGTGATAACTCTAGAGCACCCTCGGGTCGAAGAGGGAGACGAGACAAGAAGAGAAGGAATGGTCCAGTTCTGAGGTTGTCGTGAAGAACGATTTGAAGGACGTAATTAGAAACAGAGTCACAACCCTTGAACGAGATACTATCTATGTCTTTTACTAAAAAGAAGATACTCTTTTTGTTTTCACACCCCCTTACTACATCCCCACCACCTACCGTCAACTTAGACACCCCGTAGAATCCTTGGGGTTCTGCCCCAACCCGACCTCCTGTGTCAGGAAAGACTTCGCCCGTCGACGACGAGTCGGGATCGACCAGCCACGGTTCTTGTACACCCAGGTCACAAAGATGTAGAAAATCCTCTTCGATCATTATCGAGTCAGCCATTTCCTAGACGGACGTTAAGTCCTCTGGACCCAAGCTAAGGACCCAGCCTTTTCTAGGGGACCTCTTCCTTTACCGTTGGGTGAGGTCATAAGAACGGACTTCTTAGGGTGCCTGTCTCCTTGGTCCGTCCGATGTCAGGTACCCCAGCGATTCAATTCTGAATCGCTGAATTGATGATGATGATCATTATCTTTAAATCTAAAAAATTTTTTATACTTTACAAGACTAATTTTTTTTAGTCACACACCCGATCTTTTGTTTGTTTCTTTGGGGTTTGAACAGGTCCGGTGTCACCCAATTATCCGAAAATGAAATACGGGAACCCAGATCCTTCTATCCCGGTCTCCGTCATCAGACTGACAGTCCGTCACCAATTCCTTGTGGACCTGCGGACAGAACCACTCTAAGGATACCATGTTCGGGTTAACCCTCCTTCATTCTTCTGGCGTCAAGTTAAAGGCCGTGCCCTTCTAGGGGACCTCTTCCCTATCCGATGGGTGAGGTCATAAGAACCCGAAGGGACCACCGAGTCTACCATTTCTTAGGTGGACGTTACAACCTCTGGACCCAAACTAGGGACCCCAACCCTTCTAGGAGACCCCTTCCCTTGCCGATGGGTGAGGTCATAAGAACGGACCCCTTAAGGTACCTGTCTCCTCGGATTTCCCGATGTCAAGTGCCTCAACGTTTCTCAACCTGTGTCGACTCGTTGAAAGTGAAAAGTGATCTTTGTGGGTCTTTCTGACTACGAATCACAAGTTAACCATCCTTCCCCGACACTCAGTCTTTGGTTTCCTTCTCTATCCTTAATTTCTTTCGTGTTATGAACGAGTGGACTCAAACACTAAGTTTTAAGGGTAGTGTATTTAGCTACTATGACCTCTATAGGTTTTCGACTTTCGAAGAGGTTAATACCCCTGAGGTGAGGTTATCCCGATTCAGTGATAGATATTTTATGGTCTGAAATAGTTTAGACTAATTATGGTAAGACGGTTTGTATATAGATTCTAAAAACAGATTATTGCGTTTCTCGTCTTCAGATCTACTCAAATTTTATTATTGGGACATCCTCTTAGACTAACTTACACAGGAACGTACCGTGGTTCTAGACCCTGTACTTTTGAGGTTCAAGTACAACTACCGTAATTTCTTTACCTTTATTTACCAAAGAAAGAAGGAGGTGACGTTAAGTCATGTCTCAGATCCATAAAAACATTTACTAATTTTTGGTCAGAATCAGAGTGGGAGACCGAAGTCTGGGGGTCTTTCCGATAAGAACTTTTAGACACAGCACAAGTTCACTGTGTGAACATAATCCGACAGTACATGTGTTCCCAGAGGAGTAAGGGTAGAAGAGGTAGGTCCCCTTACACCTCATCCTATTACGACAGTACCCAGGTAGGTCCTCACGGTTAATACTTGATCCAGTCAGGATTAAGTGGGAACATGAAGTCACAGATGTGTCACGAGTCGTATCCTTTACCAGGAGTACTTGTCTTGGGGCATGACAGTGACTCTGATCCTGGGGTCGAATCTCAGGAGGGGCTAAAGGAGAAAGAAGGAGTAGGGATGGAAGAAAGTGAGTCACTAAGGAGGACGTCCAAGGAACCTAGAGGAAGGGGGTCAGACGACAAGACCAACTCCCAGTAGAGGAGTAAAACGTAGACTTGGCGAAGTATTGTGAGTGGGACGACGTCCAATACGGGGGAGGAACGACGGTCGTCTTAGAAAGATCTCGTGTTTTGTCTAAAGTAATGAAAGTACGAATCCTTAGATGTACTTGAAGTAATAAAAGTCCGACTTCAGGTTTGAAGAGTCAGTTCGTGAGTCGCAAAAGGTGTGGGTCGAAGTGAAGGACGGTGAGTGGTGGACGAAGAGGGAGGGAGAGTACAAGGCCAGTGGGACCTGAGGGTCGAACCTCGAGCCTTGAGGGTAGGAGGCTCTACCATTCCTCGGTCCCGAGACAACAGTCTGTCTAGTCCACCATTCCACATAATTGGGTTCGTCCAATTAAGAGAAGGAATTTGTAGGAGTAGAGAAACGATCATTTGGTCTTAACTATGTACAGTTGGGGGATGGAGTAATGATGAGAGGTTAAGATAGACGACAGGCCCAAACGAAACTCTTATTTTACTCTAACACGTTTTTGGAATCGTTTCACACACGTTTGACACCAGTTACCATTTACTTGGGACCGATCCGTCTTCAGATCTTCACCTATGGATTCCGATCGTCACTGACAGGACAAACCACCGTGAGACCCCCTGAAAAAATGAAAGGAGTAGTATAGAATACAATCTTATACAATACTAAAAGGACGTTGTGGACCCAAAATAGTTCTGTGTCAACCTTTAATAAAGGAGAAATCTTGAAGAGATCAACGAGTCAACCATTTTCTTAGGCGGACGTTGCGTCCTCTGGGGCCAAACTAAGGACCCAGTCCTTCCAGGGGACCTCTTCCCTATCCGATGGGTGAGGTCATAAGAACCCGAAGGGAACACCGAGTCGACCATTTCTTAGGAGAACGTTACTCCCTCTGGACCCAAGCTAGGGACCCAACCCTTCTAAGGGACCTCTTCCCTTTCCGATGGTGAGATCGTAAGCTGGACCTCTTAAGGTACCTGACATATCAGGTACCCCAGTGTTTCTCAGCCTGAGAAAGTGAGTGTCTCGAGGGGATTGAACGGACCTTTCTCAGAGGTCACGTAATGTGAAGGTAGTCATGAGACATGAACAGGTACTGTATCAACCGTACCGACCGCTACCGAGTAAACGGCCGGACGAAAGGTGTGACTTAGGTACCAAGACACCTAGAGACAAAGGGGTCCTTAAACGGGTCGTGAACCGTAACTCTCACACCACCGGACAGACACGACCAAGGAAACTGTACTTGCTCCGAACAAAGTGATTCTTAGTGGACCCGTGACGTAGAGACTTTAAGACAAAGTACAAATATTCTAAAATCTTTTATGTGTAAAAGTTCTCTATGTATAAGAGGGTGACTTTTAGTGACTGTCAGTTCGACGAGTGACAACTCTACTACATACGCCCGTCTAGTCGTCATTTCTTACGTGTCCGTCGACCCGGAGACACTCGGGACCCTTCGTCGGAAAGTGAGGGAGAGTCGAGGGACCGAGGGACCCCTGAGGAAAAAGTTGACTGACTTATTCGTAAAAGACTCGGAAATTTGTACGTCACGACGAGCGAGTCTGGATCCGTCCAGTCCTGAGGACGGAGAGCGTGTCGAGGCTGACAGGGGAACGAAGGACTCTCCTCGGGGAGGTTCAGGTCGAGGGGTTCCCGAGTCCTGGTAGGACCACCCGAGTAAACTCTCGTCTCAAGCCCGGACACACGCTGCTCCGGACCCTCTGGGTCCAGGGAGTAGACCCACGTTCTTTTCACTAAGAAAGGTTCGTCCTGTACAAAACCAAAATAAGGAATGAAATCCACCTGTGAAATTTTAATATGTATACAGGTAAAGGAATGAAACCTTTTATTCTCATATCTATCTCTAATCACTTACTTTAAATTGGGGAAATTTTAAAGTGAAACCCAATAGAATTCTAAGTCACTCTAAAGACTTCACTTTTTAGGATGTATGTATACATAATTAACTTATGTATAGTTCCATATTGTATCTTTTCGTACAAATTAAGTTAATTCCATATTGTCTTATTTAAATTTATGATATTTAAATTAATTACATATTGTATCAATTCATTTAGTTCATGTGGTTAACATCGTATGTTGAACTATTAAAATTGTAGTCATTAGTGTACAGAATGAAGGGAATCCCGAGTCACCATTTCTTAAGTGGACGTTACGTCCTCTGAGTCAAAGTTAGGGACCCAACCCGTCTAGGGAACCTTTTCCTTTACTGTTGGGTGAGGTCATAAGAACGGACCCTTTAGGGTACCTGTCTCCTCGGACCGTCCTATGTCAGGTACCCCAGCGTTTTCTCAACCTGTACTGAATCTCTGAATTTTTGTTGTTAGCACACAGATTGATGGTGGTTCCACCTTTGTATCCTGTAGGGTCCTAAGGTCTTTAAAAGGAGTACGGGGAAGGGTTAGATATGAAGTCGGGGTTTCATTGGTGATCCTATTGAAGGTAAATGTCTATCGTACTTTATAAATCTCAACTTATATAAAAAGAGGTCTTTAATAGAACAGAAGACGTCAACAAAAAAAAATATCGATTTCGGTGTAGAACACCCAAAATACCTGAAACAGTAATTCTTCGTACAACAAAAAATGTTGACGTCTTTATTCATCACAAAACTCCAAAACCTTAAACTACTAAGAAAGTCTAAAATGAATTAATAAAGACTCAATGACAACAAGACCAAAGACCCCTTACGATTGTAAGTTCCGAAAATAGCTCTATTAAGTCGATCTATTGGGTTCAATTTTTATTATCTTCGAGAAAAGGTGTTATCAGAGATTATAATTTTTGATACATAAATAAGGAATTTCCTACATTTTATTGAAATTTCTTTTTATTTTATCTGTTATCGTTTTTGTTTTTTGATCTACATTTTCTTCTTTTTTTCGGTTCCGTTTCTCACTCGGTTCTCTTAAGTCTTACTATTCGTAGTAAAACCCCAAAAATTACAAACCTAAAAGTCTAATATTTCGACGAAAGTAATCGTAAAGACTAATATTTGATAGTTAGTAGTTTTATTAACTTTAAACAGAATGCATGTCTGACGAATCCATCATACAAGAATATCTTTATCCGACTTAAAAGAAGTATTTTTAAAAGCCTACCTTTCACAAGTATTCCCGTACTTAGGTTCACTTGACAACCTTTTCTGTTTAACTAAAGATGAAACCCGTATTGACAGGACGGATTGTTTTACGGAGTCCGAAGAGAAATAAGGAACGACCGTTTAAGATAAGATTCATACCCTTGTAGAGAATTAATCTTGAAAAGTTTCATACGAGAGACTCTAAGAGGGATGAACATTTACAACGAGGGTGACGACAACCACCCACTCTGGTCCACAGAGTTCCTACTCTCCGGTACGTAAAATAGAGTGGTCCGACGTGGATGGTCTAGACGATCCATCCAGACGACGTGGATGGTAACACAGACCATCCATCCATTGTCCGGTCCTTTGTGACGACATACAATCTACTTCCTCACTGGGAGTAAGGAACGTGTGTTTTCCTCGACCCTTACTAGACAGGGTCGTGTACTGAGAGGAGGGAACGGACGGGACTCTCCAGACTATTTTCGCAAAGGTAGTCGGACTTGTGTAGACACGTGTAGACAATGATTCACGTAATTGTACGAAGAGTAAAACGAAAATAGTGTTTTACACCAGGTAGTCCGTCTCAAGAATACTGTATTCACGATAACGGAAGTGAAAACCCTTCTTTTCAGATAAAAAGTTTTATGATTTCTATGTAGATCCTTTGGTGACACTCCGAAATCAACGATATTACTTCTCGGGAGTTTACAAAACACGTTTTACAGGACATTTGGTGACCCGTGTAGAGTAACAGTCCCACTTGTATCAGGATGTCAATGTAACAACAACTATACCTCAATGACTTTTACCCGGGTGAAAAGACATAAAAAGTTACTTGTAAGGTGGAATGTCTCCTTTGTAGATGAAGTATGGGAGAGGGAGGGGTTGTGTGTGCAAACCAGTTCTAGTGTAGAGAGATGAGTGAGGGTATTCTGTTTTTATTTTCCAGAAGGACATTTTGGGTACGAGAGTGACGCTTTACAGGTAGACTTCATTTCTTCCACGAAGTGACGTAGGGGGTCAGGGAGACAGGTACCCGACGAGAGGCACACGTCATTGTGTTCGTAGGACGTCCACCGAGACGGAGGGGTAATCGAGGATGGGTTTTCACCGGCGTTCAGAGATTCGCGGTCAGGATCAAGATGACCTCGAAGTCGGTCCCCGAGACTTTACATATGGGTTTGGAATGACCAGACCTATAATCACGTACGTCGAGTGTGTCTTCTCTTTCGGTAATCTGTAAATTTACTGTCCTGAGAACCTTTTAAGTGACCACCCGTCGGGACCACATCAGAGTCGTCTCGACGTCCGTCGCGAAGTCAGACCACTGCCCTTACCAAGATTCACAGTCTGGTCATAAAGGGTTGTACATGAAAAGTTCTGCGTTTAGACCGTTCTAAGAGTCACTTTTTTGTTCCGTGACATCAATTTATTTAAAGCCATTCCGACATACGACAAGAGAAACTCACAGTATTTAGTAGAATCATAAAATTTTTGAAACTTTTCAAGACGTTCTTTTTGTAGACAAATTGAAACGAATTGAACCCTAAAATACTTGAGTTCTGGATGATTATAGTTCCTTGTAACGCAAGACACCTTACGTAGGGCACCTTACGGACTATAGATATTACTAAGACTCCCTTTCCTGTTCTTCGACCCCGGAGACGTGAAAAAACCCCACCTTCCTTTCACGTCGTTTTCGAGAGTGGAAACCGTCGAGACGGTTCACTGGTTCATAGTGTTCTCCCCCTTGCACGCACACCTGAAAGGTTGTATATGATCCTTTTGACGGGTTAGGAGATTAATCCTTTCCCCTTTAGGGTAATTAACCCACAAAGTACACACGGTCCGTGACCTGATCTCAGAAAAATACGTGTTACTTACATAAGAAGGACCGTAGAGGACTCATATATCTTAGAGACGAAATGTCCTCTCTTCTGACTACCCGTCCCTTCGTCCCAGTGGTCGAACTCAAACGTACATTCGTTCACCGTCTCGGTTCTGACTTTGGCCGACCGGAGTTTACGGGAAGGAAACATAAAATAAGAAATTCTGTGATGTGGTCCCTTAATAACTTTCACAAAATCACTCCTCCATTAAACCTAACTAAATTAAAGTTGTCATGTACTTCTACATCTCCTTTCTCACCTATATTGTATCTTCTGGACCCATTTTTAGGGTCCTAATGGTGAAGAACCGACCCACTGGGAACCCGTGTTCAATGAATTGGAGAAACCCGAGGTTAATGGAGAAAGGATTTTATTCCTAATAAATACCTCTTAATTCAATCTTGATTCCCATACCTGATTCATATTATGTATACATGATTCGAGGTTTTATTGATATATCAGGGTACTCGGCAGGAGTGGTCAATGTTCGTTCATTACCAACGAGTGCAAGATAGACCCCGAGACTTCGTAATCCGGACTTCCCGGTCGTCGTCTCGTTATCTTGAGTCCAACATTGAAGATGTGGAGACATCTCACAACCTCAGAACCTACAATCGGTCCTGGTCCAGTCTCTTATCTGGGCTTCGTTCCAGGGTCAATAGTCTCAATCTCGATTTAAATCCTACGTTGACACTTTTACTTATGAGTTGTCCGAGACCTTTCATCCCTTCACTCATTAATAGACCGTCTAAACTAATTACATCTGTCCGGTACTACTATTAAACAGGTCAAGAGTCGGTTTATTGGGATGGTAGAGGGGTTATAAAAAGAAGAGACTTGGTAGAACCGGGAATGGGGACCCTAGGAAAAACATACGAAATGGGAATCAGCATACCCCAAAAGAAAACACCCTTAATAATTTACAAAAACGTACTGAGACGAGAAGGGAATCTGGTTTCTGATGTTTGACCACTGAGACTCTACGGTAAGTCTGGAGTCTTTCAAGGGAAAATTTTTCAAGGTCTAATTTTTTTAACTCGAAAGTAATCTTTAAAACCTCTAAAGTGTGGTTTTAAATCTAAATAGATAGTATACTAAATGGTAAAGGTGAGGACCTATACATAGACTTCTTTCACTTTTCTGATTAAGTTTTTCGATGTACATGGGGTCACAAGGATCGTCGTAATAAATGTTAACGTTTGTGTACCTTCGTTAGATTCACAGGTAGTTGTCTTTGGGTAGGATAATAAAAGGATATTAGGAGTGGCGGAAAGAGGAGGAAAGTAAAACAGAAGTAAGTTCCAAAAACAACAACGACAAAACTTATCAACTGGTGACCTTTCAGTTGTGTTTACTTTATTAGAGTGAGTGACCCTTCTACACTGTTTTTGGAGGTCCGACTGTTACTCTCGACCATACCCGGCGACCCTCTCCAGGTACAGTCAGGTTCGACCAGGACGACCTGAACTCCCATTCTACCCACACTAGCCCTTCTGTCTTATGGCCTCTGTTATTGACATTTGTGAGGATCCTCCGGGTCTGTCGACATTAAAGGATCTCGAAATCCATAAAAGAGTGTGTTCCACCCCTCTTAAATAAGTACCGAACCATTAGAGTCGGTGTACTAACTGAGGAAATCGGTTCACCAGGAGAACGAAAGTACCCGTAGTTCGCACAGACGTCTCGAAATAATTTTGTGTCTAACGACCCACGATGGTGGTCTCATAGACTAAATCATCCAAGAAATCTACACTTCAGATTCTTAGACATAAAGGTCCATTACGATTGCAGTCAGACCCTGGTGTAAAACTCTTGGTGATGAAATCCGTCGAATCAAAAGTCGACTCTTTCTTACTTTACACCCTTCCTTTTCAATTATCCCTCCTAATACCTATAAGGACCACATTAACGTCCACCTCCCCGTCCCTTCCACCCGTTCCTACCTTAGTTGCGTTGAACCTAAGGTTACAGTAAAAACCGTGGAAGCGACACCAAACTCCCGCTCATTGAATTAAAGGAATTAAAATTTACGTTTTGGAAACACTCCTAATCTTTTACACACACACATCGAGGACCGCGGCAGGAGTGAATTTCCACAGAAGGTAAAACAAGACAATGGGACTATCCCTCTAAATCCCTGTCGTACTCGTACACTGCCGGACTCCCGTCGCCGTCGGTTTACCCCTTTCCTTCGGAACCTTCCTCGGCCCCTCTCCCCTCGTATTTGGATAGGTGTCAAAACGTACCCGGACCGAAACAAGGTCCGAGTCATCCAAAACTTCGGGGTCTTTTTGACCGTTAACCTGAGAATTTCTACAGGTAGATTGGTGTTTACTCAAGGTGAACGAGATTTAGTAGAAATTGCGAAGTCGACCGGTCTCGTGTGGTACTCAGTAAGTACCCGCACGACTTTAGACCTCTGAAGGGATTTCCGGGGTCTCCATATTGGGAGTCTGGGTTCCACGAGAGTCGACTAACTGGCACTACCCTGACACAATGTCACACAGTGGGCCGGGGGATAGTAAGTGGGTCAGTGGTAGAAGAGTCAGTGGTGGTCACTCACAGTGACGGCACTTAATCGCGAAGAGTAACGGAACCTGTCGTTCCTCACTCAGATTCCAGGAAAGGGACCGGACCAAAGGTTTCCTTTCGACTCGTGGTCCGAGTCCGGACACGACTGTGTCCCAGACCACTTTATGCGAAGGTAGTCCCGGTGTGTTGTCCGAGGGCCCCAAATCCCTCGGCGGTGTGACTGGCACGGTATAAGACAAGACGACGGTACCACTCTTCCCCTGCACGACTGCCTAGTGCCTACTACGACCGCTCACTGTACCGACACATGTGTAGTGGTCGTTCAAGAATTTTCGTCTTTACGAGTGTCCATAATCTAGGGACAGTGACATAATTCTGAGTGAATAAAAGTCGTAAAAGAGATTCCTTTTTTTTTACACCTACCATCGTTGTCATTATGTTGTCGTGGGTTGGCAAATCTAGCACTTCACTGTTTCGGTTCCAGTCGAAATGATCACCTTCCTTTTGCTTGCCGAGGTGACGTCCCACGTAGGAGTCGGGATCCACGGAGTAATAACACAAAGATTGGGCAAATACCGTCTCTTAGGGCCCTTCGTCCGGGACCTCGTTGTCACGACTCCTCCGAGGGTACCCTCAGACAACTCTTTAGAAGACCAAAGTCATAAACACTACCCCGGTAATAACGTTTCACAAGAATGTCTTTCGACTTTCCTTCGGTAAACCCTTTGTTACAAGAGATGTAAGGGGTCTGACACAAAACATCTTCCGTCGAGGAGTTCTACGATATTCTTCGTAGTGCGTTTTCACTAAACTTTTCGAACCCTTTACAAAGGGAGGTCTGGATGAGGTGGACACCAGTCGTCTGAACCACGTGTTTCAGTTCAGTCCTTCCTTTGTGAAAGTTCGAGGTAAAAATTTTTCCTTTTACTATAAAATTTAGTCATTCATGTTTTAAACCTTGACACGAATCCACGAGAAAGGAGGAGGAGGAGAGATCCCACCCCTTTCCCCGGAAAACAAGAAAAAGTACCCCAACCACTGAAAGAACGAGGAAACCAGACAGAACAAGGGATACGGACGGACCGTAAACCTCAGGGGAGGGTCTCCTCGGGGGAGGGTCTCCGTCGGAGAGAAATCCGGAACTGGGACCCTGTCCATGGATTGGATCCAACCTCCATTGAGTCCCCTCCTCCGTCTTGACCGGTCTTACACCGGTCCCCTGGGAAAGATCCTATGTCATACTCATTCCCTTAGTTAACACAAATCAAATTAAAAGGACGAGGACTTCAAAGTTGTTCCGTATCTAGTGTTTTGACCTACTGGTAGTACACGGATAGAGAGAGATGCACTACGTACGATTCAACGAAGTCAAGACCAACTGAGAAACGTGGGGAAAACCTGAGATTGGTCGGTCCGAAGAGACAGGTACCTCAAGAGGTCCGTTCTTATGACCTCACTCAACCATACGGGAGGAGGTCCCCTAGAAGGACTGGGTCTCTAGTTTGGTTGTAGAGAATACAGAGGGCGTAACCGTCCTCACAAGAAATGGTGATCATGGTGGATCCCTTCGGAGAATAGAGAGAGATAGTTTAATGTTTAAGGAACTCTCTGAACGGAACACGGACGATATACGATACGTACAAAATACGTATGAACTTTTTATTACATATAAGAGATTTACAAGTCAAGTCAAGTCAGTGAGTCAGCACAGACTGAAACACTGGGGCACTTGACGTCGTGTGGTCCGGAGGGACAGGCAGTGGTTGAGGGCCTCAGATGGGTTTGGGTACAGGTAACTCATTCACTATGGTAGACTGGTAGAGTAGGAGACAGTAGGGGAAGAGGAGGACGGGGGTTAGGGAGGGTCGTAGTCCCAGAAAAGGTTACTCAGTCGAGAAGCGTACTCAACCGGTTTCATAACCTCAAAGTCGAAGTTGTAGTCAGGAAGGTTACTTGTGGGTCCTGACTAGAGGAAATCCTACCTGACCAACCTAGAGGAACGTCAGGTTCCCTGAGAGTTCTCAGAAGAGGTTGTGGTGTCAAGTTTTGGTAGTTAAGAAGCCGCGAGTCGAAAGAAATATAAGGTTGAGAGTGAAGGTATGTACTGGTGTCCTTTTTGGTAGTGGAACTGATCTGTCTGGAAACAACTGTTTCATTACAGAGACGAAAACTTATACGACAGATCCAACGAGTATTGAAAGGAAGGTTCCTCATTCGTAGAAAATTAAAGTACCGACGTTAGTGGTAGACGTCACTAAAACCTCGGTTCTTTTTATTTCAGACAGTGACAAAGGTGACAAAGGGGTAGATAAACGGTACTTCACTACCCTGGTCTACGGTACTAGAAGCAAAAGACTTACAACTCGAAACTCGGTTGAAAAAGCGAGAGGAGAAAGTAGTTCCCCGAAAAATCAAGGAGAAGGGAAAGACGGTATTCCCACCACAGTAGACGCATAGACTCCAATAACTATAAAGACGGTCGTTAGAACTAAGGTCGAACACGAAGAAGGTCGGGTCACAAAAAGTACTACATGGGACGTGTCTTCAATTTATTCGTCCCACTGTTATATGTCGGAACTGTATGAGGAAAAGGATAAACCTTGGTCAGACAACAAGGTACAGGTCAAGATTGACAACGAAGGACTGGACGTTGTCCAAAGAGTGCTCCGTTCAGTCCACCAGACCATAAGGGTAGAGGAATTCTTAAAAGGTCAAATAACACTAGGTGTGTCAGTTTCCGAAATCGTATCAGTTATTTCGTCTTTATCTACAAAAAAGACCTTAAGAGAACGAAAAAGCTACTAGGTCGTCTACAACCGTTAAACTAGAGACCAAGGAGACGCAAAAGATTTTGGACGAACTTGTAGACCTTCAAGTGCCAAGTGCATAAAGATTTACAATCCGTATCAAATCATATGTCAGTTCAACAAGTAATTCTACAAGTCTAGATAAATAAACTCTAAAAAGAAAACAGACGTAAAACAAAGACACTGTTGACGGGATTTTAGAAAATGATACTATTACCTAAACTATAAAAGAAAGATATCAACAATTAAAAACGAAACATACTGGGCTCCGATACAATAACGTTGATATGTCAAGTCCTAACAATGGAGAAAGATTGTCTTATCAAGGAAAATAGTAATACATTACCGGTGAAAATAGGAACTACTACCGAAAACGGATTTCCACGGTAACTAAAAAAGTGACACGCTGGGTGGACGAAGGGTCTACGTAGAAGAGGAAGTCCTGACCGTCGTAGATCCTCACGGTTCAGTACGGAATACTTTGAGATGAGACGGAACCGGTAACTACAATGTAAGAGGACCAAAAGAAAAAGTCGAAAAAAAAAAAATTAGTCTTTTGATAGTTACCGTTGTTACTTTTATAGTTTATGATAGTAAATTTTGGTCTGGTTTGACAAAGAGGGATCTCTTCCTTTACCGTTGGGTGAGGTCGTCAGAACGGATTTTTTAGGGTACCTGTCTCCTCGGTCCACCCGATGTCAGGTACTTCAGCGTTTCTCAACCTGTACTGACTCGTGTGTATGTTTGACAAATAAAGGAAACTTTTAATCGAGAGGCTCATTTTATGTGGGAGAGTGACAAGGAGTCGAAGGTGGAGGACGAGGAGGAAGTCAAGAGTCACATCCGTAGTGGAGGAAGTCCTTCGGAAGGTATTTAAGAGGGGTGGTGGAGGGAATATGGTGTGTATGAAAAATCCTCCGAGAGGACACAGGAAGGATCGAAACACACGTCGAGTGGTAGAGTCTACGAAATGTAAGACTTACGGTGTATCAGTAAACAGAACACTTACATGGTGTGGTTGAAGAGATAAGGTGGTATGAAGACCAGACCGTACTTCGACCATAAGGTAATTCCGTCAGTTTGAGTTATCTGTCGAAAAGGACTGGGGTGAAGCCCATGAAAAGTTTGAAGTCAAAAGAGGACTCAAAGGAGGAAGTTTGAGAAGTGTGTAGGGACCGAAGTTGAGTGTGGAGATCTGACTACTGAAGGACACAGGTACGGAACTTAGGACAGGAGGGGGGACTCGAGATATCGTACAGAGACTTCGAACTGTTTTAGAGTGAACGGGTAGTCGTCGGTTTACGTGTAAACGTTTGGTGTGTGTAGGAGTGACAAGTCATTGGAAAGAAAGTATGTCATAGAAAAAAAGGACTTCAGGAAGGGTATAAACTTCAGAAAGTAGGAGTAGAAATCGTCAGGGGGAAAAATTAGACACGGGTTATACGTCACTCGAGACAACTCGAGAGGAAATTTGGAATAAAAACAGACTAGAATGAAGAGACGAGTATGACGGGACTGGACTGAGATCCGTAAGTAGGAAGTACAGGCCTTATACGACGTGGAACTGGACTTAGGGAGAGAGATCCGACAGAAGTATCCGGGGAAAGTGTCGATATAGGGTAGGAGTGGAGAGACAAGAAAAAGTGAAGACGGACCACTACATGAGACGGATCAGTCCAAGACGGACCACTACATGAGACGGATCAGTCCAAGACGGACCACTACATGAGACGGCTCAGTCCGACCAAAAGAGTGGTCAGTCTTGGGAGAAAGGGAGGAGGCCCAAAGAAAGGAGATGGACCTAAGGGAACAGTTAGAGAGGTAGTGGACGATGTAGATTACCCACAACCGTGACTTGTTGGTATTATCTGTGGTTGTACCGTCCTACCCCATATCCGGTTAGTCTTGTCTACGGCAGGCGTATGTTTCCCGTGATGAGTCGTAGTCGAGACACTGAGTATCTGTTTTAGATGAACTAGGAGTTCCAGGGTCACATTAGAATAGTCACTGTACCTAGGTAGGACCGACGGACCCGAAGTGAAAAGAGAGAGAAGTAGACTCAGTGTGAGTATTTATTTTAATCTCTCTCCACAAACAGTAAACGATCTCGAAACACACTCGAAGGAAATAAAGAAATTTATCTGACCCTTGAGGGACCCCTGTCTCTAGTACGACCTACAGTTACCCAGAAGTTCACAACATGGACTTTTGTCGTCCCAGTCTCAGTGGACCCCTGAATCTTTACGTTTAAGAACCCGGGATTAGACCTGTATGACGTAATCTTTGAGACCCTCATCCCAGTTCCCTAAAAAGATATAATTAACTTCCTATTAACGAAATTTTTAAAAACAACAAAAGACAGTTTGGAGTTGTACTTATCGGTATCCATATGTATATAGGGGAAGGAAAACTTTGAGGGAGGGTAGAGGGAGGGGTAGGGTGGGGAGATCTAACTATGTCTCGGGGACAAACTCAAAGGACTCGGTATGTCGGTTAAGGACAACCGAGAGACAAAATGCATACCATTACATTCAAAGGTACAATGAGAAAGGTATGTAGAGTGGGAGAGTAGGGGGGAGGGGTACAGGTATTCAGATAAGAGATACAGACAAAGAGGTGACGACGGGACATTCATTTAAGAAGTCATGGTAAAAAGATCTAAGGTATATATACGTAATCTTATACTATAAATAGAAAGAGAAAGACTGAATGAAGTGAGATATATTATCCAAGATCCAAGTAGGTGGAGTAGTCTTGACTGAGTTTACGTAAGGAAAAGACCGACTCATTATAAGGTAATGTTATACGTCTCATGTAGTACTGTTTGCGACCCGACCTTCTTCGTGTTCGACCTTAGTTCTAAAGACCCTCTTTATAGTTATTGGAGTCTATACGTTTACTGTGGTGGGAATACCGTCTCCCACTTCTTCTTGGTTTCTCGGAGAACTACTTTCACTTTCTCCTCTTACTTTTTAAACCGAATTTCGAGTTGTAAGTCTTTTGCTTCTAGTACCGTAGACCAGGGTAGTGAAGTACCGTTTATCTACCCCCTTGTCACCTTTGTTACCGACTGAAATAAAAAGAACCGAGGTTTTAGTGACGTCTACCACTAACGTCGGTACTTTAATTTTCTACGAATGAGGAACCTTCCTTTCAATACTCGTTGGATCTGTCGTATAAGTTTTCGTATCTGTAATGAAACGGTTGTTTCCAGGTAGATCAGTTCCGATACGAAAAAGGTCACCAGTACATACCTACAACTCTCAACCTGACACTTCTTTCGACTCGTGACTTCTTAACTACGAAAACTTGACACCACAAACTCTTCTGAAAACTCTCAGGGAACCTGACGTTCCTGTAGGTTGGTCAGGTAAGATTTCCTCTAATAGGGACCCTAAAGAAATCTTCCTTACTACGATTTCGACTTTGAGGTTATGAGACCGGTGGAGTACGCTTCTCAACTGAGTAACCTTTTCTGAGACTACGACCCTCCCTAACCCCCGTCCTCCTCTTCCCCTACTGTCTCCTACTCTACCGACCTACCGTAGTGGTTGAGCTACCTGAACTCAAACTCACTTGAGGCCCTCAACCACTACCTGTCCCTCCGGACCGCACGACGTCAAGTACCCCAACGTTTCTCAGCCTGTGCTGACTCGCTGACTTGACTTGACTGACTATCTCTAATAGTATACCAAAAATAGAAAGTTAAACAATCATATCATATAGTGTAACTAACTAAACACATATGACTTCTTAAGAACGTAAGGACCTTATTTGGGTTGAACTAGTACCACAAACTTGAAAAACTACACAACGACTTAAGACAAACGATTTTAAAACAACTCCTAAAAACGTAGATACAAGTAGTCACTATAACCGGACATCAAAAGAAAAAAACACAACTGAAACAGACCAAAACCATAGTCCCACTACCACCGGAACATCTTACTCAGACCTTCACAAGGAAGGAGACGTTAAAAAACTTTCTCAAAATCTTCCTATCCGTAATCGAGAAGAGATTTACAAACTATCTTAAGAGGACCTTACGGTAGACCAGGACCCGAAGATTAAAAACCCTCTAAAAACTAGTGTTGAAGTTAAAGTCACGAACATTAACCCAACAAGTATTAAAGATATAGAGGGACCAAGTCAGAACCTTCTAACTTGAAAAGATTCTTAGACAGGTAAAGAAGGTTCAATAGGCAAAATAACGGTATATCAACAAGTATTATCAGAGAATATTAGGAAACATAAAGACATAACAGACAACATTGGAGAGGAAAAAGTAAAGATTAAAACGACTAAACTAAGAAGAGAGAAAAAAGGAACTACTGATACCGCTTTCCGAACAGTCAAAACAAAACAGAAGAGTTTCTCGGTCGAAAATCAAAATAATCAGAAATGATAACAAAGAAAGTAAAGAAAAAGTAAATAAAGACGAGTCTAGAAATACTAAAGAAAGGAAGATGATTAAAACCCCCAAAAAACAAGAAGAAAAGGGTCAAAAAAATCCACATTTCAATCCAACAGATAATCTACAAAAAGAACAAAGAACTCCATCCTAATACAACGATATTTGAAGGAAGAATCCTAACGAAAGTGACGTAAGGTGTCCAAACTCAACAGCACAAAAGTAACAGTAAACAAAGTAATTAAAAAATTAAAGGGAAAACTAAAGAAGTCATTGGACAACCAATGAATCTTTGGACAACAAATTAGAGGTACACAAACACAAAGACTGTCAAAAAAAAGGAACATTAACTAAAGATCAGAGTATCGTAGCACCAGTCTCTTCCACGAACTATGCAAAAGTTAAAAGAATTTAAATGACTCCAAAATAAACACTGGATCCTACACCAGATAGGACCTCTTGCAAGGTGCACATGAACTCTTCTTCCACATAAAAAGACGTAAACCTACCTTACAGGACTTCTATAGTCACTTTAGGTAGAGTAGATTACACAGTAAATTCTGATCACAAAGGACTGATTGAAAGACAAAACTACTAGACAGGAAAGCACACTCACCCCACAATTCCAGAGGATGATAATAACACAATGACAGTCAAAGAGGAAAATACAGATAAGTCAAGTCAAGTCAAGTCAGTGAGTCAGTACAGGATGAGAAACGCTGGGGTACTTAGCGTCGTGCGGTCCGGAGGGACAGGTAGTGGTTGAGGGTCTCAAGTGAGTTTGAGTGCAGGTAGTTCAGCCACTACGGTAGGTCGGTAGAGTAGGAGACAGTAGGGGAAGAGGAGGACGGGGATTAGGGAGCGTCGTAGTCTCAGAAAAGGTTACTCAGTTGAGAAGCGTACTCCACCGGTTCCATGACCTCAAAGTCGAAATCGGGACTCTTGTGAGTCCCGACTAGAGGAAGTCTTACCTGACCAACCTACAGGAACGACAGGTTCCCTGAGAGTTCTCAGAAGAGGTTGTGGTGTCAAGTTTTCGTAGTTAAGAAGCCGTGAGTCGAATTACAAACAGAATACATAACTCCACGAAGATACAACCCACGTATCTATAAATGTTATCAATACAGAAGGAGAACCTAACTAGGGAACTAGCAATACATCACAGGAAAGAATAGAGAACATTAGAAGAAATAAAATTCCAGATAAAACAGACTATACTCCTAACGATGAGGTCGTAAGAAAACGAAGAGTAAACGTACCTTATATAAAAAGGTAGGAGAGTGAAAGTCAGATACACACAGAAATCCAGACTTCACCCAAAGAACATCTGTCGGATATATACCCAGAACAAAAATATAGGTAAGTCGGTCAGACACAGAAAACCAACCTCGTAAATTAGGTAAACGTAAATTTCATCAATGACTATATATGTAAGGACAACGGTAAAAGAATGAACAAACCCCAACTAAAACATCTTGAAAAAAGAAGAGAACATAAAGAACTGATATATTCAGGGAAATTGTAAACAACATTTCGACCAAACCACCATGACTTAAGAGAATTGAGAACGAACAGACTTTCCGAAAAATAAAGAGGTAGTCAAAATTTACTCTAGGAACGACCCATGACATTAGAACCAACATCTAAAAGGGGAAAGTCATGAAATTTATATAGGACGGTAAGGGAAGACCGGACGTCTCAAAGAGGACTTTCTAGTCGACAATTCGTATACCCCAAAGGAAACATACAATGAACAAAGAGGGAACGACGAAAATTATAAGAAAGAAACCAAATCAGAAACAATCAAACTAATCATACACAGAACCGTATAAAAAGGAACCCGAATAGGACATACCCTGAGAAACACGGAGAACCTGAACTAACTGACAAAGGAAAAGGTACAACCCCTTTAAAAGTTGATAGTAGAGAAGTTTTTAAAAGAGTATGGGAAAGAAAAAGAGAAGAAGAAGACCCTGGGGATACTAAGATTACAACCACGTAAACTATAACAGAGTCTCCAGAGACTCTGATAGGAGTCAAGAAAAATAAGAAAAATGAGATAAGACGAGAAGTCTTGAATAAAGGTGGTAAATAGAAGGTCCAGTGACTAAGTAAGAAGACAAAGTCTATCAGACGATAACTAAGGAAGGAAAAATTAAAGTCATTAACACATTAAACAGAGACATACAAATGAGAAATTAAGAAGATCCAGAAACAATTGACTAAGAACGTAAAAGTGGTAAAAAAAAGGTTCCAAAAACTAGTAGAAATAATAGTAATAAGACTTAAGAAAAAGTCCATTAAAAGGATGAAGGAGAAGTAAATAACCTGAAGACACAAAGATTAAACAAGGAGGTAAATATATCACAAAGAGACGGAAAAATTTTAATAAAAATTGAATAACACAAACTCCAGAGGAAAAGGGTCCAAAGTTCCAACTTAAGAAAGAAGGAAAATCAAAGACGGGAGGATTCCAACCAGGTCACCAAACACATTAGAAGTATATCCCACTCTAAACACGACTCAAAAACAAACAAACAAAAAGGAGACTACCCGTCCCGATTCACTCCACCATTGTGACAGACGACTAATAACCCAAACATAAAAACAAAACAAACAACAAATCTACTCCGTAGGACGTGTCCCAGGATAACTACCAACCCACTACAGTCCAGAACATAAGTTCACGAAAGGAAACACACTCAAGAGTGATAAACTATGAGGGATCCCAATAAAGAGATCATCAGATCCCAGAATCTCAGTCACGAGGGTGAGGTTTCCGAGTCCCAAACTAGAAAAAAAATTGACGTCCGAGACGTCCCTCGTACTCCATTGGAACGGGACTTCGAGGTCGTTTATTATAGTTCATAACCCTGTCCAGTAGTAAATCGTTGAAGACAGGTCACAAACTCGGAGACTTTGAAATTCTCTGTATAGCTCTTGAACAGACGTCGTTCCAGGACGTAGAGTGGTACACGTAGTCTCTCACCCGTCCTATACCTCCGGAAGAAGTGAGGTCTCGTCTCTAATTCCCTAGTACAAAATTAGTGGGAGGTCTACTAAGACTACGTACGATTTACACCCTTGGTGAAACGATTCATTACACCCCGCTGACTCATTTTCAGAAGTGCCATCCTAAAGTTATTTCTGAAGAGAACGATTAATTTACGAATAGACAGAAACGTGGGACTTACCATGTACCGTAATTAATACACATCGTGTCTGTGAACCCAAACCTAAGTTGTTTGTAAATCAATAGTGAACCACATACTGTCTAACCTCCAATCCCTGTAAATACGATGACTACTGATTGTCATTGTAAATACCTCACACACTACACTCGAGACAAGGTCTCCTTCTCAATTTGTTTTATAGTAGTAAGTAACTGACTTTCAAATTATAGAAACTTTAATCCTACGTAAAATATTGGTTATCTTACAGTATCAAATTACTACACAGAATTATTAGTTATCACAAAATCTACGTTATTTTAAGTCGTCTTTCACACACACCAGGAAAGATAAAAACTATTTTAAATTACACATACTGACACACACATTCACACAAATATATGACGGAAAAGGTAAATGTACATCGTTTGTATTGACAAATTGTGACTTGAGACCCAAGTGTCCCCGTTTTTACAACACTTTGTAAGACTCGGAAATTATAAGATAAACTTGTATATTCTCCGTGAAAATCTTCTCTTACTTCTCATTATTAAATGTAGGTGGTAAAGGGTTTCCCTATTGTGTCTAGGTCGAAGGAGTTGAAGTAACAGATGAGGAGTCCTTAAAATTTTATGTGTTTCTTTTTACACTTCAACCAAAGTAGAAAGGTTTGTCATCGAACTTAGAATGGTATGAATCAGTTATGAATCTTTTTATTGTTCAAATAAACCGATCCTAAATTATATTGTCGAGATTACTAGATAATCTGTAAACGGTAAAACAAATAAAGAGAAAACTCCGTTCGTGTATTAACACATATCACACAAACATTTTCGTCTTTCCCCTTTCCTAAGGAAACTTCGAACCGATGGGGGTGACGTGTTGTCCGGAGGTGTCTCTTTCTTCCCGCACCGAAAAACTCACCGTCAGAATCAAAACCGTTTCTACAATAATCCTTATTGTGTAAGTTTAAAAGATCATAAAAGACTGGTTCCAATCTTTATTCTGAATAAGACTTTACTAATCCTTATCGTGTAAGTTTAAAAGATCATAAAAGACTGGTTCCAATCTTTATTCTACCAAAACCCAACCTTAAACGACAACAAATCAGCGATTCAACACAGGTCGAGAAACTCTGGGGTACGTGATATCTGCTGGTCTAAGGAGACAGGTACCCTAAAGGGGTCCGTTCTTACGACCTCACCGTAGTGGTAAAGGGAGAAGGACGGCTCCCTAGTTTAGGTGCAGAGGACGTAACCGTCCACCTAAGAAATGGTGCTTCGGTGGCCGCTTCGGGAACACAACCTTACGGATTGAGGTTTGTGTAATAAGAGGAGACATTTGTGATAGACCTCTTCCGCTACCGTGGGGTGAGGTCACGAGAACGGACCTTTTAGGGTACCTGCCTCCTCGGACCACCCGACGTCAGGTACCCCAGTGGTTCTCAGCCTATACTGACTCGCTGAAGTGAAAGTGAAAAGTGAAAGTATGTAACCTCTTCCTTTACCGTTGGGTGAGTTCACAAGAACGGACGTCTTAGGATCCCTGAGCCCTCGGACCACCCGACGGCAGATACCCCAGCGTGTCTCAGTCTGTGCTGACTTCACTGAACCGTCATCGTCGTCGTCATTTGTGATAGGTAGTTATCAACGGAACGGACTACTGACTGTATGTTTGGTATCGTGATCTCTGAGACGTGTCGTTCTGGGGATGGAAGATAATTCAATATAGAGGGGAAGTGACTGGAATAAAGAGGTGGTTCGAACTGTTTGGCCCTAGAGAGCCGATACGGAGTGGAAAAGGTCAGAGATACCAAACGTTCTTTTAGGGTTTATACGATAATTTTAAGATAGATAGGAACCTACTGGAATAGAGTCCATAGTAGAGAGAGTTCCTCGGAAGGGGGCAAAAGAGGTTTGTTGGGTTAGACGGATAGGACACTAGGATTCTAAAAAAAAAAACGGACTATAAATATAAAATGGTGAAAGAATAATTTGAAGGGTATTATCGTGTCACATAGAACTTCATACCAGTTACTGTAATTATAATCTCTTGGGGACTTCGAGTAAGGTTACGATAACTTGGTCCTAGCCGTCGTACCCTGAGTCCTTATACGTATAAATTATTTGAAAGATCACTAAGGCGGTTTAAAACTCCTAACGACCACACCACCTTTTCCGAGGGGGTGGAAAAAACATTCAATATCTTTTAAAGTCTGTATAAGTTTTTGTCTTACCTATTTCCTTACATAGAAGTACTCGAATTGTAAGTTTACATCGTTACTACTTTTGTCCCGATTGGGACAAAGTGGATGTGAGAGGAGGTGAAAAGGATCGGGAAATCTAATAAAACTCTTTTATAGTCAATAATACATTAAAGTAGATATTTACAAAGAAGGGACTACGACCTTTTCTAACTCCCGTCTTCGTCTTCTCCCGTAGTCTCCTACGCTACCGACCTACCGTAGTGACTACGGTACCTGTGCTTAAACCCGTTTGAGGACCTCTACCACTCCCTGTCCTTCCGGACCACACGACGTCAGTACCCCAACGTCTCAGTCTGTACTGACCTACTGACTTGTTGTTGTTACTTTAGATTTTCTATTCTTGGCAAAATGAAATTTAGTATTAGTGTTGTCGTAAGTCAAGTCAAGTCAGCGAGTCATTACAGACTGAGACACTGGGGTACCTAGCGTCGTGCGGTCCGGAGGGACAGGTAGTGGTTGAGGGCCTCAAGTGAGTCTCAGCGCAGGTAGCTCAGTCACTACGGTAGGTCGGTAGAGTAGGAGCCAGCAGGGGAAGAGGCCATACCATCCGTCCTGTAATCAGGGGATGGGATGAGGGGAATTCTACAGGTGTCGGATTAGAACCCTTTTACTTTTGTATCGTTTTCCCCGAAACGTCTACATTAATTCCAATCTTCGGAATTCGGTCCCCCTGAAAAGACCTAATAAACCCATCCGTGTTAGACTAGTGTACTCGAGAATTGTTCGTCTGTCAACAGAAGTGGACCTTCTCCTCCTCTGTTCATCTTCTTTCTACGTTGTCCTTCCTTTAAAGCTCTCTAAGACTCACACCTTTCTCAAATTGTTCAATAACGACCGAGACCCTACCTCCCTGGTACTCGTTCCTGGTCTTTCTCCGGAGATTCGTGATTCTTTAAAAAAAAGACCGATTCCCGATTGTCCTTTACCTCTACAATCGGGATGTCGTGTTTTTTGGACTAAGTCAGTTGTTGGAGTTATCAAACTTTGGTCTAAGAAGGGGTATCGGAGGTATTTCCGGGTTGACTACAGAACTAAAACCGGAACACTCTGAGATTCGGTCGGTGGGGTTGACACGACATGAATCTAAAACTGGACGTCTTAACACTTTATTTTTCACCCTCGACCAAATTGTTTGAACACCATTAAACAATACCACCACTATCCTTTGATTATATGAACCATAGTAACTTATAGATCATTCATAAGTGAAAATGAAATGACAATTCTTTGACAAAAATATATGAACCAACCAAATTTAACCAGATTCGTTCCAAGTATGTAAAGTAAACCAATGAGACGTAGAATCAGGAGAAAATCAGGTATTCAGGGGGGAAAGAGAAAAGGATAGTTAAATTCTTTGGTCCAAAAAAACTTGACTTGTCAAAGAGTATCAAACCTGAAAATGTTCAAGTACCATATCAAATTGTCCAAGGAGATACGGGACAAAAAGGGGACGTTCGACTACCATCAAAATCACTGAACCAGTCTAAATCCGGACCAAAAAAGATTGTCCAATACACATGTGGAAGGACGACATAGTGTGACCCTAGGGGGAATCCCTATATTAAGGGCGAATCCAAAAAAATGGATTAGTTAAAGACTCAATAACTACTAATAATGGATCTTAATAACTTAACCGGTTTTTCAAGTAAGGTTAAAAAAACATTCTACAATATCTTTTTAAGTTTACTTCAAAAACCGGTTGGGTTATAAAGACGTAATCACCAACGTCTCACCACTAAAAGATTTATTTAAAGATTTAAATAGTAAGGAGAAAGTGAATAATCAATCTTGGAAAATTTTGTGGTTTGATAAGTCAATTAGGTTCTATGTCGACTACGTCCCTTCAGTCCTATTGACAAACTAAGACGTTTCCGAAACTTCCGGTCAGACCATGATTAGGATGTATACGACGCATCATCAATTAAACGGAATACGTTTCATAACATGGAGAGACACGGAGGTCAAGTAATAATATTTTACCACTGTCGTATCTTCTGAATAATGTTCGAAAGTTTTTAATTGAATACATTTTCGGGGTACGGACGATGTCTCATCACGAGTAGTTCATAGACATTAGTGTCATTTCAGGAGGATGCTACCAGGATCCTAACCCGAGATACGCCTAGAGACTGTTACGTAGAAGTCGAACGAGAGACTCGGACGAGACCTTTTCATGTAGACGGAGAAAGTCCCAAACCCCACCCTACCCCTAACGAGGACCACACAAGCATTGAGGTTCCGAAGGGAAGGAGGGACCCGAAGGGTTCTGGGAACGTGTCGGGGAACCTCGCTGTCGACACTGACGTCAACCTACCCGAGTGGGGTCGAACAGTCTCCGTCGGGGTTCCGAAGAACATCTACAAAGGGGTCTCAAATGTCAAACACCAGTTCGAGTATAAAGTGACGTCTGTAAAAGTCGTCCCTCGTACCCCTCGTCACGTCCACCACCCCAATCCTCTCCCACCAGACTAAGAGGAGGGTCGAACCGATAATCGACCAACATACCGTTCGGTGACCTTGTTCCAGGGTTTGGTTCTCCCCAGAGGCTCCGGGGAAGGCCAAACTTGGACAGAAGTGACCTCACGATTTTCGAGTCTTTTGTCCCGGTCTCCCTAAAACGGATGGAGACACTGAAGGGTGTCCGAGAGGTTAGAGTCCTGAGGGTTTGTTCTTAACAGGAGGGAGGTCGGACCGACCCGACTCACTGGCAGAGAGATTGACCGACACTGGGAGAGTCCGGACAAGACGTATTAGTCTTATTTAACCTTCGATTTTATAAACAGGTCCGTTAAGACTAGTTTTTGAGGGGATCGAAACTAGAGAGTCAGTTTTGTTCCATAAGAGGGAGTTAAGACTACTGTAATTGGAACTCATGAATAAAACGACCCTTCCGTCCGAAGAGTCCCGAGTAATTCCGGGAAAGAGTCGGTGAGTCGGGACTGGTCCGGGTCCCGAAACACGAAACGGAGACATTTCATTTATCAATAACCGTTCACACCTCAAACCAGACCTTTGAGTCAGAAGTCACCACTGTTCCCGATGGACTGAAGACGGACGTGCAAGTCCTTGATCCAACTCGTGAGGGTCTCTCCCTATCGACCTCCCACCCCCGAGGTTTCCCCTCCCCGTTCGTGGACTCTCCATTGTGACAAACCCTCTCTAATACCCCTAATTCGTTAGAAAGAAAGGTAAAAAGACGTTTCTCTTAACAAGTCTGCAAACCCGTCCATCGAGACAATCCATTTACTAACCAGAGACGACCAACATAATTGGTGTCCTTCGGATGGAAGGAGGGACGGGAAAGGGAGTCCAACTCACCCCTTACGAAGTTTTGATACCAACATTTTAACCCCCGTACCCGTCTTCGATTCATTAGAAAGGGCGAAGGTGGTGTCCCGTCTCTTTCTCGTGACTTCTGGTTATGTAACTAAAAATAATACTCACAATAAAAAATCTATTGGAGTAATCGACAGACTCCTGTAGATGACATAAAACAGTCGGTTCTTAAGAAAGTAAACCTGACCGATGTACCAGGACACCACGTACCTTGACGATTAATGACGTTGATGGAGGCGGGTGGGAATAAAGTCGGTTCTCCCACCCATGTACCGTGTTCGTCTGGTTGCCTTCAATGGGGCAGAAGACCCTAACACTGACCAGGACTCTACCTTCGATTGGGGTAGGTCCGGGTAGTCTCGTGAAATCCCCACCACCCAAAGACTCCGAGAGTCAAGGTACCCGACGACTCTACCAGACTAGATTCAAGCTCAAAAAAGAGGTATTGAAGGGGTTATACTTGCGCGGTAGACGACATCCTATCTAGTCATGAGTCACTCTCCGACTTGGTTTTTATATCTTTTCACAGTGGTCAGATTGAAATGGTCACTTGAAAGGGTCAATCTACTCAACTCAAAGAACCCAAACGTAGTGAACGTTGGTTTGCTCAATCTGTCCCTAATGTTTAGGTCTGGTCCTAAATTTAAAGTCAGACGGTGAATGAATGATCGAGACACTTGAGACCGTTGGACGAATTGAAGAGACTTGGACAAAGGAATAGATATTTGCCCCTTTTACTATATCTAGTCTCCTAATAATAATTATATTTCTAACTTACTCTATTATATATAATCCACGAGTCAAGTTGTCCACTGTTTGTCCGTGAGTTGTTTATAAATAATTCATGTATTTTATCATAAACAATTTAATTAGATTCCTTACAAAATTAAGAATCTATTTGAAAACGAAAAGTTTCATCCAATATCCACAACAACCTTCACGTGTCACCATCCGGTCCCCGTGGTCGTTAGAATCTTATTTGTGTGTCGGGAAGAATCTAGTCGTTAATTAAGTTATATAAAAATATAATTTTCTTTTACCTACATAATACCTTATCTTATATTCAGTGTACTAATAAACCCTATTTTCTCTTCTTAAGTCTCCTTGAGGAACGCACATGTCACCCGTGACAGGAGAAGGTAATTCACACAAGAGTTCTGTCCGAAACATTGTGGTGTCTGACTTCTCCCCTCGTATCCGACCCCACGTCTCCTCCACCGAGTCGGACGGAGCCCGAGGGACACGGAGACGCCCCGGACCTGTTCGGTAACCTTGGACAGAGGACGGAAAAAAAGGAATAGGTTTTTACTCAAACGGACAGGATTTTTCAAAGAAATTCTCAGATTGTAAAGTAGAAACGGTGCACTTAATTCACTTAAGGTACAGTTCATCTTTACAACTTTTTCCCTAACTCACCTAATTAAATAATCAATATTCCAAATAGAGTAAATTAAAGTCCAGGCTAAGATACTAAGATAAGGCTTGGAATTGGTACCTGTCACGGTATTAAGTACTGACCGTACCTATAACAGATTTGATCCATGTGTATACACATGGATTTAAAACTATCATCATCAACTTTTCATTAGTAAGTCACAATTGACATTATGTTTAGTTTAGATATTATTATGATGGTATTCCGTATATAAAATATTGTATAGTATCTTAGTTATTAGTTTATTGATAAAATTATAAAATTATGACTAGTATACCGATACACCGTTATCCAAATTTCGACTTTCTTTGAACCGATCCGTATTTGGGTTCGTCCCATAAGGGGTCTCCCTCTTCTACTTCCAAAAAAAAAAAAAAAAATTATGTGTCCAGTTGTGTTACGAAACGAAACGGAGTATCTCACCCTTCCTCTCTTCCCGTGACCCCGTCTCTGTAAACAAACGGTCTAAGGGGGCCAAGGACCTAGACCACGGATACTCCAAGAGACACACCAGGAAGGAGGTAGGAGAAGTCGTCCTGTCTGGGACAACCCTAGCTACCTTTCCTTCCATGGTCCGGCGACACCCCGCCATCATACCCACCATCCTGGTCTCGTGGTTCTGGCACATCCTGCGAGTCCCACTCGTCGAACCCTCCTCGTCCTCCGAAGGGGGTACAACAGTAAATTCACACACCCCACCTGAATCCTCCGTAGGTTCTACTAAAACAGTAATGTTTCTAACAGAAACCATTGAACCCTTTACCAAATTAGGTCCTACTTGTACTAAAAAGAAAAGAGGATTAATTAAATAAAAGATGGGTTCTTTAACTGACACAGGGAAATTCGTCGTGGTTGGGGTCTCGTTCCACGGGGACCTCCCTTGGTACCCTAGTTAAAAAGTCGACCCCGGACACGTCGAACCGACATCCCGAATTCCGAAAATTAAACGAATATGTATCTCACCGAACTCGAGATATGTAGTGGTTTAGTTACGTTTAGTCAAATGAACTTCGACCAAGTTAAAATTTTCTTAAAGTAATTGGTCGTTATTTTCCGGATCAAATTATATTAATGATATCCTAGGGTTCGAGTAGTCCTTCCTAAGGAAAAGATATTACTAGAATTGTAAATATAATATCGTAAAAGATTCTTTTTTTTTCCTTTGCTTTTTCGTATGATCTCCTTCTACGACTTTTATTATAAAAGTAAGAATACTTTACGTCACAACCTTGATGGTAAATTGGTTGAAGGGGGCGGGGGGGTTTACCGTTCCTGGAGTCCCTCCTTTGTATAAATACGTTTGTAAACATACACTTACAGATGTTCGTGTGTGGGGACCTGTGTACAAACTACGTAATAGATTAAGCGTGTCTTGATATTGGTAAGTTTCCGTCTTCTCTGGAATCACCGTAAATTATGTTAACGAATTAAAATGTCTTCTTTGACTACGAGTCTCTGGTATTTCCCACTAGTTTCCAGTCGGTAGACCAATCGTCACTACCCCCGGACCTTTAATCCAGAAACGAGAGGACTGACCACAGTTTTGGGTTTTAGGGGACAGGGGGAGTATCGTCCTCTCCTCTCCGTACCACCCTTTAGTGGAGGGACATTGACGAAAATAATTTTTTCTTCCTTTAGGACGTTAAACGTTGATGTACCAACTTCAAACTTCACCTTATCCGGTTAGTGTCTTCCTGTTTATGACGTACTAAGACGAATAACCCTCCATAGATTTCAGTAGTTTAAGTATCTTAGTTTCTCTCCTTACCACTAACGGTCCTTCCCCTTTGTTCCTCGACTATTAGTTGACCGTATTTCAAAGTGAATTCGTTCTTCTTATTCAAGATCTCTAGTCGAACGTTGTGATGGATCTCGATGACATCCGTCGACTTGAAACATGGATTTTCAAAACAATTCTCCTGTCTGGAGTGTAATTCATAGGTATGGTATTATGTTTTGGTGGTCCAATAGATCGACTCACGTCACACCTGTGACTTACTAATGACAACCTAGTGGGTTGAACCTGGACTTGAGAAGTTCCCGTTCCTTCATCATAGAGTAAGTGGAAACGTAGGGTTTAAAGAGAGAACTCGGACCTTATGTCTCCTGCGAGTCATCACGAAAGACTTCCGCCCTTACTTACCTATTTCTCCTGACCACTAGACATTTCGTTGACGAGTATTGCACATGAACGCTTCACGTGCCCCGACCAACCAGAGATCAGTGGGAGATCCGGAGTGGAAGTAAGAGGAGACGGGACGAGTTATGGGAGACCAAGACTGGGGAAGACTCCCGATGTAGGGAGTCCGAGGGGAGCGGGAGACCGGAGACCAACCCGAACCGTCTACCCTCCGTAGTCACCCTCTTTCCTTCCACTACCTCTCACTCCAACCCCACAAAGAGGGGAAGGAAGGTACGAAGTGACGGAGCAAGACACTAAGACATTGACTCCTGAGGTTGAGGACGGACCCTCCGGGAGGTTTCGTCGATAGTCATACCGATAGAGGAAGGAACGGGGACTTCTGGACCCTATAACTGAAAGACGGTAACGAACACGGACTGACGGAGTCTTAGGTAGACCCCAGGGAGACTGGACGGGTATGCAGAGGTCAACTTTATGAGATTCACCTTAACGTAAACGACGGTCCCGGAAACGGAGTGTCAGGACTTTCATCAAGAAAATTCCCACAGGTGTCTGTAGTTATCGAATAGTTTATGATCAAACATTGTCCGAAAATTTTTGCCTTTTGTTGGCAGGTTTTCTACTTAACCCAGGAAAACTTAATAGAACTTTAAAATCAGTAACACAAAATGTCAAGTCTCCTTCTTCCCTCTTCTTCAGACGTCCCACGTGTCGTGTCGGCATGACTCTGTCGTTGTACGGGTAAAATGTCTACTCCTTATACTTCGAAATTTCTCGGTGGACAGGGTAGGTCCCAACCGAGGGTCGGAGACCGTCTCCAGTTCCGACGATGTTTATCAAACACTCGTCTTCCTCTTGGATTGTCCTAAAGAAATGGTCTTTCCGGTCAACCCGGTCGTTTCCCGTCTAAACCACGACATCACCATCTTAGGTAAACAGGACTTGATGTGTCCTGTCATTGTAAGACGAGACCGCTCCCGACGAATTTAAGAAGTCCGCTCTTGTTTAAAAGGGATTCCGGTGTTGGTTCTCGATACCATAGAGTGTCGAAGAGAAAAGACTTCTCTTCGGGTGACCTTACCAGAACCCTACGGTCGTCGTAAGTCTTCACGTCCCTCTTTCTACGGTCACCACCACTCCAGTCGGAACTCGGTACCACCTTCGACGTCTTTTGTCCCAGACTAAATCTCGTCTACACTCTCCGACGCTCCCCGGCAGACAGGAGTCGAGCAAGTCGGGAAGACAACACAGACGGAGACAAACGACGGAGTCGGGGGTCACCGGACCCGATCGCGGTGAGATAAAAATCAAGTGTAAAGTGGAAAGACAGATGCTCCACGAAAAGGGTCGCATCCTTTTGTGTGACGTCGGTGTCCTAGTTCACGACTGGAGGAGTGGAGTCGTTCGGGGACACTGGAACCACCTCCCTCTCAGAGGGTGAACCCCGAGTCGTCCCGAGGAAGACCCCCAGAACCTCCTTTCGACAGTACCAGGTACTTAAGAAATTCTGACGAATCACCTTCAGCAACGGTTGTCTGGAACCCTGTGAAAGAACCGTCGTTTCCTTATGTGTCCCGTTCCCTCCCCGGGGACCTAACATATTCACTGCCGGGTCTGAACACCTCTTTCCGTCAGCTCCAAGAGGAAGGGGAGTACGTCCTAGATGTAACCCCGAAATGTTTTATGTCGAGAGGGGTAGAAGAAATAAGAACTCCAGTCAGTCCTCTTCCCTTCTTTTTGATACGTAGTTTAAAGATAATAAATAACAAAGACAACCTTTGTTATAAATATACGATTAATCCCTTGTAAAACTTTTACATCTTTTTTTAAGTTGGTTAACCCTAACTTGGACCCAGAGGGCGTAGAATCCGTCTGCGAAATGGTAGACTCGGTGGTCCCTTCAGATGGGACATCTCTATCAACGATAATTGTGTAATTATATAGATGAAGATTAGGAAAACTCAATGTATTTAAAAAATTATCAATATTAGTTCATCATTTATGTTTTAACGTACGTCATCAACAATTTTCAGACAAGAATAAAACTCTAATATTTTCATTTCTATATAACACATATTTTGAATCTTTTACATAATTTTCATTTTTTCTTTTCTTTCTAAAGGTTATAGAATAGTGAGTACTTATTAGTGACGATTAAATAACCGTAGACAGGACTGTCGGAAAAAAAGATACGTAAAAATTTATATTAGTTCTAGTATAACAGATAAACTAAAAGTTCGTGAGAGTTATTTCTCTTAGGTGACTAAGATCTTCCTTCTACCATACTTCTCTTTAAACTACTATCTATAGACGAGGTCTATAAATGGGTAATCTTTCCGGTTACTAAGTCAATTAATTTGTTGAAGATTTCTACGTTTTACTGAAGTCAAGAACCCGTTATTCGTAGCTAATAGATAACACAATACGTTTCGACGAAAATTCGTAAGTAAACTCGTCAAGAGGACTGTCACAAGGTTGTCACATTTTACAAAATCACAACAATCGCTCACTACCTTGTCTTACTGTGGGTACCAGTGACTTATGTCCTTTACAGGAAGACTTGTTTCACTCCCTACACCGCAGTGTTTGTGTTAGGGACAACTACTTTTCTACATGGAAATCGACCTGGTTTCTGAACTCCCGATACGTGTATTAAATATCATCTTTGAGATACAAAAGAAAATCGGTGAGTCGAATCGTGGTTCCTTACCCGACACTAAATTTACGATCTTCTGAGAGTCAATTCGGGATATTTGACTGGAGACGTCCCTTCAGATCCCTGTCGGTTCGGTCGTCCTTCTCATCCGGTCACACTCTTTTACGAGAGGTCCCGAAAAGGAGAGGTCCGTGTCCAGAGGAACCTTCCGGACCTAGAGGACGTTAGACACCATTGTGGTGTGAAATTGGGGTTTTCGGACGACACATTCGTTAGACTACAGACATGGGTCTACGGTTGTTCCATCCATCATACCAAAAGTGTGATTGGGACCGACCACGACCCTTGGATTTGAGGTCTTGTGTTTCACTATTACGTCGCACCGTGTCTTCTTTCGGTCTCCATGGGCGTTTATAAGAATAGAAAATAGGTCTCCAACGTGGGACTTTCGACGACCGACGGTACACCCTTCTACATACTCCAGTTCCATTCTTTTTCGAAGAAACCTGAAGTCCCCTACCCGTCTTTTAATCTGGATATATCGGATTCATTGATATTTTAAAAGTTCCAAACCATAAGTGAAACGAAAAACAAAAAAAGAGGTCCTCCCTACTTTAACGTATCCGGTCAGATGTAGCGTTACTTCTAGTAGACGAACTTTGAGTGAACCGGTAGAAGGATGAATTACCCTCTTTCGGGAGTAGTTTCGTACCTGTCGAAACCCAAAGGACCTTTTTACCCGAGGGGAACACTTCCCACAACCGTCGTGACAAGTTATAACATTTATGATCCTAGACTCTCAACTAAAATGATGTCTCAATGACCTTGAACCCTTTACTATCTGAAATAAACTGACTTTCAAAAAAATCTTAAGTCGTAGGATACTATTTTCGACTCATTAAATGAAGTAGACTATGTACGTAATTATTAAACACTGTGACAATTATTCCAAAATTTTTTGTCATAGGATAAATATTGTGTGGTACTCTGTGATGTAAGATCCTATGGAACAATAACTTTCGTTATGGTGATTTATACTCTGTATTTACGAATTCTTTTGTCTGAGTACTATCTCCGGTTTCGATTTACCTTCGTAGCTCTGGTCTTATATCACCAGGACGGGGACGGAGTCCAAGGACGTCTTCTGTTTTATAAGTCCAACGATCCAACGTCTAATGTTCGACTAGATGTCCCGGAGGACGACTCCACACGAGACAGTGTCGTTTACGGTAAGGTCGACCACTGGAGGAATCCAGACCAAGTTCGGACAGTTGGTTTAGGGTCTCCTTCCCTTGTTTCCTTCTTTGTACCGGTAATTCTCACATCTCTGAAATCAAGATTAAGGACGCCGAGACAGCCACTGAATGACCCACCTGAAATACTTAGAGTCAAACGAGACAACATTTGGTCTCTGTAATTTAGTTCAGGAACTTCCTCGGAACACACTCGACCACAAACCCGTTCACCTTTCGTCCAGTACTTCCGACCAGTCGAGGGAATAAAGTCAGGAACAATGATTTGGTCTCACTTGTGTCCTAAAGGGGGTCTCAGAGGTCTCCCGAAGTGATCGGGTCAACGTCCCCCAGCTGACCCTCACCACACCTGTCCGAAACCGTGTCCGTATTCTGACCAAGATTTTACTTCTAGATCTGGAAACATAAGGTAAGAGGAAGGAACGTCTCCCTCCCGGATCCGAACACTTCCCGAGTAACCCGATGTCGGTCCCGGTCCTCGCAGAGTGGGTGTTACACCATGTGTGTAACTCCTATCTCCTTCTTCAACCCCACCGGTCGAGGTTTGGATCTAGTAAGTGAACCCCTCTCTCCTATTCCTCCTCGTTCGCTGTTCCTATCTTAATTCACCCGGTTCTCAACTCCTCGTGATGTATCCCCTTACTGATCTCCCCAGGAATCCTCTTTCACGAGTCTTGTCAAAAAAAATTTGTCGTGAAAAATTACGTAAGAATATAGTGTGTCTTTTAATGCCCTCAACTTTGACGGGTCACTACTTTAGGTCTCTGTACCTGTGAAAACGGTAGACGTAAAAGTCGTGAATGAATTATGGTCTCAGTCTTAAGAGGTCAAAATTTTACGTGTACAGGACTAATGAGTCCGAAATGTTCGGTCGCTCATGTCTCCACCAACGTAGTTCGACCGGGAACTTCCGATGTTCGGCGTTGGGTGAATAGACGTTCGTAAGGTCAGAAGTCTTCTTAAAACGAAGGACCGAGGACAATAAAGAACCTTCAAAGGTCCCTACGAACGTACACAGATTCTTAGTTGAGACCAGTGACGAACAATCGTACCGGTCATTTGTTTGCCAGGAAATCTATAGAGTCTGCGCCGGGGACTCGACCGGAGATCGGACGACGGGTTCGACGGGTGTCCGTCCAACGATCTATGGGAGACGTCGTGCCACGACCTTCGACCCTGAGAGACTCGGAGGTGCAGCTCTTGTCGACCGGTGGGGGTCCCAACGACGACGACCCTCCGAGAGTGGGGTAAACAAAGGTTCGACTACGAGAACCTTGGGTTCGACGAGAGGACCTTCACTCTTGTGACAGGCGAAGTAGGGGAAGAAGTACAATCTTAGTAGGTCGTCGTCTTGTGCCGACGAACTCGAAGTTCACTCTGCCGGGAAAGTTAAGGGAACGTCGAGAGACAGGGGTTCTGAGTACGGACGACGTACTCCCTGGACCAGTCGTGTCCTAGACCACCACAAGACATAGGTCTTAGTGGGTTGAGGAGTACGTCCCCGGGTGTCGAGTCCGACCCGGTGTCGCAATCTAAGGATACAGGGAACGTCTCCTGAAGACGAGGTCCCTAACACACCGGGGACGGTGCTAGACAAAAGACGACCCCGGTGGAGTCAAACAGTCTGTGCAGGTATCCGTAAATATGGTCTTAAGACAGTCCTAAATTTAGACGCTATAAGAATAAAAAATTTTATAAAACGGTCCTCCACGAGCCGTGGACACTTTCGGTCTCCACATTGACTAGACACCCTACTCGTCCATATAATGGACTGTAAACACACCCTTCAGTCCTGGGGTGCTCCGGACCTGTACCCCTGTGACTACCGTGATAATAATGTACCCAGAGGTCGTGGTCTCCTCCTCTGACCTAACCCAAACTCTTCTTAGGATTGAATCACCTGACGGCACAGGATTAAGGTCGGGAGAGTGAATGGCCGACACACTGGAACCCGTTCAATGAGACGGAAAGATACGGAGACAAAGAAATTAGATGTTTATTCCCTACTATTGTCACAGATGAAATACCCCGATGGTACTACTAATTTACCAAGTCATATACATTTTGTGACCCGGACCGTATAACGTGTGTAAAAACGATAATAACGACTTAGAACTCCAGTAGTTTGTGTAGATTTGAGTAATTTATACTTCAGTGGAGCCGATCCATCTCAGTTGTAGAGTCACTCATAGAGTGTCTCTTGGGGTCCTAAAAGACCGATAAGTTTCTGTCTCGTCTACCCGTCGTGACTGGGTGTCGTTAGGACCTACCTTAATCCTGGTCCTAAGGATTGGTGTGGTCTTTACGGTGGAAGCCTGGTAGAAAAGTGGTGGACTTACCGAACCTGAGTGTCTTTGAAGAGGGTGTTCCTCTGATTCCACGGTTCAAGACCACCCTTTTTTTGTTTGACAGGTTTCCCGTAAGCCTCGTAAACGGGAGGACTGAACATTAATAAAAAAGACGATAAACATGTCGACTTAGTCTCCAAGGTCCTCTCACTCCGTTAAGGTCCCCCTGCGCCCCCTTCCCTCTCTCAATCTCCCTCTCTCCCTCTCTCTCTTTCTCTTAACCCCTCTTACAAAAACGACCCTCGTTAGTTAACTAAGTTGGCAAAACCGTGTCTTTAAAGTTAAATGACCTATAGAACATACCTGAAAGGTCATGGAAACATTTTCTTACAGAACAGGTAGCACAAAACCGTAAAAATGAGGACCTAAATCGGTTTTGGACTCTCAAACTTCTGGAGTCTTTCAGTAATTCCTCGAGTTTTCGTAACTCCGACACTGACGTTTGAAATCTACATTCACACGAGGTCGAAAAAATTTTTAATTTCCATAATCTACCAAGACCTTTTGATGACCTCCGGTTCAAACAAATATGCTTGACTCCAACTCGAATTTCAAAAGTATAACCGGAAAAGACGAACTTTTACACACCTTCAGGAGGACCTACAATTTCTCGTTGAATAAAAGAAGTAAAGAAAAAAAATTTAAAATAAAACAAATAAATAAATAAAAAAATTTATATTTAAATAAAGAAGAAACTGATTCCAAAGGACACGATAACGAGACTCCTAAAAAAAAAATTAATATTTTTGTAAAACGTACCGTCAAAGTCTAGAGTGAGATGTAAAATCATGATATAATCACCTGTAAAGAGTAAAAGATCATAAAATACCATCGTCTCAAACACAAAATTCACCATTAATCGTAGTGATTAATAAAAGTTCATGAACAGTGGGAATTATAAATAATAGATGATACAAAGGTTAGAAAAAAAAAAAAATGTTAAATACCCTCAGTACAATAACTTTTCTTGTAACGTACCAATTAAAACAAGGGGATCAAAGTGAGAGCTCCTTTACCTCCGAGTCTCACTATTTCATTAGACGAGTTCCGGTGTGTCGTGTACTCTCTCCGTTCTAAAGTCGACTTTGATCGGTGTAAGACACGTGTTACTAACCTGTTAACTATGATGAGTTAGGAACTACGGGTTCACAGACAATTGACAGGAAAGGTTGTTTGAAGAACGGTGAGTGACTAAAGTTCACAAGGGGGCCAGATCCCAAGGTAGTGGACATCGGTCACAAGGGGGGGCCAGATCCCAAGGTAGTGGACATCGGTCACAAGGGGGCCAGATCCCAAGGTAGTGGACATCGGTCACAAGGGGGGCCAGATCCCAAGGTAGTGGACATCGGTCACAAGGGGGGTCAGATCCCAAGGTAGTGGACATCGGTCCGAACACGTATCCGAGGTAGGAGTGGAGGGTCGAAGGAGAAAACAGACGGAGGTCCAATAAAGGGATCGTCGGTCTCACTCAAAATTTTTTTGTAAAATGATACTTTTTATAGTGTGCATACTTTCTCGTACAAAATGTCACTTATAGGTATACAGTTAGGAATCTAAGTTGGTGCTTGTAAAATGATATGTATAAAAATAGTATCTAGATAAGGAGGTAGGTAGGGAGTTTGATAGAATAAAAAACTACGTAAATTTCATTCAACATCTGTAGTCAATCCTTCGTGGTGATGCTTGTTTCGATCACCTCCACTACCTTAAGATCAACTCGATAAAGTTTAGGATTTTCTACTACGACACTTTCACGACGTGAGTCATACGGTCGTTTAAACCTTTTGAGTCGTCACCGATGTCGTGACGGTTTCTTACGAGTTTGATGGCGTGTTGACGTGAGTAGAGTGTGCGATCATTTCATTACGAGTTTTAAGAGGTTCGGTCCGAAGTCGTTATACACTTGGTACTTGAAAGTCTACAAGTTCGACCAAAATCTTTTCCGTCTCCTTGGTCTTTAGTTTAACGGTTGTACGTGACCTAGTAGCTTTTTCGTTCTCTCAAGGTCTTTTTGTAGATGAAGACGAAATAACTGATACAGTTTCGGAAACTGACACATCTGGTGTTGTTCGGGACCTTTTAAGAAGTTTCTCTACCCTTGTAGTCTGTTGGACTGGACGGAGAACTTTTTAGACATACGTCCAGTTCTTCGTTGTCAATCTTGACCTGTACCTTGTTGTCTGACCAAGGTTTATCCTTTTCCTCANCAAGGTCTTTTTGTAGATGAAGACGAAATAACCGATACAGTTTCGGAAACTGACACATCTGGTGTTGTTCGGGACCTTTTAAGAAGTTTCTCTACCCTTGTAGTCTGTTGGACTGGACGGAGAACTTTTTAGACATACGTCCAGTTCTTCGTTGTCAATCTTGACCTGTACCTTGTTGTCTGACCAAGGTTTATCCTTTTCCTCATGGAGTTCCGACATATAACAGTGGGACGAATAAATTGAATATACGTCTCTTGTTGTACTTTTTGCGACCTGACCTTCTTCGTGTTCAACCTTAGTTCTAACGACCCTCTTTATAGTTATTGGAGTCTATGCGTCTACTGTGGTGGGAATACCGTCTTTCGTTTCTTCTTGATTTCTCGGAGAACTACTTTCACTTTCTCCTCTCACTTTTTCAACCAAATTTTAAGTTGTAAGTCTTTTGATTTTAGTACCGTTGGTCAGGGTAGTTTATCTACCCCTTTGCCACCTTTGTCACTCTATGAAATAAAACCCCCCGAGGTTTTTTACCGTTGGGTGAGGTCACAAGAACGGACCTCTTAGGGTCCCTGATCCCTCGGACCACCCGACGGCAGATGCCCCAGTGTGTCCCAACCTGTACTGACTTCACTGAATCGTCGTTTAAGTGACATCTACCACTGACGTCGGTACTTTAACTTTCCACGAAAGAGAAACCTTCTTTTCAATACTGGTTGGATCTATCGTATAACTTTTCGTCTCTGTAACGAAACGGTTGTTTCAGGTAGATCAGTTTCGATACCAAAAAGGTCATCAGTACGTACCTATACTCTAAACCTGACATTTCTTTCGACACACGACTTCTTCACTACGAAAACTTGACACCACACCACAACTTTCCTTGGACTCTCGGGAAAGCTGACTTTCCTCTAGGTTGGGCAGGTAGAATTCCCTTTAGTCAAGACTTATAAGTAACTTTTCTGACTACGACTTCGACTTTGAGGTTATCAAACCGATGGACTCCGCTTCTTTACTGAGTAACCTTTTCTGGGACTATGACTCCCGTCCTCGTCCTCCCTTGCTGTCTCCTACTCTACCGACCTATCGTAGTGGTTGAGTCACCTGTCCTCAAACTCATTTGAGACCCTCAACCGCTACCTGTCCCTCCGGACCGCCCGTACGACGTCAGGTGCCCCAACCTTTCTCAGTCTGTGCTGACTTGCTGACTTGACTTGATTCTGTAGTCATGAAAAGGGGATTCATACAATCGTACACATGTCTATCTAAAAAAAAAAAAAAAAAATCACTTTCCGTCTAGTAAATTAAGAGGGTGAATATTTGGGGTCCCGAAAGTATTGGGAACCTTATTTTAGGGTTGGAAACGGTATCTCCCCGTCCTAGGACACCCTAGGTCGAGGAGGTCGGGTTAAGAAGTAAGAGTAAGGGAACCAGTGAATCGGGGTCGGTATCGTCGGTGGGAGAACGAGGAGTTTGTATCTTCCTTGGGGGGACGGAGTCTCAGAGACGTGAACGACGGGGACGGTACAGAACAGGAATCTCTTCGTCCTGTGTAACCATCACCACCAAATCAGCGGATCAGTACGGACTGAGAACGTTGGAGTACCCAACATCGGGCGGTCCGAGGAGACAGGTACCCTATGAGGTCCGTTCTTAGGACCTCACCCAACGGTAAAGGAAGAGGTCCATGTATTATTTATAAACAACTTATTTAAATACCTAATACCTTCTTTTTTACCTTCCTTCCTCCTTTTCTTTTCCTCTTCCGTCTCTTCCGTCTCTTCCGACCCTCCTTCCTTTTCTTCCCTTTTCCGGTTTCTTTCCTTCCCATCTAAAAGACGACCACTCAACACACAGGAAAGACCCTCAACGGGACGAAATATAGTTATTTTCCTTCTCCCAGAAGTAGACACACACCGAGGAACGACTTCTGAAAGGGGACTTAAGTCTGGAAGTACCTTACATGTTTTACTACGACATTCACACCCTCGTTCCGTCCGACCGTAATGAGACTCAGGGGACATCAGGAACACGATATGTGGAGGCAGTTTCGGACTAGAAAACCGAAAGGAAGACTTCTCTAAACGTCCCCGTCGACCCCTTCAAGGTGTAATCTCCTCTGTCAAAGTCAAACCTCAGAACTTAAAGAGGAAGAAACTAAGTGTACCATCCTTTTATAGCGGAGACTTTTTGAGACCTGGTAGTCTTTATCATAAATTTTACGGTATAATAGGTTCCTGAGGGGTCCGGAAAGAGGAGATGTTCATAAATGCCTAAAAGTTATTAACATAACTTAGGTTTAGAAGGGTCAGAGAAACAAGACGACATATGTCAAGGAGGTCTGGGTAATCTTCAGAACGGGTCAAACAAGAGACTCAGAATCCTGTCACGGGTTGGTCCGTTTGTTCACACAAGAGGCCCACTGTTTGACAACGACATTAACATAAAATTACCCTATCCCTCCCATACCTCTCTTAAACTATATCATTTCCGTAGGTTACCCAGTAGTTACATTTTTGTTTGTACCAACCTATACGACTACGTAAACAAAGTAGAACGGACCTCGAACTAAATGTGTCCCACCCCCACCCCCCCCAGGAGTATTATGGTGGTAAGTGTCGTCTCCGGAGGTTTCTAGAATTAGACCGGAACTGGGACCCCGAAGGGTTCCCCTCAAGTGGGAGAAGAGACCAGGAGACGCAGGACACGGGACCGCTACGGACACGGGTGTTCCGGTGACTCTCACCCCGGCACGGAGACGGTGACGACATCCTACGACCGGAAACATACGTCTCAACAAAGGAACCCAAATTTTTCAACTAGAGTTCCACGGTATAGACTGACGTACGGGACCCAGGAGGAACCCAAGACACAACTACACTCTCCTTGCGGGACGATGGGGTAAACCTCGGCTCGAAACGGTGTCTGGTCCCACCGAACACCGGGAAACAGAGTGAACCAGGGAGGGACTTCCCGGACGTAGGCGTCACGAGTGGTCTCGGGACACACAGCAGTGACCGGGAGACGGGGTCCGCACGGTGACACTTTGGGAGTTGGACCCGACGGGTGGGACCACACCTACCTAAGTGCATGTCTTCCCGGTACCCAACCGAACGTCAGAACGCCATCCACCACACAAACTTAAACTAGTGAGACCACCACCCCGAGGACTACGGGATATAAGAACGGACGCAGTAACCCCCGGGTGAAGGCACACGAGACCCTCATTGAGGAGGTCTGGACTTCGAAAACAGTCGTGTATTAAGGGACAGAAGTCAGAAAGACCGGTCTCATCAAAGACGAAGGACGAGACTTGGGACTGACTATGCCGTACAGACGAGGTAAAGTAAGGAGGATAGAGAAACTCCGTCCGTAAATATAGGACGAAGGTCTACTCCTTACACTTAGGGTTTATCCTATGTCTGTTCCCGGTACACACTGTCTTAGACCGAAACTTGACTCAAAGGGCTCCAAGCCCAAAATTGGTGATGTAATGAAGCGGAGTGGACTTGTCTTTCCTCCCGTCCGTTTTTTCGTTATAAACCCGTCTTTCTCTCTCCTAGGGACGTTCCTTCTAAAGGGAAGGAAGAGAGGCGTCGAAAGGAGAAGAGACCTGTGGTTGTACTAGTCTGAAGGACTTTCTTATACGTGAGGACGGACAGTTTGGATAAGGGAAAGACGGGAAGAGACCACTGGTGTTCTTCCGTTTACCTCTAAGATTGTAGGGCGGTTTAAGGTCTTTTACTTTTACGAACACCTTTCAGCCGAGGTAGAGGTACCGAAGCAGGTTCACGGAGGAAACGAACAGGAGGTCCGAATGTATTAAACGAGCAGGAGACCGTAGGGTGTCAAGATCTTCATCGAGTAAACATAAAAGTCGTTTAAAACACGAGTGAACACACACGGAGTGTGGAGAAAATGGTCTGATCTTGATATCGAATAGTGACCTAAGGGATAAGAAAACGGTTAAGTATACCTTACTCATGGGTGTAACGGTCCGGGACATAAGTTGAGATTCTTAGGTCTCTAGTTGTTCTGAGTTAGGAGTCTCAGTTCCTCGAGGGTCAGACCACGCCTTTCCATCTGTGACAGATTATGTTGTAGTTATATTTTGGTCTTTCTACGTCGACTCCAAAACTTCAGACCCATCCACAAAAGGTCTGTTTGTCCCATTCCTTCCTGTGACGTCCATCTTCCCCTCCGTACACGGACCTTCTTGAGTACCGGTCTCTAGACCTACCCATCCTCTTCGTCTCTCTCTCTTCCGACCCCATTCAATCCTTTCCCTCCCGGTCCTTCCCGAGTCGTCTACGAACAGTGTCTTGTCCACGGTACATTTACGAAAGACGTACTCTTTTATGTAATAACGAGAAGAAAACATTCCGTTTACCTCCAAAACGAGACACCTGACGGGTTCGAGACGAAGTTACGTCTCGAGAGAAAGGTCCGAACGAACTCGGTAGGTAGTGTCACTCTCGTACTTGTACTTACGACCCCCTCCCTCAGTCCCCCCTCTTGACTCTCTCGGTCTCCCTCCCGACCGGAGTGTGCTTCGGACGTCGTCTGTCGGTTAGACGAGAAATTAATCCCGAGGTAGCTAGTGAGACCGGGACATAAGTTAAACACCCAGAACTAAATCGATAATACCTCTCGAAGGGAAAGGATTAAAGTTTCGGGTACAAAAATAATTTCGGAGACTTTAGTAAAAGTGTGGGGTTGAAACCAAAGAAGGGTAACAGAAAATAGTAGGACCGTTGTTCCGACTCGACGCGAAGGATGAGACTCGAGTCGTTACACTCGATATCGAGTGGAAATCATCACGGGGGAACCCACCCGTCTTCTTACGTACCGGAACCACGAACGAGGGTGGCGTGACAGTCTCAGAGACGTGCCGTCCGTCGGGTGTATCCCTTGACTCTACCGAAAATATAGAACGTTACCGTGTTAAAAATAAAAGAAGACACTCTACTTGAAAGTAACGGGACTTAAGGTCATAGAGACGGATAGGTCTCCACCTTTCTTGTACTCAAACTTAGAATGATGGTTACATATGAGACACACAAACTGGAACTCGTTCAATACATCGGATAAGTCAATAAGTTGGTTCAGAGTCACAAGGACTAACATTATCCTAAATGGAACATCCCAACAACCCACCTAATTTACACTATCAGACACATTACCCCTCGTATACCGTCCCACGTTACACGATGGAGTACAAAACGACGTATTAGAACACGTTCCATGAATTGGAGAACTCAGAGTCAAAGGATAGATATTCATTAGTAAGTAGACGAAGTGTCCCAACAACAGTCAAAAGGAATAGATATTTATTAGTAAGTAGATGAAGTATCCCAACAACACCTCTAATTTCTTCCATTTTATACATTTCACGAACCTCGTCACGGACCGTGTAACGTTCATGGCGTATTTCGAGTCACGTTAACAATTAAGAGACTGAGTTGTTGAGATGTGTATGTAAGATGTCTCCTCCTTTCATCCGTGGTTCTTCCATTCATTAACAGTTTCGAAGAATTGAGATGTAACGATTTTCTTTAAGGACACTACCATTTCTACCAGATATTAGACACGACAAGTTAGGTGACCTTTGAAGTCCCACACCGTCCATCTTAGACAGGGGTTTTACCGGGGATTTCCTACAGGTACAGGATTAAAGGTCTTGGACACTGGTACAAAGTAACGTACCGTCTTCCCTAAAAATCCATACTGATTCTATACTAGATCTCTATCCCTCTAATAGGACTTAATAGACCCACCCGGGTTCCATCAGTGATCCCAGGAATATCCTTCCTCCGTCTTCTCAGTCTCGGTCTATCTCGACTTCCACAATTTGACTATTAAAACCTCTACCTTCTTCCTGGACGTTCGGTTCCTTGTACCCGTCGAAGACGTCCGACCTTTTCCGTTCCTTTGCCTAAGAGGAAGTCTCGGAGGTCTTCCTTACGTCGAGACGATTGTGGAACTTCAATCGGGTCACTCTGGGTACAACTCGAAGACACGGGTCTTAAGATACTATTTTTTAAACACGTCACAATTCGGTGATTCAAACACCATTAAACAAGATCACTGTTATCCTTCGATTATGGGACTCCTTAACTTTCGAATTTAAAACAACTTAAAATTAATTTTTTTTAATTCTACATTTATCGGTGTAAACCAATCATCGATGGTACAACCTGTCGTCTCAAAACTTGTCATTTACCATTTGTCATCTACAATTTACCATTAACATTTGTCATGGTCATCTGCAAGTTTTATACAGTGATTAACTTCGCCATTTTACTCTTCGTCAAGTCACATCTTCTATATTAAAAACCAGAATAGATAGGTAAGTAGACAGACCAATACATCTGTAGTCTTATTACTCACCACACTAATGATTGTGAAAAGAAGTACTAAGTAAGAACCATCCAACACACAACGATCCTTAAAAAGGTAAAGTAGATGTAATAGGTTAAACAACAGTATGTTAACAAGTATAAAACGATGTTAGTATAAAATAAAGACATTTTAACCATTTCTACGGGACAGAAAGTAAAGACTAAAATCATCGCAGAAGAGCAAGAGAAAAATCAATTACATTAATTACCAATCGATTAAAATAAGAAAAGTTTCTTGGTTAAAAGTCAAAACAACTGAAACAACGAAAAGACAAGAGATTAAAAATTTTTAACAATAAGACATATATGCACGTACGACGGATATGATTCAACGAAGTCAATACAGATCGAGAAACGGTGGGATACCTGGTATCGGGCGGTTCGAGGAGACAGGTACCCCAAGAGGTCCACTCTTATGATCTCGGCCAACGGTACGGGAAGAAGTCCCCTAGAAGGACTGGGTCCCTAACTTGGGTACCAGAGAATACGTAACCGTTCGTGGTCCAAGGAATGGTGATCGTGGTGGACCCTTCGGGAACGATGAGATTAGAAATGGTAAAGAAATGAAGACAATCTAAAACTACCAAACAAGAATAAAAGAATCAAGGAATACAACATTTCACTCAGACAACCAAACTATAGAAAGAATAAAAAATTACATTCACCAACATTCATATTTAAAGGGAGAATCGTAATGAAAACGATATAAGATATTCAAAGTCGTCCGATAGAAAATTAAAAGTAATAGAGTTCAATAAAAGATTAAAAGGAACACTACAAAAGAAACTAGGTAACCAACAGATCATAAAATTTAAAGGTATATAAACACTTAGAAGGTCAGAAGGAAGACGACAACTGAAGTAACAATTTTAAGAGTAAAATTAGTACGTAGCGAAAAGACTAAAGGAAACCGAGAAGGGCAAAAGGAAATCGAAAGAGTGAATTTCTGTTAAAAAATTTTCAGAAAAAGATCATTTAGACTTCAGACATAAAGGAGTCCCTAACAAAGATCTCTATAAAAAACAAGAAACTTACCCGGTACAAAAAGACAAAGAAACATGTGACATAAAATAACATAAAATAAAATAACACCTCAACGTGTAAAACTATTATCAGTGGAGAGAGTCAGAAACGTCTATCCAATACACGAACCCGTAAGGAGAGGAATTATCTACCTATATGAAACTCAGAACTTTAGTTGGGTTCCATCTCCAAATTCTAAAAAAGTTTAGAAAAGATTTGTGTACAGGAAGCACTTGGACACACACTGAAAAAGTTAGGGGACTTGTATTTTCCTTGACTTATAAAAACCTCCAGAATTAAAGGGTTTCTCAAAGTGGAGTCACAGAAAAGTCGTGAAATCCACAAAATAACGAACGGAAGTAAATATAGAGAACGGAGTCCACGGACGTCTAAAATACTCGATATGAACGAGGAAAGACAGTAAAAGGGGTGGGACTCTACATTCAGTACGGTGGTAAGTGGTGTTCGATGAACGAGGAACCTTCTTTTCGATATTGTTTAGATCTGTTGTATAATTTTTCATCTCTGTAGTGAAACGGCGGTTTCCAGGTAAATCAGTTTCAACACCAAAAAAGTCTTCAGTACATGTCTACGCTCTCGACCTGGTATTTCTTCCGACTCACGACTTCTTTACTACGAAAGTTTAACACCACGACCTCTTCTGAGAACTCTCAGGGAACCTGTCACTTCTCTAGTTTGGTCAGTCAGGATTTCCTTTAGTTGGGACTTATAAGTAATCCTCCTGACTACAACTTCGACTTCGAGGTTGTCAAACCGGTGAACTACGTTTCTCGGTTAAGTAACCTTTTCTGGGACTAAGACCCTTTCTAACTCCCATTCTACTCTTACCTCACCGTCTCTTACTCTACCAATCTATTGTAGTGATTGAGTTACCTGTACTTAAACGCGTTTGAGGTCCTCTATCACTTCCTGGTCCTTCGGACGACACGACGTCAAGTACCCCAGTGTTTTTCAACCTGTATTGATCCGTCTTGTCTCTAGTTAGGAAGTCCGTCAAGGGTCTGTTTAATATTGTAACGTTTATTTCAGACACGACGAGAGAGACAAAGTTCCCTCTCTAAACCCTCGACCTGACGATAGAAGAGACCTGGTTCAGACGAGGGGTAATCCCTCCCTTACCTTGTTTTCACTCATTTTTACAGTGTTTTAAAGGATGGTAAAGCTTATACGGAAAAGAACTAACCTCTAAACAAACCAACTACAGTTGGAAACCGATAAAAAGTCTTGAGGAAATCGGTTAGTGATCAATAATAATAATAAAAATTTACAAAGACATCCCCTGACTCTTGGTCCTCGAAGGAACATAAGACAAAAAGATGATTATGAAAATTAAAAGAAGGATAACTATGGACTTAAATGTTTAAAATACATTTCTTGTTACTAAAAAAAAAACATTGTCTTCCATTTTTAATGACTCTTTCTGTGAAACATTCTTTTCTAGAGTGTCATCTTTTCCTTTATATTTGATGTATTATTTATTTTCTTTATATTTGACAGATTATTCGAATTGTTGTCCACGAACACTTGATCCCACCTTCGTGGAAAATGAGTCCTCAATCTAGTGTCCGACTCGAGACTCGATTTTAGAATGTATCAGTTTGTTGGATATGTTGGATCACATTGTGGATCGTGGAACTCTCCGACTGTGGTACTTTTCACGGTCTTTGACCCCGACTAGGGGGTAAGGAGAGGTCTTACACGAGTCCCTCACTTTCTACCCGTCTCAGTGAGTGTGACAGATTTCGGAGACAGGAGGTCTATGTATATCAAAATGAATGTAGTAATAAACTCAGATGTAAACAAATCTGAGTCAGAGATATTTGTCTTAATGTTTTCCTATATTTCCCTACTTTTTCTACTGTCTATTTACCGTTCTGTATGATATAAGAATTTACTCCTTAGTTCATAGTACTTATAAAGTAGGAAAGGGTGATTATCTAACCGTTCTACACTAAGGTTATTTTATATATGTCCTACAAAACGTCCTTTGTACTGTTTTTATTAATTTTTAGAGTATACTGTATTTGGTTTTTATACTTTCTACTAAAACTCTTTCCACTCATGTCTTCGTCCCCCTTTACGGTGAATCGAGAAGGACGATCATTTAGTGTGACATTTCAATGTTATTAAATTTGAAATACCGTGACTAAGTTGTTATCTATGTAGTTACCTTCTTTATTGTGTCTTTATCAGAAAGTATAAATTTACAAACTATTCTATACGTAATATTTAATTAAACCTTTTTCCTGGTTCTAATGTTTATTTACACACCTTGTTAACTGATCGTAGGATATCGTCTCATGATAAATCTAGTAGGAAAAAATAATACTTGGTTTTATTTAGGTTTCACCTAAATAAAAGTTTATATCATTCAAGGGATGTATACTTGGAAGTTCAACGTTTGTAAGTTTTTACGTTCACACACAAGTGTACAAGTCAGTACATTCAGTCAAGTGGACAGACCACATGTGGCAGTGCACGTTCGTAGGAGATGTTCACCCATACTAAAACACATAAAATGACATAAGCAAGTCAAGTCAAGTCAGCGAGTCAGTACAGTGTGAGAAACGTTGGAGTACTTAGCTCATGTCATTAAAATAAAGTTCGGGTCCTACCGACTTTCGTTCGTATTTTCGTCACTACTATATCGACCATGACGATTCTTCACGGTTCACGGTTCTTTCCGACTTCCCTCTGTTCTCCTTCATTTTCATTGACCTTTTGGTTTCTCTAAGTTCTGCGTCCTTTACCGCTCCCTAAAAGAACTAAGTTCCTCCGTGACAGTCAAAAACTCCGGGTACTGAATTTGTGTCTTAACATGTACTTCCAACTTCGTCGACAAGTCTTACGTTAGGTCACGATGGCACAGTAGATACTATTATTTCTCGATGATGGGTCTATTTTGACCTAGCAAAAGAGTTCTCCCGTCTATCTTAACTTAGGTCGTTCCTTGGTCTTGGACACGGTAGTTGTAGTCCACACTCACTCTACCATCGAAAGGGAGGCAGAGGCTAACGACTGTTAGGAAGTCGAGAGGGTAGAGGGTAGAGGGGAGGGAAGAAGTCAGTCATTGAGGAGAACGGATAAGTGAACTACGGTCGGGGACACACGGTCGACAACATGACGTGATGACATGAAAAGTTCCATGATATAACATTCTACCTTTGTGAAATAAAAACAACCAAAAAATATATAATAATACACTTTTCATAATATTTGGATAATGTCATGTCTTGATATGTCAGTTAACAAAATCAACCCATTGAGTCAATTGAAAGAACCTGAATACTTGTTTAACCTAAATACTTACACGGGAACCTTACCTTACGTAAACATACAATCCCTGAATGATATAATCTTTTTCATCTTTTAAACTCAATTGATAAATAGTCCGGAAAACACCTCCTTATTAGAAATTCAAACTTTTATTGTCTTTTTCAAATTTCTACTTTTCACGTTCACTAAATTGAGTTTTTCAAAATTGACTGTAATTTTACTACTTGATCTATTTTCCATTTTTTGTTTGTTTGTTTGTTTGTTTTTGTGGGACCTTTTATGCACAGGATGTTCACCGTTATGTAAATTTTAACCCTCTAAAGTGTTTGTGTAGGTTTAGAGTCCGAATAAACTTTTTTACTTTTTCGACTACTCGATATACGTTGGAAGGGACAAATCTGAGATGTCAATTAGTACCATCGAGGGAATACCACAATGAAGGAAAACGAAGTGAGTAAATGAGTGTCCGGGACCTCTAACGTCGAGGAACGAGTCTTGTCAATGTAGTGAACGGACTAGTCATGTAACCCATCTAAACAAAAAGACGGTGAAGTCACTGGAGAGGAACGGGAGTCCTCGTTTGAATACTAATGGTTATTACGTTTACCAAAAGTCTGAGGTTCACGACCATCTCAACAGTTTAGAAAAGGAGAGATTCCGGTCCTCTCGATCATGGAAGGACCTCCATTCGTCAGATTTGAAAGAAGGAACCGGGAAAGATGACGGCGACCCAGTAGTAGACAGAGGACCCAGTAGAGAAGATAAAAGGGGTGGAGAAGTAAGCACGGGGTCCGTTTACCGTCGACTAACCGGAAGAGAACCGTCCATATTCACCCACGATTACTTACCTTCTTACACGACAGGAATGTGGACTATTTCTCCATTAACTGATGGTGGAGGAGAGAGGGATGAGAGTCATAAAGAAAAATATACGTTATTAGATGTATCCGTTCTGTCTCTCGGGACAAATCTGGGATCAAATCTTCAATGTGAACTGGACTCTCGAGTGTTTTACGAATCTATAATAAGGTTCCACGTTTCAAGGGTTACAACAACACTAACTTCAGTAATAAATTTATTAAGAAACTCCGGAGACTGTGTACATGTTGTGTTCGTCTAATTTAGTTTCCCGACTCTACAAGTAGACAGACAGGTATACTGGAAGGTAGGTCAGTCGTAAATAACTTACGTGTGAAAGACGGTCCAGGGAAATACATGGTACAAGGTGTCACGATTTTCCACTCGGGATAAAATAACTACTCTTTTACCCGAGTCCCCTAAGTTTATTAAACAAGTTCGAATATATTGAATCTCTATTTTTAATTTGAGATTTCAAATTCTGGTAATGTCAATTGTCAAGACGGGACTTCTTCAAATGACAGTTCATCTCTGATAAAATCTACACTACCAATACTTGCATAAGGTTTAAACTCAATTTTCAAGGACGACAACAGAGTCGATAACCACGAAAACGAGTATCGTGAACCCTCTGGTTTAATAAACCTATTAATGAAGTCGTCTGTGTCATAGTTTTACACCTCACAGGAGGAATCATTACCCAATAACTTCCGAAAGGTTCACACGTGTCCACCCACTGAAGTAGTTGATTCAGTAACACCACCAGAGACCCAAAAGGGAGAGAGTGTAAAGTTCGTTCGACAGTCCGGGAATCGTAATAGAACGAAACCCCTTAGAAACGTCCTATCATCTTTTGTTTGCCTCTTCCGTTACCATGGGGTGAGGTCATGAGAACGGACCTTCTAGGATACCTACCTCCTCGGACCATCCGACGTCAGGTACCCCAACGCTTATCAGCCTATGCTGACTTACTGAAGTGAAAGTGAAAAGTGAAAGTACGTAACCTCTTCCTTTACCGTTGGGTGAGGTCACAAGAACGGACCTCTTAGGGTCCCTGTCCCCTCGGACCACTCGACGGCAAAGACCCCAACGTGTCTCAGTCTGTACTGACTTCACTGAATCGACGTCGTCGTCTTTTGTTTTTGACGAGATTCAGTTCCTGAGGAGGATATAAAACATTTACGAAGACCATCTAATCCGACACACAAGTCCTTCTCCCACTACACCCTCTCTCCTTCCTAAGATTCCCAGTTTATTCCTGTTCTCTTTCAACTGGGGGTCGAAGCCCTCACCAAAGACCAGTCACTTGACGTGTGCACTATACCCTAGGTGACGGTGAGATGTCGCCTCTTCCGCTACCGTGGGGTGAGGTCATGAGAGTGGACCTTTTGGGGTACTGTCTTCTCGGACCATCCGACGTCGGGTACCCCAGCGCTTCTCAGTCTGTGCTGACTCGTTGAAGTGGAAGTGAAAAGTGAAAGTACGTAACCTCTTCCTTTACCGTTGGGTGAGTTCACAAGAACGGACGTCTTAGGGTCCCTGTCCCCTCGGACCACCCGACGCCAGATACTCCAGCGTGTCTCAGCCTATGTTGACTTCGCTGAATCGTCCTCGTCGTCGGTGAGATACCGTCAGGGACTCCTCCACCTGTCTGAAGTTCCCCTACTGTAACACCCCTGAGGACCTCCAAACGATCACGTTCTGAAACCCTTGCCCCGTGGTAAGACCCACCGTAGACCCTTTCCCCTCAAGAGTCGCTTCGGAGACTCAGTTAATGTCACTACCGAGACATAGGTAGAGACCGGTCGAGTCACCTGATCCCCGAATAACAATCTCACGTCAACTAATGTTTTTTGTACTTTATGTACAAAATATGCATGAAGTACTTCAGGTACGGTCTCAAAAGAAAAGTTTTTCTTCTTAAAAACGATGAAGGGGAAACGGAAGATTTAGTTTCAATTTAAAGAGTCCCACCAAAAGTTCAGAAAGGGTGAGGGCTCGACCAGAAGTAAAGGGACTTAGGGGGAAGGGAGTCATGGAAACCTGGGGTGTGAGGTCGGTGATATTTGACGAACGTCTAGGTGGAGGGGAGGGTGAGGTGTAGGGTAGGAGAGGACAGAGACCCTGAAACGGGTGCGACAAGGGAGATAGACATCTCTAAAAGAGACGAGAGACCCTTCGAGTTGAAAGTTCCGGGATCTCCACGGAAGGGTCTGGGAGGAGGGGATTGTGTTCGTGTGTATGTTGTGTTTTCATTAGTAAAGGAGGAAAGACAAACCACCGTAAAATAATAAACTAGTTTCAACCCTAGACTTGATCCCTAAATCTTAGACAGAGAATTTGGAAACCAACCTTCGTAGGACTCCAGAACCACGACTAAGTAGAGACTAAAGGGTCTTGGATCGTGTCACGGACCGTGTATCTTCCACTAGGTCGTTTACATATGTCCTACTTATACAGTCTCTTACTCACTTTCGTGACTTCCTGTGTTTCTCGGCGGTCCTATCTCTCGCCTGTGGGTCCATGGTCCGGGTCACGGGCGGTGGCTACCTGTCAAAACTCGTCCCGTCTCCTTACGACATAGTTTCTCATGGTCGTTCGACCTCAGTGTGTCGTCTTCATACACTTCAAGAATCAAAACCATTGTTAAGTCCTCAAGAGACATGAGAATAAAGTACGATAAACGACTAAAAACACCAAGATGATTGGTTCTCGTCCCATAATTATTTCGTTGGTAACCCACAAATAAAATCCCATAAAGTGTTACGACACCCAACCATAGTAACAGGAGTAAAATCTCTACTTCAGTTGGATCAGAGTGTGTTGAAAGAGTTCAGGAATGGTACTTGTCTCCAGTCTACGTTTGAACCAAAACGGAATAGGTAGTCCGTGATGATGATGATGATGATTCAGCGAAGTCAGCACAAGCTGAGACACGCTGGGGTCTCTGCCGTCGGGTGGTCCGAAGGGGCAGGTACCCTAAAAGGTCCACTCTCATGACCTCACCCAACGGTAAAGGAAGAGGTTACGTACTTTCACTTTTCACTTTCACTTCAGCGAGTCAGCACAGGCTGGGAGTCGCTGGGGTACCTGACGTCGGAAGGTCCGAGGAGGTGGGTACCCTAAAAGGTCCGTTCTCATGACCTCACCCCACGGTAACGGAAGAGGTGTAGTCCGTGATCAATCATAGTTACAGGGTCACCCTTTTGCCTAGAAATCAAGCCTATTAAACTCCTCACAAATGAGTGTTTCTGTGATTCCTGTTTCGGTGCCCACCCCTCTCCCCTCGGTCTCCCCGTCACGTCCTTCGATCCGACCCTCGTTGTGTCGACAGTCGTCCCCCTCTCTCCCGTGTCTTTCGTTCTTCCTCTCTGACAACACTCCACGTGTGGAGGAACACGTCTTGGGTCAGTCGGATCCGTTGGGGGACGATAGGAGGGAGGGTGATACGCCGAGGGTAACTGGTCCGGGTCCCCGATCCCTCAGGTACCCGTCCCAGGTATCCCCAGGCGGAGGTACCGTCTCTCGTTCCACCTCTTTCTCCTTTGTTACCTAGACCTTCCCTTTTCTCTTCTATACGTGTGTTCGTCGTTGAGTGTGTCCGTCCGTTCTCGTCGTCCTGCATTTCGAACCTCTGTGGACTAGTCCAGAAGACCGTGGGACCCCTGTAAGAATGTTTTAAGGTGTCTAGTCACTAGTACCAGGAAAATGTCGTTTAGTGTGAGAGTGGGACGTGTCGAAAGGTGAGATGGACCCTCCGGTGTATGGAGGTATCGAGGACTACCGACCCCAGTCGGGGTTTAGTTCGCTACCTCTGGTTCCCGGGAAGGAAGACGCTGGGACCATACTTTCTCTGTCGGTGGTAGCCTCTCATAGACCACCGGAGACACCCGGGGCAGAGAAACGTCGTAGACTAAAGGGAAACTTACTCCTCTCGGTGCCCGTCGTCCGGTTCTAGACGGAAAGGAGAGGGTGGGGGTCGAGGGGTGTAGGGTAGGGTAAACTCTTCTCTTCCCGTTGCGACGGAAAGGTAGTTAAAGAGAGTACGAACGAAGGGAGTGGAAAAGAGGAAGAATTAGATGGGCACCGAGGATTTTCCTAATTAATCTTTCTACACTCGTCCCCAACCTTGCAGTCTTTTGTTAGCAGTGAAAGGATAGACTGGAGAGAGTGGTCGACGTCTTAATTGTTTAACTTACAGGAGTCGTCTGTCCTCACCGTGTACTATGCTTCAAGTAATGCTCGGAGCGGTCCCGGACACACGCTTCGGGGTAAATTTGTTGAGAACGACTAATTTAAGGAGGGTCCGTGAGGGCGGTCTGTGACAATCTTTTATGAGTGTAGGTTATCGAAAAATTAAAAAAAATTTACACACGGTTAATAAACGGACGATAGACGTCCACGACCGTTCGTAGTGCCGGCCGGAGTGACAGATGTGAGAATAGGTGAGCCGCGGACGGACCCCCGAGTGCAGCAGTCCTTATCCTGGGACCCGAGACCAGACCCGACAGTTTTCGAGAGGTCGGTGGGAGGTCCTGACCAGACGGGGTGGGGGTCGAGCGTCGGGGTGTGCAGAGTGGAAGACTTCGAGTGTCGAGAGAGTTTACAAAGTTCCACTGTTGTGTCTGGGCCCACTGGACGATCTTCACCCCGGGTCTCCCCATCCGTGTGTAAGTACGGACCCGGTCACGGTCGACGGAGGGTCGGTCCCACACGAAGTCTGGACTCGGTTTGTCCCTGTATATTAGCGGTGGAGACCCTCGTCCTCCTCCCACCCCTTCTCCCCACTCTAGGACGGACCTTTTCCCGAACCGTGAACGAGTATCCGGGGAAAGTTTATTCGGAGTCTTACGGACAGAGAAAGACAAGGGTGAAGTCGGTAGCGTTACTGAATCAAGTAAGGAACAAACCACTAATTTCGGTAATTCAAGAATCGTCGAATTATCCACGATTAATTATAGGTTTTCACTCCCAAGTATTTATATTCGTTATTTTAAAAATAGGTACAAATGTAAAAAATTTGTTTCCATTATTTCAAAATGGTCATTGTCAAAAACGTGTGACAAGTTGACACTGGGTAAGGGGTGGGAGTGGGCAAATCCGGGTCCCTACCACTGACACAGGGTGACAGAGGTCGAGACCCCTGTTGTGAAAGGATAACCACAGGAAAGTGGGACAGATGTGGAGACCTTAAGTGAAACAGTAATCGGACAGATCGAAAGGGTACACTCTCCGGCAGAGGAGAGTGACTGCTATCGTCGAGATCGAACCTTATTTGTGAAAGATGGGTATAAGAAACTCTCAGGACAGAACGGGAACCTACTGTGGGACCCGATCAGTCATCCGTAGGAGAGGGACCGTGAAAGTGGAAGACCGAAAGTCGCTGGAACCACAAGGATGAAGGGTAATTTACTCGATTCTTGACGGCACTCATATCTTACCGTCTCGATTCATCAATGTTCCTTAGCGTCCTCGCTAGTTTTCTTGACTTGTACAAATAGAGTCTCTTCTCTCTTGAACCCCACCTCCTTCTCTTACTTTAGACGGAAGTCTAGGGACTATCCGTGAACACACCTTGTCCTTTGTCTGAGTGTGAGACCCAGGTATACACTCTCTTGGTCGTAGTGACCGTTCCTTCATTTTCTCCGTGCACAAAATCATATTCTTCGTCGAAATATTATTAGGTTCGAAAGATCTCTACCTTGACTGATGGAGTTCTCCACCACTCAAGGGTCGGTGACCTCCGTGAGTTTGTGTCCTAGTTGCTGGGGAACCCTTTATACGTCCCCATCCACTCTCCATCCCTCTTCCCACCTCCCCTGAGGTTTTCTCGTACTACTAGTCTAATCTGGAAAGTTTTAAAAAGAAGGTCTAAACTCTAAAATACTGAGGGAAAGGTCTTTGTCTCTGAAACGTAGTCCTTATTGTCACATCAGGGATCTCCCTTAGGTCTTCCTTTCTATGGAGGTGGGTTTCTAATCCTTACTCTCTCTTTCTTTTGTTTTATTAAAATATTTCCCGTTGTCAAACCCGGTAAATCGTATCCTTGGGATAAAATCCATGAAATTATCGGATTTTCCTAGTAACATGATTTCGGGACGTGTTAAGACTTATAAATGTCATGCTATGTAATATAAATAGATCAATCCTTCTTTTCAATTCTTATTTTAATTCACTTTAAATCTTGTGTCTTCATTCCTAAAGACTAAATTGAACATATTATGGACCATATCAGGAGGACTGAAGGTGTACTGTCATATTTATAGTACTTTTACTTTTGTTTCTTTTTTTGGTTCGTCCATTATTCGTAAATTATTTTACATTCTCTGCTATATACACTTTAATTTAAGACCTGGAGTAGTTATCCTTACCTAACTCTTCATCAAAAACTCGTGTGTAAGAGGTAAATTTTGTGGGGTTTAAGTTTCTCAATTCTACTTTATTTGATTTGTGAAGGATGATTACAGGAATAGAAGTTCAGTGTCCCTGTTCCTAATCTTTTTGTTTGACAGAGAGGACGTGACAGAAGCCTCGATCCGCTCGACGATCTCGGGATAGAAAGGGGTCCAACGGTGGGTGATTTGGAGACGGGGAGTGTGGTGACGGAAGGTTAGTAAAAGGGGACATAAGTAAGTTTTCGGTGTCAATGGTGTTTCGTCTCCCCTTGACCCTCTTCATGTAACGTAAAACCGAGTACATCTACGGGTTTCTCTTCGTAGTCTTCGTCCCATCTCAGACGTTCTCAAGACCTGTCTCAAGACCTATTCCCCGTAGTAGAAAGTACAAGATTTGACACATGTTTGTCCTCCCTAATTTTGGTCGTAGAAGTTCTTGGACTCTCAACCTTGTTCCCTTTAGATTGAAGTCGGGTGATCGTAATAAGTCACGTTTAGCTGGATCACCGATCTCGAATCGAAACATCCAATCTTTCCCTCTATGACGTGGTTTTACACTCCACTCACTACCCCGGACGATCTTTGAGGTCTGAACTCATCGTTATACTACAGAGTTCCTACTTACCTTTCTTTTCTGCTTATTCCCCGGACATCTTTCCATGACGTTCCATACGGTTAATACCCTCTGAAATGGACCACTAAGTACAGAGGTTTCACAATAAGACAATCCTTTTTTTCCGAACACTTTATTTAGAAGAAAGACAGATACAAATACTTTGTTCTTCTCCCTCGACGTTTTAGTCTTACCCGACTCTAATTCCGTCACACGTTTTCATCAAACTATTTTATTCTTTTCTTACACCCATTAAGGTTTACATCATCGTCCTAATTTTAGGTTGACTTTTCCCATTCACGTTCTGTTATAGAAACAGATATTTTAATGTGGTCTTTACTTCTCCTCTTTGAACTTTTTTTAAAAGGACTGGTATCACCTTTTACTAATTTTCTATTTTTACCTCTATCACCGTCTAGAGTTCTGGATTCCTACATATCGTTTAGACTCTTAATATGTACGAAGTCTTCTTTTGTCGGTTTCAGTTCTAGTGGAAGTTTAATCCCAAGCGTACAATTCATGTTTGTAAAGTTTACTTTATGATCGTTTGACCTAAACTGTCTAATAAAATTTTCAACAGATAATACTATTTGTGTCACAATTAACGTCTGATTATATTATTAAATTCTTTATAAAATTATAATAATGTTTAAAGAACTAATTACCTAATCAAATCATTATTTAGTTAGTTACCTAGTTTTTATTTTGGGTTATACTAGTGAATTTATACATGTGAAGTTTTACAAACTAATTTAGATTATGAGAATCCTAGGTTCAAGTCGGTCAGTCTGAAAAACCAACGGGTATGTGTATAAAAAAAGGAGGGGGTTAAAATAAAATGGGACCCTGGATACTACTCTAAATGAGAAAAGTCATAAAGACCACAAAACGTTCATCATAATACGGAAATCCAGTTGGTAGACTCATTTATACTTTTGATGAGGGACGGGGAGGATCAAGAGTGCGTATCACCTGGGACAAAGGGTCCCGAGGTTCAGGGAGAAGGTCCGGGGAGGACCGAGGAGACGCGAGACCTCAAAGGTAGTTGTAACAAGAGATCGGAGTCAGTCACACATCGAGGAGGTCCCAACGTCCAACCCGTGTTCTCCACCGTGCGTAGACCTTACCGGGAGTGTGACCACGGTACTAGGGACTTTGGAGACATCTTCTTCTACACCCGAAAGAAAAGTGTCTTGTTTCGGGTTCACCCTTTGTGCTCCCGAGTTTAGTTTGACTTGGTTGTCAACTATAGTCTCCTCCACTACCATCCTACCTTTTCCCCCGAGGTCTTGTAGACCCCGACCTCTTTCCTCGTCTGTTCTGTCTTTGTCTTCGTCAGTAATGGGTGAAGTATTAGACTAGTCCTAACTGAGACAGTGAAAAGAGAAAAGAATACTCAACCACCACCCCCCTACTATTTATCCCTACCTGTATCGTTTCACGACTTTAAGGACCGACATATTTATACCCTCAAAACTTAGAGTGACACCTCAGAGTGTGGTCGGAAGTGTAGAAGATCATTTAGGGATCTAAATACTCTGTACCTAACTCATCGACCTCTTGACTTAGTCAGATTATACTGTCCGTATTCAGAACGTACGAAGACTCGGAAACGTGTACGACAGGGACGACGAACCCTACGGGTAGAACGGGAACAGGTGATCTATTTGTGGTTCTGTTTATAGAGAGTCTGTCCCCCTCCCTGTGGAAAAGGACACGTGTATACTGTCGGCATCGTGAATGAGGTGTCTTGGACTTGATCGACACGGGTCCGGACAGAGGTTTGCTCTCTTACACAAAGAGGTCTCTTCTCCGGTACCGAATTGGTAAAGACGTCGGAATGTAAGAAGAACGATGTACAATACAGAGGTATTTATAGTCAAACTACTTATTTCTTTATATCTTACCCGTCAGGTTTTGAGACCCAATCTCTCCACATGAAACTCTTCATCTACCCTCAAGTTCGGGACGGTCCCTTGAGATAGAACCTGTAAAAACCAAGAGTCACCGACCAACCCGAACTAAAGAAAGACTTATCCGGTCTAGTTTTCACCCTGAGATCACTCGTCAAACTCGTAGGTCTTAGTGTTCATGGTATTCACACACCTTCAAGTTTGATAGACCTGAGGAAGATTATTCCAGAAGTTTGAACCGACGTGGGGTATGATAGTTTAAGTGTGTGTACACAAAGAAGATAACCTTGTGTCAAAATTTCCCGGTGGACGTAGACTACCGTTCGATGATTGCTGAGGACAATCTTCTAGGTACCACATAAACGTGGACAGGTCGACCCTCAGAAATCCAGGTGTTATCTCTCCTGACACCCTGTCAGACCCCTGTCCTTTCTAGTGTCTAGGCTCTCAGTCCTTTAGATCAGGAAGTGAAAATTTCTGACTGTAGGAACTCACTCAGAAAATCAAAGAACCCCAGGATCAAAGAAGTATATAATGTTCTCTCGTAACCTAATTTATTATAGGATTTGGGGTATACGACATAATAAAATTAGTCCATCTAAGATTAGTTAATCCAGTTGATGACTAATTTCCTACCTAGTCTTACAAGATGAAAGACAAAATTGTGAAAGAACTAAATAACTGAACTGACGTCCCTTTTTAGTGTTTTAAGTTCTAAAACAAGAATATGAAACGTCATATAGTTAAACTAATAACCTATAGTTAACCTATCAGTAAAGGTAGTGTCTCCCCATAATCTTTCCACATTTGGAAGTACGTACGAACGATTCAACGAAGTCAACACTGGCTGAGAAACACTGGGATACCTGACATCGGGGATCCCGGGAGAAAGGTACCCTAAGAGGTTCGTTCTTATCACCTCACCCAACGGTACGGGAGGGAGTCCCCTAGAAGGGTTAGGTCCCTAAATTGGATACAGTGAATTCAGAGGACGTAATCGTCGGTTCAAGAAATGGTGATCGTGGTGGACCCTTCGGGTTTTGAACGTAAAATGTGGAACCATTTATACAATTAATTACAGTTTGTAAACCTGATAAATATCACCTGACAGACAAGGGATAGGACACAGGGTCTCAACCTTATACTTTCTGACTTAGCCTATCGTTAGTTACCTGTAAATAATTGTAGATGACGTCCCGGTCGTGACACGATCCCTGAATAAAAAGTTTAGAGTAGATTACATCGTGAAAGTGATGTACTAGAGCAAGTGAGGAGTGTCGACGGGAGACAGAAGAAAGCTCGACACGAGGGTGGTCTCTTGTTGTGTCTGGTGAATCTTCACGACACAAACCTTTTAGTAATCTCCCCTGAACAGGGACCGTCACCTACTACAGTGACACGGGTCTCTTCCACACTGAGACGTCGAGAAGGGCCTGGGTCTGTGGGACTTCCTGTCGGTGAAGAGGTATTTGGAACTCAAAAGGGTTCTGTATCGGAATTCGCAATGTTCTTGTTGGAACACCCCAAAGAATAGGAAGATTGAAACTGAACCGGTCTTTACGGGACTCTGGTCCGTAAAGTCGATATAAAATCGTGCAGACGGAGACCTAAGTCATCGTCGTTATTTGCTATCTCCCTACACTCTATGATTATCATAAAGTGGGCGTGTGGGAATTTTATTGGATCCGAAGAACCCTTACAATCTACAATCAAGGTAAATTCCACTTCTCCGTCACTTAGAGGAGTCGAAAGAGGAAAGACGCGTCTCCGGTAGTTCAGTTGAAAAACGAGACTATTCTACGATTCGTGGACCCTTTAGTCCTCTACACCCCAAGAAGTAAATAGGAAACGTTTATAGAAAATCTGTGGACATATCACTCTCTGGGGATCTCTTCTTTTACCGTTGGGTGAGGTCATAAGAACGGACCTCTTAGGGGTACCTGTCCCCTCGGACCGCTCGACATCAGATACCCCAGTGTTTCTCAACCGGTACTGACTCGCTGACTCTTGTATCACTCTCTGTACCTACTGAGGTTCCACTTTGTCTGTGTCAGAAACAAGGAAATTCCTTGAGGGTCAGACCTGGTTATTTGACTAATTATTATTATGACACAGTACTGTCTGTATCAACGGATGTACGAATTACTTATCGGAAAAGGGAAGAAAGAACGATTTCCTTACAGGTAAAATAAGGACAAATTGGACGAGACGGTACCACCTAGTCAATGCTACTTTGAACTCAGTCAGTATCGGTAAGTCTACGGGAAAAGATCACTGGTCGGGATCCTACCTATAGACTGAGTCAAGACCGGTCATTCTGAAGTTGTTCTCAGAAGTCCTGTTGTAAACTTTTCCTACAAAGAGGGGTTATTTTACCTAATGTCCCTACTTTCGAAACAAAAACATAGGACAACAAATTAATACACCATGAATTTTGACCTCTTCGGCATAACATTGAGTCTCCTCTCGATGTCTGTTGTGAACACCTACTGTTTCATATCTAGACGGGCCCCGTCCAAATCCTTTGATCTCCCAATTATTACTAAGGTTCCAAAAGTCCTCTGTGTTGTTGTTTCTATAGTGGTTCGGTACTTGTCTCTTTCTTTTCGCATTTCGACCTACACACCACTTCTGCACAAATTCCAGGAACACCCTACAAGTAGTCCGTCGACTTTTACGTCCACATGTTGACCATTTCGCTGGTTCCGACTTACAAATCTAAACCTTTAACGTATTTGCGAATACTAAAAATTTTGTCCTTGACAGTTCTAACGGTCCCTTCTTTCATTTCTCGTCTCCACCGTAAATGTCTGAAAGTAGCCCCGGCACTCACTCGTATATACACACACACACATAGTCTAAAAATTTTCTTGGGCACCGAGAAATTTTATACCATTCTTAGTGCCGAACGTTTCTCCTACAAAACAGTCTTTCTTCTTAAACCACTTTTATAATAAGTGATTAATAAGTGTCCACGGTTTCACTTTTAAGTGAGGTCCTTCTCCTACACACCGTTAAAATCTACGATCTCTCTACAGGACATCTTCTTTTCTTAACTCTTTATCAAAGACCTAACCTATTGACCACTGGAAATTTGTTCGATCGAGTCATCTATCCTCTCCAATGTCAAGTCTAGAATTGAACAACTCTTCACTCATCCTTCGTTACTCCGTTCCTCATACCCACGAGAAGGTTTCTTTGAATACACACTCTCCCTCACCATTGGGTCTATTCCCTATCTACCGATCAGATGGAACGGTTTCGGTTCATTCAGTCATACACCTTCTCTTCTGAGACCTTAACAAGAATCTCCTTCAGTCGTACCGTGTCTGACTTCCATGTCATCCACATACTTACTGTCCACCAGAAATTCCCCGAGTAAAATCCGCTCTTTTCTCGGTCTCACGTGTCCGTATAACTACTTTCCTCTTCCCTGTGTATCCTTCGAATTCTTTTTACCGGAACGGTAGTGTACGATCCTTACTCTCCAGTCCCCACGAGACCACCACATAAACCTTGCCGACCACACTCCCCAATCCACACCCGTTTTCGTAGTGACAGATCTCTCGACCTCGTCGCCGACCCGGAGTTCCACGACGTACGACCGACCAGTCGCGTTGAGTACGACACAATATCCAAAGACGACGGACCGACGATTCCGAAGCGAAACCAGGTTTGTACGTACACCGGGGATGTTGTCAAGGTACGGAGACGGGCACTACACTAATTTCCTCTGGACACGGAAATTCCTCACGGGGGAAGGAGCCGGGAAGGGGGAGGTTAATGTCGTGATTAAAGTCATTACCTCGTAATTATCTCATTACCCGCTCACTCCGACCGGACTTCCTTGACACCTCGAGTCGTGTTTAACTCATTTATTTGGTATATAATCTAAAGATTTGTTATGAAAATCAGATCAGAGGTCCCTTTCTCTCAGCAGTTCTGAATGAATTCAGTAGGGACGTTTCACATACATTTTCTTCGGAGGAAAGTCTCGAACCAACAAACATCTTCGGCCTTTACAGAGAGGGTCCCTAACCTCTCTATTCTATCGACGACAAGGGTGTATAAGGGAAAGGAGAAATAAAGGGTTAAAGAGAATGAAACTGTAAACATAGTCTTCACTCTTAGGGGTTGCTACGGAGGGAGGATCCCTGGGAGTGACTTTACCCTCCATGACCTGTACAGGGTACCTTTTCATCGGGTTCCGTCCACCACCATTACCTACCCTTCACCCTTTCCCGGTCCCCTAGCCTCTCATCTCCTTGAACCCCGTTCTCTCTCCTTTAATAATCACCTACTGGAAGAATGCCCTCTAACCGGGACAACAACGGTGATGAACCGTTACAAAATTATCCCTAGAGAATCTTCTGATTTCTTATCGTCGTTGTACAATGTTATTCCTGAACGTAGATGACGGAACTACCTATCACCTTTTCTTGTTTCCAGATTCACAGTCTTCTAGGTCCTCTACCAGAGTCGAGACAATGATCGACTTCCTAAATCCTGGAACCTGTTTATTATAGGAAGACACGGAGTTAAAGGAACAGACATTTTAGTCTACTCGTCATAGAAAAACGAACGAAGGGTCCCTTAATATTCCCTGTTTCCTGTACAACACAACTCAACCCCCCGGGACAGATGTCATCGACCGGTCCGGAGTAGGAGACCGGGAGACTACGGGTGGGTCGGGTCGAGATCGGAGTCTCCCTCTACCCCTCGTCAAGACCTGACGCCCCAAACCCGTCACCATCCTTCAGGGACTTTGTAATCAAATCCCGGTACTTTACAATTGTATAACTCGTGGATGAGGTACTGGTACTACCGCTGTGACTTCGACATTCCATCCTGATCTCCTAAAGTCATGACAACAATTTTAGGAAAGACTGAAACAAACGAGGATAACGGATTAGTTCGGCACTTCCACTCTTCTCTCGGTCCCAACTCACGGCCTCTTCTCGCGGAAGAGGTGTTTCCCGGACGACTGAGGTCCTCCCGACACTTCTCAGTGATCCCCCGACTATCGGTCACCGACGAGACGATTTAGAAGGTCTACAAGACGTCCAAGATGATCGATCTCTCTTTCATGACTTTCAGTTAAGGAGTACTTAGAAGACAGATGTATCCCACCCCGACCCCTCCGTTTTCTGTTGTCTCTTCTTCGCTCCCTCCGAGGCCGTAGAAGAGTTAGAATCATCACGCCTCGAACTCAAGACGTAAGTGTCCACCCAAGTTTAAGAACAGGACGGTCAATGCCAAGAAACTGGAACCCACTTAAAGGATAGTAGAGATTCGTCAAAGGATTTACAGCCACACATCGTGTGAAAAGAATTTCCAGAATTTCCACTGTTTATACCCTAAATATAGAATATTCAACGACAACAAAGTACAGACAGAAACTCGAAAAATTCTAATCTATTGTACCAAAATCATGGGCGGGGGGGTCGGGGTTTGGATCGTGGATGTACGTATCTCTTTCTCCCTTCTTTTCTTCCTTCGGTCCCTCTTTCTCTCCCTTCCCCGTTCCTATAAATAGACTAAACCACCCGTCCAGGGACCTAAAGATCCTTAAGGAGTACCGGAAGTCATTGTAATCTCGACCCAAGTACCCGTCGTTCAGAGCCTCAAGAATGGGTCCAAGAACTCTCATCATACACGATACACACACAAGTCAACGATTCAACATAGACTGAAAAACGGTGGGGTACCCGACGTCCTGTGGTTCGAAGGAACAGGAAGTGATAGAGGACCTCAAACGAGTATAAGTACAGGTAAGTCAGGTACTACGATAGATTGGTAGAGAAGGAGACGGTGGGAGAAGAGGAAAACGGAAGTTAGAAAGGGTCGTAGTCCCAGAAAAGGTTACTCAGTACCTATTTTATCCTAGGAGAGAGAGAGGGGTGAGGTGTGGGAAAGGTTAACACGAAGAAAGACTCTATCAGTGACTTGTCTACATGTAGAGTACTTGTCAGTTCCCTTAACCGGTAGTGAGTTGATCTTACTGTCAGACGAAAGACTAGACCCCAGGACCCCGGGGTCATACTCAGTCTCACTGTGTGTCCGGGGGTTTCGTTACGTAGGACTGTCGACGACCCACCGTCAGTGGAGCCCCGTAGTCACTTTCCTCCTCTGGACCGTAACAGTCTCTCCGACGAGTCACTTGAGGTCGAACCCCTAAAGTTCACGTTATTTACATACTGACTCCGTATATCTCTTTCTTTTTGTCGACCTTTTTTGTCCTATTCACTTACCCCTTCTCTCCGACACACGATCTGAAAATCGACCCTAGGTCTGGAATAAAGATCAGAACGGTAATGGTTTGAGACACTGGAAACTGTTCAGTGGAGTAGAAAGTCTTAGAGAAAGGAGTAGTCGTGTCAATAAATCGAGAAAACGTAGACTGTCAGATACGAAAAGTACGTTCTCTCAGTCCGAAATCCGTGTTTCCTCTTTGTTTAAACTACGTCTCAAAGACGGAAACTGGACCGGAACCCCTCGGGACTAGTGGACGTTCGTCGCATCACTTTGAATACGTAGGTAGTAGGTCGGTTAGAATAAAATACACAAAAAAATCAGTGAACGAGAGGATGGTCTTTTACAAAATTTCGTTTAGAGTCTGAAGTATCATAATGTGTGTGTAAAGTCCTAAGTCATAAACCTGTTCTTGATAAAAAGTTTGTATTGGTGTCATGGAACAGTGGAGATTCTAATAATATTATTAAGGAATTATAGTAAGTTATAGATCCGTAAAGAGGAGGGAAAGAGGATGGGGTGGAGGATATCAAACAAGTATAGTCCTAGGTCCATTCAGAGTATGTAACCTTAGTCAACCAAAGAGTATACCCAACAAAAAGAAATTTTGATGTGAAAAAGTCTCTTCGAAAAGTCTTAAAATTTTATTAAAAAGTCTCTTCAAAATATAAACGTTGTTTTAACTCACCCCTCTTTTTTGTTTTGACTCACCTTTCATCTCTCAAAGGTACACCGGGGACAGAAGTGTATGGGTGTTTGAGGGAAGACAGTTGTAAGACGTGGTCGCACCAGGTCAACATTGTTGCCTATTTGGATCCGACGACGATTCAGTGAAGTGAGCGTAGGCTGAGACACACTGGGGTCTCTGCCGTCGGGTGGTCCGAGGGGACAGGGACCCTAAGAGGTCCGTTCTTAATAATGGTGAGGTTCAGGTGTCAAATGTAATCCCCAGTGACAACCATAGCACAGAAGATATCCAAAACTGTTTTATATTACTGTACATAGACGGTAATATTATAGTATCAGTACACATGTGATATCGTAGTATGTCTATATCAAAATGACGGGATTTTTAGACACGAGACAGATAAGTAGGAAAGGAGGGGTGATTAGGGTCCGTTGGTGACTAGAAAAACGACGTACGTATCAAAACAAAGAAGGTGTTACAGTATATATCAACCTTAGTATTTTATGTATCGGAAAGTCTAACGAAATTAAGTAAATCACTATAAGTGAATTCAAAGGAAGTACAGAAAAGTACCAAACTTTCGAGTAAAGAAAGATCATGACTTATTATGGAGTGAGAGACCTACAAGGTCTTAAACAAATACTTAAGTTAACGACTTCCCGTAGAACTAACGAAAGTTCAAAACCGTCAACACTTATTTCAACGTGATTTGTAAATGAAAGACCCAAACACACTTACCCGAAGGGACCACCGAGTCACCATTTCTTAGGTGAACGATTACGTCCTCTACGTCCAAACTCGGGACCCAACCTTTCTAGGGGGGACTTCTTCCTTTACCGTTGGGTGAGATCCTAAGAACGGACCTCTTAGGATACCTGTCTCCCCGGACCGTCCAATATCAGATACCCCATCGTTCAGACTGGGTTGAATCGCTGATTTGGTGTTGCTGTTGTTGAAAACACACTTACGTTCAAAAGTCGAATAAACCCATTTACGGTTCCTCACATTAGCGATCTAGTATACCATTCTCTGACAAATTAAAACAGAAAGTAAAACGTAAAGGTGGTCGTTACTTACTCAAAAGGACAACGAGGTGTAGGAGTGGTCGTGAACCACGAAAATCGTACCCAATGAAAAATTAAATGTCCGAGAGAGAAAAGTCGAAAGAGAAACAAATAACTTCTTTGGCCAGTAAACAGGGTAGCTAAAAGAATGTCAGATCTCAGACGACCAACATAGGAGTACCACAACAAATCGTACAAAAGGATAAAGACTTAACGAAAGTTTAATCATGAATCTAGATCTCAAACTAGTCTAATTTTACACTATAAAAACTGTTCTGGTGAAATGTCTACCACCATACATGAAAAGTAACCCTCCTTATTTTACAAACTAACAGAGGGAAAAATACTATAATACTAGTAATGACGTATTTATTTAATTAAGTAATCATGACGTTTTACCATTCTCAGATAGTAGGGAAGACGTAAATAATCGACCTTTACGATATTTCTTTTTGGAGGGAAGTAGTTGTTAAACCAATGGGACTTAATGTCAAGTGTAACCTCTCCAATAAAATAAACGGTAATAAAGATAAATTTTTATTACTTAACTAAGGGATATTGTGTAGGTAAAGTAGGTAACATCGTCAATAATAAGATTAACTAAGAGACTTATGGCGTAGAGACCAGCCACCCTTGAGAAAATCTGTCGAGAACTAGGAAAACGGAACTGGGGTCACCTTACGCTGACAAAGGAACGACAGAAAATACTGTTCCTCGAGGTCTGAATAGGTGTCGTCTGGACCTTAATCAGTTCCTTGGGACAATGAACATCACTCAATAACTGTGAAAGACGCAATACAAGAAGTCACAACCGTTTTTACTTTCGAATCCGTTAATCGATTCGTATCGTCGAATGACCCAAACGTCTTACAAACCGTAGACCCCGTTGGATCCTATGAAACTGTATCCGTAGAACTATAAGACTCTCCATAAGAGACAGAACCGGTGTTCCTGTCGGAAGATATTTCTTAACAAACGATTACAAGTAACCCAAGAGTACCAGTAGGTCCAGAGGAAAATAGTATTACACACAGAGACACAATCAACCAGTCAACGCAGGTTGAGAAACACTGGGAATACCTGACATCGGACGATCCGAGGAGACAGGCACCTTAAGAGGTCCGTTCTCATGACCTCACCCAACGATGAGGGAAGAGGTCCCTTAGAAGGACTGGGTCCCTAGCTTCGACCCAGAGGATGTAACGTCCGTCTAAGAAATACCAGACTCTGTGGTCCCTTCGGGAAATTGTATTATCATACATTATCGTAATGTATACCAAAGGGACCATCGAGTCTACCATTTCGCAGACGGACGTTACGTCCTCTGGGTCCAAACTAGGGAACCAGCCCTTCTAGGGGACCTCTTCCTTTACCGTCGGGTGAGGTCATAAGAACGGACCTCTTAAGGTACCTGTCTCCGCGGACCATCCGATGTCAGGTACCCTAACGTTTCTCAGCCTGTACTGACTCACTGAAGCGAAGTGAAGTGAAGTACATTATCGTTGGTAATGTAAGTAGTTTGAGATTGATACATGGTCCGTGAACTGTATGTAAAGAATAGGAGGGTCGGCACAATATTTCATCCAATTAAGAAATAATTAAGAGAAATGTCTACTTCTTTGGTTCTGTCTCTCTAACTCATGGAACGAGTTCAAATATCTCTTACTCGACCGTCACAATCCCAACTTCGAACCCGTCTTTATTAGTACTGTAATATGAGAATCGTCGTTCTGACCTAACCAGACGTTCTACACTTAGGTCCCTTTCTACAAAAGGAAACACCACTTCCTCGAGAGTTTTCCTCCTACACGTACTTTCTGCACCATCCCTGTCTCCCTTCCCCTGATATTAGGTCTTCGACTACTCGACAGAGCCGAATAAACACTTAGGAGTTACCGTCTAACAAGACCCACCAAAAAACTAGGTCCTCAAAAGGGTCTAAACTGAGACTCGATCGAAGTCTGAAGATTTGTCCCTCCTTCCGATCTTTTCCTCTTTTACCTGTACCCCCTATTACAATGTAGTACGAACGAGGGCGTCTACCCAGTTACAAAATTAAATTAACTACCGACGACAGGGTGATCTCGAGTGACGTCACAGTCTTACCGTAAACAACCCGGACCGTTTCTCTGTTTGGTACAAATACATATGAGGAACCAGAGACTTCGGTCGTTAAAAAAGAAATTACCGGGGAACTACACAATGTTCTAGGATTAATCCCGTCGAGTTATTTAGTCAGGAAACCCGTGACTGTGAAGTTGTGTCCGGATTAAACGATTCGTGACCACCTGTAATTGGTCAACAACCTTTAAAAGACTGTAAGGCGTATCTGAGTATATTCCTAGGATCAGGGTGTTCACTGGACTAAGGTCTAAGACCGGGACTCACATACAAGGACTTCCAACTAGAGTCTATCAGGTACTGATTATTAGGAAGGGGGTCCGGAAATCACCTAATCCGATAACAAACGGACGACGGGGTCCTATCTGTCTCTATACATTCACAATTCGCCACCGGAGTACCGAGGTTCGAAGGACACCAACGACGGGTCGGAAGTCCTAATTAAATCCCGGATAGAGACGTCTCTCAGTTGACAGGACACGTTAGGAGTAAGTATTGAAGGACGATGTAGACCGCTCTGCGGTCCTCTGAGTAAGAAACAGATGATCCGACTTTCCCTTTTTTCCTCCACCTCTTAATGTTTCCCTCCTCCCGTAACAACAACAACAAATCAGAGGATTCGGCACAGACTGAGAAACAACCGGGTACCTGACATCGGCCGGTCCGAGGAGACAGGTATCCTGAAGAGTCCGTTCTTATAACCTCGCCCGACGGTAAAGGAAGAGGTTCCTTTAGAGAGATGGGTCCCTAGTTTGGGCACAGAAGACTCAGAGGACGTAACGTCCGCCTAAGAAATGGTGACACGGTGGACCCTGGGAGTCTCTCCCACAATATCTACGGAATAGAAGTCTCTCAAGTAGGTAAGGAGATGTTTCCTATTCTGACCGTTCAGTCGGGGTTACCACATGACCAATGGTTGGGACCCTAACGTGTCCTTCCTACTCTACACAAACCCCTTACCTACGAGGGGTGAACTGTCCCCAAAACCTTGATCGTAGACTCGTGCATCTTACTATTATCGTTGTCAAAAACTCAGAAGGGTTTACGGTACGGGACACGAGTACCAAAATTTCCGTTACAAAATTTGAAAGGACATATGAGAGACCGAATGAAAACCCATCTTTAAAAATAATAACATAAAATCTCTTATACTTTAACTCAGGTCTCTCCAATTTGAGGAACCGGTAGTCTATCGACGTTTTCCACCTACACCGACTGGGACTTGGCAGGACGACACGGCCTATTACGTCTGACCTCTTCATCAAAGGTCGAAGAGAGTCCATCGACGTTCACACTACAAGAGAATAACTTGAGACAAGGACATCACCTGGGACCCAGTATATGTTCGGGGTCACCCTGTCAATACCCTGACCGAGGTGTTTCGGGACACTTTATTTCACCCTACTTCGCCTCAATGATGATATCTCCTGTTTTGGACCTTGACGAGTTTACCTACAAATTCTCCATCTACTTAATGTGAAACCTTAAGAATTGAGGTGATCGGTCTACAGGACATAAGGTGGAGTGTCGACTAATACCACAATTGGACACGGGGGTGAGGTCATGAGAACGGACCTTTTAGGGTACCTACCTCCTCGGACCATCCGACGTCAGGTACCCCAGCGCTTCTCAACCTGTGCTGACTCGCTGAAGGGAAAGTAAAAAGTGAAAGTACGTAACCTCTTCCTTTACCGTTGGGTGAGGTCACAAGAACGGACCTCTTAGGGTCCCTACCCCCTCGGACCACCCGACGACAGATACCCCACCGTGTCTCAGCCTGTGCTGACTTCGCTGAGTCGTCGTCGTCGTCGTCATCGTCGTCGTCCCATACGTAACGAGTCGAAGGAAAGATGACACTACAGTCCACAACGAAAACGAAACCAGGGACGGTTAGAGATAGGACATATGTTGAGAATCCATGGACGGAAATACGGTCCAGGGTAAAACTGACTACTCCTTTGGTTCTCTTTGTCCGTCACTAAGAACGGTAACCACACTCGGGTCGGACCCTGTACCAGTCCTCTCTGACACGAATTTCCATTCCCGAACCCAGTCTACGAAATTCAAGTTGGGGGTCGAGATGGTACATAGAAGTAAAGTCACTCACAACCAAAGGAGTAAACATTTTACCCCTACTATTGTCCTGGAAAGAGTGCACTTTCTCTTTTCTAATTTCCTCTAGTGAGTACATTTTGGAACTGGGACAGGGTCGATACATCATTCGAGTTTGTCTGTAGTCGACAATTATGAAGGACTGAAAACCCCAATGGGAGAAGTATTGTCGGATCCAAAGGACTAGATCACTTACACCAACGATTTAGCCAGAAACCGACGACGACTCAGGAACTGTTTTACCAGAGTCAAAATTTAACCGAGTCCAATGTTCTGACGCACTACTGAGTACTGGGATCGTTCACATGTCGACCCCGTCGACCGGACCCGGGATAGGAGACTGGTCGGAACAGTCCATGGTGTCACAAAGGTGCCGTTGATTATGTAAACGTCAAAAGAAAAAAAGGTCATAACTACTGTATAGAAATGTATCGGATCTTATAAAAACGATAAAGAAACTAAAAAGGGTAAAGGTTTGTCTTTATAGTGAATTTTTTTTTGAACTCACAATCTTTTGACCTGTTTTACGGATAAAATGAATGATTATATTTGTGTAGTCCGAAAGTGTTATAAACCGAGACATACTTCTTGTGTCAGACATCACTTGATTTAACCAGAGGAAGGACGACAGGAGTGTGCGAAACGAAGGAAACCGGAGACACGGGGACGACCGATAAGGGGATAGGACCTGATGGAAGGATGTAGGTCATAAAAAGTAGGAAGTTATGAACAGAGTTCCATAATGAGGGTGATGCACGATACCTTAGACATCGAGAACGAACTAAAGAAAGGAGGGACTTGTTCGCTTTGTGAGTAACTCATGGATGTTAAACTGTAAAGGGGTGTACAAAAGAATATAAGTCTGATAAGTAATTCGTAAGTCCTCGGAGGATTATAAAGGTTTGAGACACGTTTCATAAAAAGTGTAAATAACGGAGAAAATTGAGAAAGTTGTCAAGACTTTTATCCATAACAATTAAAAGGGTGTTACAGATACGTTTTTGACTTCAATCTGAGGTCATCGAATTTATTAAACAGGTAATTCTTTTACTTTTCTGTTCGGTGTCTGGTCCTCTTTTGTGAACATGTAGTATATAGACCATACCTTAAACATAGGTCTTACATATTTGTTGTGAATTTCGAGTTGTCATTCTTCTATTCGTTGTGTTATCCAGTCTATACTTGTCTGTAAAAAGGGTTCTTCCATCTACTTACCGATTAGTAGTGTAATTTTATACATATTGTAGTTATTGATAATCCTCTTACGTTTAGTTTGGTGTTACTTTCTAGTAAGTGACCATATATGGTGGGTGATCCTACCGCGTGTCTCAGCCTGTGCTGACTTCACTGAATCGTCGTCGTCGTCCTACCGGTATCAACTTTCTTGTCTATTATTGTTCATAACTACTCCTACACCTCTTTGATCTTGGGAGTACGAAACGACTACCCTTACATTTTACCATCCTGGTGAAACCTTTTCTTGCACTATCAAAGAACTTTTCAATTGTCTATGAATAGTTTGTTAGGTTGTCTAGGTGAGAGTCCACAGATGGGTTCTCTTTGCTTTTGTATGTAAATGTGTTTCTAATTGTTGACTTACTAGTGTCTTCGCAATAAGTATTGTCCGATTTTGACTCCATCAGGTTTATAGGTAGACGACACTTGCTTATTTACTTTACACCATATAGGTATTTTACTTTGTATTGAGTCTTTAGTTTTCCTTACTCACATACGATTATGTACGTTGTTGTACCAACTTCAAGTTTTTACAAAACGATTTCTTTTCGTCTTTTTTGTTCACTCATATATAACATACTAAGACAAATGTGCTTTAAAGATCTTTTCTGTTTAGATACCTTCACCTTTCCTTCAGTTACCAACAGATCTCGACCCTACTCTTATTCCAAACTGACCAGTATTCCCTTGAAAAACCTCACTACCTTTACAAGATTTTGACCTAACTTCACTATAAACGTGTCGAGACATTTTAATGATTTTAATTAAAATAACTTTACGTATGAATGTTACTCATCTGAAATACCATATTTTAATATGGAGTCGTTACTACAATTTTTTTTTTACACAGGTTCTAGTATGTTTATCCCCTCATCCCTAAACCCAGGACAGAAGGAAGATACGAGAAAAAATCGGAAACATTAAAAAAGAACACATACCGAACAAAGAAATCGTCCACATGTTGAGGAACTCTTGTTCCTCGTACGGAAATGTAAACACCCTGAGGGAGTGTCACGAGAGTCGTTTAGATACCTTAACTCAACTATCGTGTGCCATAAGATTACCCTAGTAAGATACGGTCTTCCTTGTCACATCCTGACGACAAAGAGGTTTACGACGGGGCTCACAACTCTGTACTCCCCGTCTATCAGGTAGTTTCCGTACGGCGGACTTCTTGTTACATCACTGTCTCGGCCGACTGTTGTTCTCTGTTTCTCGACACGACAACTTGTGACGGGTCTCGTTGGACAGAGAAGGACGAGTCGGGTCGTCTGACAGTTTTCCTGATGTTTTCCGACGACCCCTCTACTGTTCCCGACTTCTTAAACGACTTACACAATGGGAACTATAGTTCTCATTTGGGCTTACTGGAAGGGTCCTGTGTGTCATCTCTAATAATCTTACATCTGTTCTAGACTTAGGTCCGTCCCTCCGTCTCTACGTCTCGTGAGTGTATATAAAATAGATGAGTTATTACTTAAACGACCTTTGGTCTTAATAATAAAAAGTGTTAAATTTTTCTCCAATAGTCATTTTTGACAGATTTTGAACTTTTACTCGTTTTCTCCGGTAGCTCACAGGAGAGTCACCTAACGACCCGTAACAGATTGTACGGGTCCACACGTGAAAACTGACAGAAAGATAACTAATCCGATAAAAGGTTGGTATCACCATCGTCATTGAACACCTTTTGGACCATTATTACGTTTGTTAAGGACAGGTGTTGTTTCGTTTACGTAAAGTGGGTCACCGATATCTTTTCCATTGATGTTTGTAATGCAAAATAACGGGAAAACCTATAGATTATCCAAGAAGTTAATTAATCACTCAGTGTATTTTGAAGACTGTGTATAGGGAAAGTATAAAAGTGTCATCAGTACAAAAATTGAAAAATTCCTAATATGAAATCATCATGTGTTTCTGTCGAGTCCCGGTGTCGAGACCAATAGTTCTTGACATCAGACGTAAACTGGTCTGTCAACTTCCTCAAAGAATAGGTGGGAGGGGTAAGACTTTGAATGGACAAGGAAGAGATAGCCAGGTCATCCGTGGTAAAAGAGGTAGTCCTTCGAAAGAGTTCGGAAGTCTGACCCGATCTGCAGAAACAAGACACGAAAGTGTTTTTCTTCTGTGAGAGACCTAAACGAAAAGAGGATTGTAGCACCCGTTTCGGTGGACTTTTACCATTTTTAGGTTTCTTCCCGTTATCAGTCTTGTCAGGGTTCTGACTAAAGACTTCTTCACCGTCTCATCCAAGACGGTGTTCGAGTCTGGTACCGGTTCATGGTCTGTAACTCCTCAAATAGAATGACCCAATACTTCGTTCGAGTTCCTCGTCTATCCGTTAGTCCCCAACCCTTGGTCGAATCTCGGGTGGATGTGTAAAAGATTGAAAATACTCAATCTTTGTTTTCTCGTGTTTCTTTGAAAACCTACACTATCTATTCGAATAACGGAACTACACCACTTCCGCAGTATCGACATACGACACATACATACAAGTTTGAGTAGTTTAACATGTGTAATTTATATGTCAAAGTTTTTAGTTAATCTGGAGTTATTTCGATAATTTAAAAACTATACTTAAAAAATTTTTTCTAATTATAACGATTACACCGGTTTATCGGTTCCTAGAACCGTTTTATCTTAAACAATTTGGATAAGTTTCGACAATGTTCGTAAGTTTGTTTGTAATACGAATAAGAATATGTCCCTTATTTATAAATTGAACTAGGTCTTTCTCTCTCTTTATATTCCCTTCGTTCCTTCCTACGTCTTTCAAATTTCGTTTTAATTAATTAATCTTCTCACCTCTTTACTACCATTTAGGTTTCAGGTAAGAAAGTTGTCCCGATTACTGTAACCGTTCGAGGTGTATCGTATTATTTTTACCTTTTTCTTTCTTTTCTCTTGATTGGGGGGTTTATTTTTATAGGTTGTATTTTATAGTTATTATTCTTCATCTAAATCCGTTCTAATTTTTCTAATACTTTTGAAAATTCTTTTATATTACATGTAGAGATATAAATATGTAAAATATTAGGACTAATTTACTTTTAAAATAAAATAAAAAAATAAAAAATAAAAAAAATTTAAAATTTTAGAAATTAAGAATGTACGCAAGGGTTTGTACTTGGGGGGAGGGTGGAGGGAGGGGTATTGTAGAGACACCCAGTAGGGGTACGTGGTCGGGGTTCGTACGACATAGGACGTAGTCTGTATCTGACCGCTAAGTTAAGAATGTACTATCATATGTACAATATTACGGTAAGAGGGTTTAGTGGGGTGGGAGAAGGAGAGGGAGACTCAGGTTTTCAGGCAATATGTGTAGACACAGAAAAAAGGACAGAACGTATGTCCCAGCAGTAACGGTAGAAGGATTTAAGGTATATATACACAATCATATGACATAACCACAAAAAGAAAGACCGAATGAAGTGAGACATATTAGCCGAGGTCAAAGTAGGTAGAGTAGTCTTGACTAAGTTTACTTAAGAAAAAATACCGACTCATTATAAGGTAACACATATACATGGTATCGAAAGAATAGGTAAGTAGACGACTACCTGTAGATCCAACAAAGGTACAGGACCGATAATATTTGTCACGACGCTACTTGTAACCCCATGTACACAGAGAAAGTTAAGACCAAAGGAACTTTTAAAATTTTACTTTTATGTTTACCAGGTCAAACATATTTTCTTAAAGCTCTCAGATGTGTCTTGTTTTTCGTACCTTTGGATGACAATGTCATGACCCAGGTCTGTTTACATAATTGTTTAAGAAAACATACACATGGAGAAACTCCTTGAGTAGTAAGGAGACGATACTTTAGATAATTTTCCCTCCCCCTTTTTTTCGATATGTTAAATAAAATCTTTTGATTATATTGGAACTACGGTGATGGTGTAAGAGGACAACTGTCAACAAGTCGTCACTCAACATTAAAAGTCCAAGAGAGTCCTTTTCTACTCACGTGCAAGAAGATGAGGTGGTAGAACGTTCGTGTAGTTGTAAAATCCTTAGTCACATGATTTTACCTGACCTTACCCACTTAAATTGAGTCTACTGGTAATGTAGATGATGACACCCGTTCTTAGGGAATCTTCTTTACCTTATCGGGAGTGTCAGTTGTTTTCTCAGGTTTTACGTCATGAACCTACGTCAGAGTTTTTACTGTCTTAGAGACAAGTAAAGTTTCCGTTTAGTAAGATGTAGTGTCATTAAGTTCAGTTACGGAGTTAATCATTACGACTTCTTCGACTTCAACTTACCAAGATACTTTTAGATGTTATGGAAGACCTTTACTGTGGGGGTTTTCTACAGGAAAAGTAATATCCTCTGACCTTACGTTTTCATCCTTCAGTTCTCTATGAATCTCATTGTCCGTTTAAACCGGAACCTCCTGTTTTACTTCGTCCCGTTTCCGATTGTCTATAAAAGGTTCTCTTGTGTGACCAGTATCGTTTGTGGGAGAAGGCTGTTGTGTTGTCTCCTGAGATGTGTACCTGTAGTGATCTCCCAGTTATGATTTTAGTCTAACTGTTATAAGAAACGTCGGTTTCTACCTCTTCGAGATATATCAGTCGATTTTTTTTTTTTTCTGACCCTCGACTGACACCGAGTATAGTACTTGATGAATAACGGTTTAAGTCTGAATTTAACTTCTTTCATCCCTTTTGGTGATCCGGTAAGTTCATACTGGATTTAGTTTAGGGAAAACTAATATGTCATCTTCACTGTTTATCTAAATACTGCAATCTAGACTATCTGTCTCACGGATTTCTTGATACCTATTGTGACATGTCCTCCGTCACTAGTTCTGGTAGGGGTTCTTTTTATTTACGTTTTTCCGTTTTACTAATAGACTCCTCCGGAATTTTTATCGACTCTTTTCTTCTCTTTGTTTTCCGTTTCCTCTTTTCCTTTCTATATGTGTAAACTTACGTCTCAAGATTTCTTGTAGTTCTTCTCTATTCTTTCTGTAGGAGTCACTAGTTACGTTTCTTTATCTCTTTTGTTGTCTTACCCTTTCTGATCTCTTGAGAAGTTCTATTAATCTCTATGGTTCCCTTATCAAGTACGTTTCTACCCGTGTTATTTCCTGTCTTTACCATACCTGGATCGTCTTCGTCTTCTATAATTCATCTCCACCGTTCTTATGTGTGCTTCTTGATATGTCTTTTTAAGAAATACTGGGTCTATTTGTGTTACCACACTAGTGAGTCGATTTCCGACTGTAGGACCTTACGTTTCAGTTCACCCGGAATCCTTCGTAGTGATGCTTGTTTCGATCGTCTCCACTACCTTAAGGTCAACTCGATAAAGTTTAGGATTTTCTACTACGACACTTACACGACGTGAGTTATTCGATCGTTTCAACTTTTTGAGTCGTCACCGGTACCCTGACCTTTTCCAGTCAAAAGAAAGGTTAGGGTTTCTTTCCGTTACGGTTTCTTACGAGTTTGATGACGTGTTAACGTAAGTAGAGTGTGTGGTCATCCATTACGAGTTTTAAGAGATTCGGTCCGAAGTTGTCATACACTTGGTACTTTAAGGTGTACGAGTTCGACCTAATACCTTTTCCGTCTCCTTAGTCTCTAGTTTAACGGTTGAGGTAACCTAGTAGTTTTTTCGTTCTCTCAAGGTCTTTTTGTAGATGAAGACGAAATAACTGATGCGATTTCGGAAACTGACACACCTGGTGTTGTTTGAGACCTTTTAAGACTTTCTCTACCATTATGGTCTGGTGGACTGGACGAAGGACTCTTTAGACATACGTCCAGTTCTTCGTTGTCAATCCTGACCTGTACCTTGTTGTCTGGCTAAGATTTAACCCTTTCCTCATGTAGTTCATGCATATAACAGTGGGACGAATAAATTGAATATACGTCTCATGTAGTACTCTTTACGGTCCGACCTACTTCGTGTTCGACCTTAGTTCTAACGGCCCTCTTTCTAGTTATTGGATTCTATACGTTTACTGTGGTAGGAATACCGTCTTTCGCTTCTTCTTGACTTCTCGGAGAACTACTTTCACTTTCTCCTCTCACTTTTTCAACCAAATTTTAAGTTGTAGACCTTTTGCTTCTAGTACCGTAGACCAGGGTAGTGAAGTACAGTTTATCTACCCCTTTGTTACCTTTGTCACTCTCTGTAATAAATACCCCCGAGGTTTTAGTGACGTCTACCACTGACGTCGGTACTTTAATTTTCCGCGAACGAGGAATCTTCTTTTCAATACTGGTTGGATCTATCGTATAAGTTTTCGTCTCTGTAATGAAACGGTTGTTTCCTGACAGATCAGTTTCGATACCAAAAGGTCATCAACACATACCTACACTCTCAACCTGATATTTCTTTCAACTCACGGCTTCTTAACTACGAAAACTTGACACCACAACCTCTTCTGAGAACTCTCAGGGAACCTGACGTTCCTCTAGGTAGGATTTCATTTAGTCAGGACCTATAAGTAACCTTCCTGACTACGACTTCGACTTTGAGGTTTTGAAACCGGTGGACCACACTTCTTGACTGAGTAACCTTTTCTGGGACTACGATCCTTTCTAACTTTCCGTCCTCCTCTTCCCCTGCTGTCTCCTACTCTACCGACCTACCGTAGAGGCTCAGATGCCTGTACTCAAACTCGTTCAAGGTCCTCAACCACTACCTGTTCCTTCGGACCGTACGACGTCAGGTACCTCACCATTTGTCAACCTGTACTGACTCGCTGACTTGACTTGACTTTTTCACGGAATTTTTCCCTGTTGATCTCTGATTCACATATTGATTTTTATCTTATTGTGATACACTTTATAATCGTTTACTTTTGATCTTAAAGTAATTTTTTATATGATACGGGTTCACTCAAATAATATTCTTACTATATTAAAATCCTTTTAAATTTTATATTAATTGGTATAATCATCTTGCTCCTTTTATAATCCAGTTTTATAGTTTTTATGACCACAGTCTTTGTCCACCGTTTTAAGTTTTAGATAAGGTCTGAAAAATTTTATTTGGAGATAATATCTTTTTTTAAAATTCTTAAGACTTTAATGGTAGAACTTTATTTATTGGTGGTTTATTCCTCCTGAAGAGAAGTTCAGTTATTTGTTCTTTTTCTATGGTTGACATTAGTGATAAAAATCCATAAAAAGACCTTAAATTTCTTAAAATTCTTTTACTTTATTCTACATTTTTATAACTGTTGCTCTTTTTCTATGATAAAACGTCTTCTGTAAACGGAGAGACTTTTTTGACTTTCGTACGTGTGATATCTCATTTTATTCCATGTGTACTAAGTCTTGTAATTTTTTTTTCAATCTTTTTTTACATATGTGTGTGTTTACCTCAGGGTCATGTACATTATAGGACTGCGTTTCTCTCTTTTGTTCTTCTTTTTGTGACTTAAAATATTGGAACATCCATCATCTTTCTTATACTATTTATTTCGACTGTCCATGCACTATTTACCTCTTTTATAAACTTTGGATAGGATTTATAATTACGGAAACTATTTCTTGAGAATCTTTAACGACTTGTGAAAGTAAGTAAGTTGTTTATAAATAACTCACGAATACGAAACAGTCCGTGACAACATCTACGAACCTTCTGTATTTACTTACCCTTCGATATTCAGAGACGGTAATATCCAGAATGGAGAAGTACGTTAAATAAATTTTTACGTTTATCATTATTTTTACGTTTTTAGAACTGGAGGTAATCGTAAATTTCTGTACACTTATATTTTCAAAACAGAAATAAACAATGATCAATTTAGTCATCTCTAAATTTTTTAACTAATAAGAGTCACTACAGTCCCATACCCTTTGTGAGAGTATATAAAGACTTTCCTCATATTTAACCATCTTTTAAAAATCCAATAAATCACCAGAATTCTCCCGACTGATCGTTAAGGAGAAAATCCTTAAATATGGTTTATTTTATGGTGAGATTACCGTCCTTCACTTCTTCTTGGTTTCTCGGAGAACTACTCCCACTTCCTTCTCTCACTTTTTCGGTCGAATTTTGAGTTATAATTTTTTTGTTTCTAGTACTGTAGATCAGGGTAGTGAAGTACCGTTTATCTTCCCCTTTTCCACCTTCGTCACTGTCTGAAGGAGAAGAACCCGAGATTTTAGTGACACCGACCACTGACACTGGTACTTTAATCTTCTACTAACGAAAGACCGTCCTTTCTACTGTTTGGATCTGTCACACAATGTTTCGTTTCCGTAGTAAAACGACTGTTTCCAGACATATCAGTTTCGATATCGGAAAGAACCCGAAGGGACCACCGAGTCGACCATTTCTTGTGCGGACGTTACGTCCTCTGGACCCAAGTTAGGGACCCAACCCTTCTACGGGACCTCTTCCCTTTTCGATGGGTGAGGTCATAAGACCGGACCTCTTAAGGTACCTGAGATATCAGGTACCCCAGCCTTTCTCAGTCTGTACTGACTCGGGGAAAGTGAAAGCGAAAGTATCAGAAAGATCATCAGTACATACCTACACTCTCAACCTGTTATTTCTTCCGTCTCGTGGTTTCTTGACTACAAAAGTTTGACACCACGACCTCTTCTGAGAACTCTCACGGAACCTTTCGTCCCTCTAGTTTGGTCAGTTAGAAAAAAAAAAAATTAACCTCCGATTAATGAAATGTTATAACACCACCAAAAACGGTATGTAAGTGTACTTAGTCGGTACCCACATGTACACAAGGGGTAAGACTGGGAGGGAGGATGGAGGGAGGGGTAGGGTAGCGAGTCCCAGTAGGGTCACGTGGTCGGCACTTGTGGGACGGAGTACGTAGCTTGGGTCTGAGTTTGGTCAGTCAGAATTTCCTTTAGTTGGGACTTATGAGAAACCTTCCTAAAACGACTTCGACTTCAACGTTATGAAACCACTGGACTACACTTGTCGACTGAGTGACCTTTTATGGGATTACAACCTTTTCTAACTTCCTCTCCTGTCGTTGTCTCCTACTCTACCAACCTACCGTAGTGGTTAAGTTACCTGTACCTAGACCCGTTTGAGGACCTTTACCATTCTCCGTCTTCTCGGACCGCACGACATCAGGTACCCCAGTGTTTCTCAGTCTGTGCTTAACCACTGACTTATTGTTGTTATTACTTCATTTATTCGTCCATTAACGTTTTTCTTACATTGGTATTCCTACGTATGAAGTCTCGATAAATATTCCCGTTTTTTTAACCTTTGTTAGATTTAAACCATGTATGTGTGTTGTATTCTTTAACATCACGAACGAAGTCGTCGTGCATATGATTTTTTAATCTTACTACGTCTTTTCTAATCGTACCAGGGACACTTCTTACTGTTTGTTTTAGTACCTCGTAAGGTAATACGACTTTTTTACCCATGTTCTGAATTTATTTGTAAAGAGGTTTCTTCTGTATGTCTACCGGTTCTCCACGTACTTTTCTATAATTAGTAGTGATTAATAGTCTCTTTATGTATAGTTTTGATGTCACTCCATAGTGAAGTGTAATTAGTCTTACCGGTAGTAATTTTTCAGGTGTTTATTGTTTACGACCTTCCCCACACCTCTTTTCCCCTGGGAGGACGTGACAATCCTAGCATTTAACCACGTCGGTGATACCTTTTGTGATACCTCCAAGAAGTTTTTGTTTAACTCAACGGTGTGTTAAATCGTTAGTGAGGGGACCGTAAATAGGTCTGTTTAATTATTAAACTTTTCTATGTGTGTGGGGATGCAAGTAGTATCGTGATAAATGTTATCGGTTCTCTACCTTCTTTGGATTTGTAGGTAGTTGTCTATTCACCTATTTCTTTTACGCCATATATGTGCGTTACCTCATAATGAGTCGGTATTTTCCTTACTTTATTACGGTAAACGTCGTTATACCTACCTGGATCTCTACTAGTATCATTTAGTCTTTCTCTTTCTGTTTATGGTGTACTATAGTGAGCACACACCTTAGATTTTATATTGTGATTACTTGTCCAGATGTTTTGTCTTAGTCTGAGTCTCTATGTCTCTTCTCTGAAGACCAACGGTTCCCTCTCATCTCATCCCCACCACCTCCCTTCCTAACCCTCAAATCCTAATCGTCCATGTTTGATAATCTATGTCTCATCTATTTGTTATTCTAAGATGATATATCGTGTCCTTTGATATAAATTATAGGACACTATTTGGTATTACCTTTTTATACTTTTTCTTATGTATGTATAAGTCGTTTTATATAATGACTCACGTCATGTTTCACGAAATGTTTCATGTCACATAATGACGTGAAACGACATGTCGTCCTTAATTATGTTGTAACATTTAGTTGATATAAAGTTGTTTTTTAAAATTTTTCTTTAATATAACATCTTCTTATATATCATTATGTCTTTATGACAATTTACTTATCCATCTAACACAATATATGACTTTCTAAAGTAAAATTTACATATATATCTATATATCTATAAATATACACACACAGGGTGAATTTTTTAAACCTTTCTAACTGTAATTTTATCATTAATTCCAAAAGAATCACCATGTTAAAATTCATGAAAGGTAAAAGAAAGAACATTAAATCCATCATACCTAAAATATTTAAAATTTTCCTGATAACAAAGAGAAACTTGTATATTTCTGTAGGTCCATGGAATCTCTCAAATATGAAACAGCCTAGGGTAAATTAATAACGTCTATGTAGGGGGTCCAAAATTTGTTTAGGGGAAGTGTGACGTGATTACGAAAGTCCGGACTCTTTCCCGACGGTCCTTCTTGTCCTAGACTGTCCAGATCCTGATCCATTTCGTCCATTTCACTCAACGACTGCACGTCTCGACCTAGGGTAGAAATAAAGACAGGTGACATTCAAAAAACGTGATTAAGACCAAAAATTTTTATAATTTCATAATAATAAGAACTCATGACTCTTAAAACCGTTGTGTATGGAAGGATTTAAAACGTGGTTTCCACTCACGGAGTAAGTAAAGTGGTTTCGGGGTCGGGACGGGGAGTCGTCGGGGGCGTGAGAGGTACGAGGTGTTCGTCGTAGAAATGTTTATGACGAGGTGGAGGATAGATCGTCCACGTCGTGGGAGGGTCCTTGGTCGTTCGTTTGTACCCACGAAACCCACCTCATTCCCTACTGTCGCTAAGAATTGTCAGAACCTCGTGAAGGAAACCGGACCGTAGACACGTTTCGTGAAATGGTTATGATAGACTTAGGCGTGTTTGAGACTATCCAACCCACCGCCTCTTACGATACGTAGAGGGTTATAGGAAGAAAGGAGAGTCATTGTCTGAAAGGTTTGACGTCGACCCCTGTACCGTTAGGTCTTATATCTGGTGTAAAGGGTCTGAGAACGTTGGACCACACCGACACACTAATTCAGACTGTTTTCTTTCATTCTCTCGACACATTAAATACCCTGTCCAGATATTTCCCCTTCCGGTAAGGGAAGAACGGACGAAGGAGTACCTTATACACTCACTCATGACCTCGACGTCGTAAGTAAACCGTATCTATAATTTCAGTGGTAATTTTTACTACACCAGTACACCTTAGAGGTATCGACCGGACCTAACGACACAATACTCTCTCTTTATCTGAAGATAGAGTTATTTTGGTGACAATAGAACCCAAAGGGTCCTGAACGTCTAGTTGGATTAGGATTAAGTAAAACTATTTACAATACTACTCGGGTGAAACATCTACTCCTTTACTAAGTCTCTTCAATTAGTGGAAAAGGTTCAAACGTGTCGATAAATCACTCTAGTTTTAGACTTCGGTCTTACAGACTGAGAGTTCGAGGTCGAGAATTAGGATACGATAATTTCAGGGGACAAAATCCTTCTAAAGGTTTAGACTCATTTACCGAGTCTTCGGATCTGAAAACTACGAGTAAGAATACGACAAGAGGTCGGGTTCAGAATTTGGGAAACTCCCGGAGTCTTCCAACTTTTACCGAGTCGTCTCTTGTCCTTTAGGAACATTTACAGAAGAGTCGATGATGGGTATGGAGCGATACAGGAGTCTGGCGGTTCACTGTGGTCGTGACAAATAAACGTACCAAGGAATTCCTAACAGGTAACAACAAAGGGTCCTGTTCAATGCGACGAAAAGGATGTTACTCACTATCCCCACCCCTACCCCTTCACGACAAAGAGACGTCTGTGAAGTCTTTAGGGTGGTGAAACTCTGTTAGAGCTCCTTTAGGTCAGGGTCGGAACCTTGTTACACATCGGGACACCGTAAAACTGTAACCCGCAGAGAAGTGACAACTTCATTGAGTCGTGCAACGTTACACAAATAGGGGAACCCAGTCCAGTTACGATTTCATTCAAGTAGTGGAGACGAAGAGGTTATTGACTACAGACTACGTAGTCGACTTACGTAAAGTCCGAATATTCGTCAAGGGACCTAGGTGTCCGTTTTTCGAAAGTCGTAGAGGGGGAAGGGGTGATCACTGGTCATAGAATCGTAATTACGTAGACTACCGTGGTTCGGAAACACCGGACTCACTCCTATCAGCGGTTCGTTCCTAGCTTTAGTGTAAAAATAAATGTAATAATGAAAAGGTGTCGAACCAAAGGAAGTCCGAAAACTAGATAATCCGGTGTGGTAAATCAGACCTGTCTTAGGAACTTAATGAAATGAAAAAGAAGGTTCTGAGAGTTTCTTGAACTATTTGAACATGAATAATTTTATAAGTAGTCATCACAATTGTATAGTCCCTATTTTCACTTTGTGACGAATTACATCTTCTGTCATATGTCAGAGTTCACATCTAAAACACTGAGAAAACACTTATTATTAGTAACAAAATCCTTTTGTAACTCAAATAGGTCGGAAACAATCTTAGAGGAATAGTATATTACCTTTACAATTTAGACTCGCAAGAACACTTCATTTGAGTATAATAGTAAATGTATACAGGTCAGTACCTTAATTATTTTCGTGTAACAGAACCTATTTTGTGTACCAATTGGAAATCTTATCTACACTTTTATTCTAATATTTATTAACGAGAAGAAATGACACTGATAACCCAACATAAATCACGGTTTGAAAAAACTGTCGAAGTTTCCTCATTTAACATTCATATAACTTTAACAATAGGTTCATGTTCGACGGTGAAGACACATTACCATAAAAAGAGGGTGTTTGACACTTTCTTTTCCTCGGTATTTCTTAGTTTCATCTTAGTCTCGTTAAACAATCTTATCTTTAAGACTAAGGAAGTAAGATGAAGAGTAAATAACAGTCTGTTATTCACTTATTTACTGGTGATTTTTTTTAGTTTTCTAGGTAAATAGAAAACTATTTATTTTACACGTCACAAGAGTTGTGTTGTCGAATCAAAACCTTCTCGATGGGATTTACGTGTTGCGTGACCATGTGGGATTTACTGGAAGGAACATAAAATTCTCACTCCCTGTCCTCCTCTTGGTCCTCTCTTTCCGGTTCGATATAGGTGACATTAACGTCTTTCTGGGTTTCTCCCGTCCTCCTTTTCAATTGTGGTAGAGAAGGACCTGGTCGACCCTACGAACACGCAATGTGTCTCAAGGAGTCTTCAGGAAAGGGACACACCAAGACCCACTCTACCCGGTGTTCTCTGTAGACACCGCCACCGTGAAGTCGGTAGCGAGAGGTTTCCGTCGAACATAGAGGGAATGACTACTGGAGACCCAAGTGGCTCAGTCTCTTTCTTCGAGTAGACGGTTCTGTCTCGGAGGTCGAGGGTACCCTAGAGGGGGAAGTCGAAGAGACTCAGGACCCGGTATCCATACACGTCAAGACTCCCCTTCCCGTGACGGAAGACGTCTAGTGGACACAGGTGGTTTTAATGTCCACGTTTTCTATCTGTACGAGGGGTAAAAGGGAACCAAGGTCGTACAGGAGCGAGAGGAGATGAAGTGAGATCAAACAGAGAGGATGACGACCGGGTGGGTGAAGTCTACGTTTCTGTTCGGGGTAGACCTCTAAGGAAGTGGTTGGGATGTTGTCCAATTCCAGATTAAGACATGATAGGTCATATCATCGGTGTTCAGTACCCACTGATAATTGTAATGTTAACTAATTTTAATATCTTTTAATTTTGAGGTCAAGGAGTCAACACGAACGGTGTAAAGTGTACACATGGATCACGGATACAATAGTTTGTCCCGTCTATGTTTTGTAAAGATAGTAGTGTCTTTCGATATGACTTGTCATGACCATAGTAAGGAAAGTATATAAGGAATAAAGTATAGTAAATATCTTTAGCAAAAAGAGACTAGTTTGGGATTGTCTATGTGATCGTAAACCATTTCTGACCAGACCCAGTCAATAAAAGTTGAAAAACAAGAGGTCATGGATACTACCTATAATAAGTGTACACACTGTGTAAAGATACCGGGTTAAGACTAACACTGTTTTAGAGATTTATCCAAAGGTGTTCTTTCTTTTCTTTAAAAAACCGGTTGGGTTGTCTACCGGGAACTCTTTTATACTTTCCACGAGTCTGTTTGTTTCTCCCTGTCAGGAGAGAGACCTGTCTCTGCACGTGGTGTATATTCGATAGTAGTCCGGGAGAGGTTATAATGAGAAGGACATATGTGACCCTAGTCAGTCTCGAAACACACACCTCCCCTCATCTCTTCTACGACAAGAAGTCGTGAGTCAGAAAGAGGAAGACACACGGTACAGGATGTACTGACGACCGGGTGGGTTTCCTCCCGTCCCGTGAAGGGTATTCGTCTCCGGACTTGACTAAGAATGGTACAAGACTTGTTATCGTGTTCTCGAAGACGTCCACCCTCTGTCTGTCCATATCAATAACAAATAAAAAAAATCGAGACCAACAAAAGTAAACTTTTGGGACCAAAACAATTCATAAAAAAAAAAATTTATTATGATCGTTATGTCCGATAGACGAACATAATAATTAATTTATTATGTTCGTTATGTCAGAGGAAGGTTGAAATCATTCTTACCTGGGACCCCCCAAACCCCCTCGTCTTCAAAATGGAACAAAAGGTTTTATCTCAAAAATCCATTATTAGTTGTCTATTAAAGTAATATTTCCGAATAAAGTTTGAATTATCTTCAGTACTATTGAATCTTAAGTGAAGGGATTTTGTCGGAACTAACTCTGTTAAATCTACTTGTGTTCACAATGCCCCACTTAATACAGGGTGAGAGAGGGCGGTGGTTTAAGTATTGAACTCTAAGACTAGGAATGACGGAGTCTTACACTGACATGAACCTCTAACCACCCAAACCAAATCAACGATGAAGTACAGACTAAGAACACTGGAATACTTGACATCGGAGGTCTGAGGAGACAGGTGCCCCAAAAGATCCGTTCGCATGACCTTACCCAACGGCAAAGGAAGAGGTCCCCTAGAAGGGTTGGGTCCTTAACTTGGGTCCAGAGGACGTAACGTCTGTCTAAGAAATGGCTGACTCGGTATTCCTTTCGGGCATGAACCTCTAATCCCGAGTCCTTCGAGTCTTAGTGGAAGGTTCTTCAAAATAATTTATATCATAATACAGGTTGTTTTTTTTAGGAGATTGGTATAATGATGTTTCTTAATGATCCTAACGACATACTAATGGTCAAACTAAAAAGTCGGACACAGACCGTGGACTTCTGTATGAGTCTCAAGTGGGACCTGAAGTGTCTATTATATGAGACATACTCACAGTTCTAATAAAAATGCTAACCTACAGTAAAAAAATTGTCAGGTGTAAAGATAAACGTTTTGTTGGTCTTAGTAGAGATTGGTCAATTTTTCATCCTTCTTCTGAAAAACTTCCTATACTTCCTTAAGTCTGAACTCCCCTACGGGATCTCTTTCCCCGACCTTCGAGTCGCGGAACGTGGTCACGAGTTTGTGAAGTCTCTTTTTACCGGACTACTCCTCTAGTACCAGAGACGACGACCGTCCGTACGTCATGGTCCCTAAGTGGAAGTGACGTGATCGAATAAAGTGGGCAAAACTTCGGTAAAGACGTTGTCCTAGAAGACATACCTTCAGAACGGGTCCATAGGGACTAACGACCTGTAGACCCAGTATACGACACAAAATCGCCGTTCCCTCCGTTTGTTAAATATGAGATCCTCTGTATCCATAAAGTCAATTATTTCCCCCAGTAAATTTTCAACTATCCGTCTGTTTTTATCCTGTTTACAGGTGATATCTGGAACTCAATAAATGATTGATACGACACGAAACAAACTGTAGATTCGGAGATTTTACTAGTCTTTTCAGTACAGCCTACCTATTTTTACACTTCTACTCTTTGTTTTTGGTTCAGTTTATAAAAGTTCGTCTAAAAGTGATCTCGTAATTTGTTATGAAAGGTGTTAGTTATGTACAAGTCTTATGAAGTGTTCACGAGTAATTATTCATTTATTTACAACAGTTTATTTCACCAGAAAAAGGAATCACTCTTGTGGTTTTGGTAGTCTTAGATTTTACAACCTAACATTAAGATCGAGGAGTAAAAGTGTGGGAGATTACCACAGCTAGAGTAAGTTCTTGTATCAAATAGACAACGATACCATTGAAACAAAAGGTTATCCTTTTGACCCTGTGTACCTAGGATGGTTCTTAGAGCCATTAACAAAAACACGTGTTCCTCATTCAATTGTCTACGACGAGTTTATAATTTTGTTTGCAAAACTACCAACTACCCTTGTTCTCTTGTCTCATATAGTTCGGTCCTGATAAGGTATACCGTGGGGTGAGGTCATGAGAACGGACCTTTTAGGGTACCTACCTCCTCGGACCATCCGACGTCAGGTACCCCAGCGATTCTCAGTCTGTGCTGACTCCCTGAAGTGAAAGTGAAAAGTGAAAGTACGTAGCCTCTTCCTTTACCGTTGGGTGATGTCACAAGAACGGACCTCTTAGGGTCCCTGCCCCCTCGGACCACCCGACGGCAGATACCCCAACGTGTCTCAGTCTGTCCTGACTTCACTGAATCGTCGTCGTCGTCGTACTACACCAGTACCATGTTTGCGTACCATTTTACTCACATCGTAAACGAAGTCCTTCTCAAAACACCCGTAGTCAGTTAAGTCAGTACGTAAGTGAAAAGATAAAATTTGTTGTAAAGGACTCGTGGATGATACACAGTCTGTGACTAGATCCTAGAGTAGAATACAAGGTGTTTCCAAAACGTCAGATTATCGTATTCTGTCTATCCATTCGTTTTGTTACGTCATTCTCAAACTCTGAGATCCTGTCTTTAAAATGTTCAGACGAATTGGTGTGTGACGTAATATTAATGTATCACTTCACTTCAGCGAGTCAGCACAGGCTGAGAAACGTTGGGGTACCTGTCATCGGATGGTCCGAGGCGGCAGGTACCCTAAAAGGTCCGTTCTTATGACCTCACCCAACGGTAAAGGAAGAGGTCCCCTAGAAGGGTTGGGTCCCCAGCTTGGGTCCAGAGGACGTAACGTCTGTCTACGAAATGACGGACTCGGTGGTCCCTTTACCATTAATGTATTGTTTTACACTTACATTGAAGAGGGATTCATTGATGTTTTTTCAATACATAATCATAGAATAAGGGTTTCGTATCCTCTAGAGGTTCACAAGACTTCAGTCAATATAGACGAAAAGACAAATTTCTGAAACAATCAAAGTGAAACTTTGTCATTTTACAGTTATGTGTAGGTCTTGAGTCATCTATCTTCTAAAGTCATTTATGTTTCCATTTATGGTACTAATGTAATCGAGTACATGTCTTGTCTACAGATCACTTTTCGTCAGGAAAAGAGTAAGAGAGAATCCGTTAATTAATAAAATTCCTGAAAAAGTTTTGTTTTGTTTGTGATTTTAGAAGACACTTTAGAGACTCTCTGGAGAAGGCACAAGGAGGACTTAAGTGTGTAGAGATACCCTCGTTCGTAGTGGAATAAACTACGATGTCATAAATAAATAAAAACAGACAGAGGGTAGGACGCGACACACAAGAAAAGATAGGAACCGTGGCTCCCGGACCTTCTACTCGTTAGTAGAACCTTATTTACCCGTCTACTCCCTTACCCACTTACGTAGGGGAATAGTTGGTCGTTTCACACTTCTCGTCAAAAGATCAACTTTTTTGTGGTCGTCCCCAACCTGTCCGTCGGAACCCAACCTTAGACAGAGACGATGAATAACCAAGATCCTTGAACTCGTTTAGTGTGTTAGAAAGAACCGGAATCATCAAAGTTGATATTCTATCCTCATTAATCATCTGGTACTGAGTTTCCGAACGATACTCTTACTTCACCTTGTTACGACAGTTTCTGAATCCTGTGCGAACGGTCGTGATGCCGACTACGAGTCATTCATCACCTTTCTAAGTGCCGACTATAAGGCCACCTACTGCGACACATCGTGAGAGTGTAAATCCCGGGGACTTGAAAGACTCATCTTGTTTAACATGTAAACGGGAAACCGACGATAAACGGAAACAGAGTATAGGGAAGTATTGTATCTTAGTCGTGGAGACGGACAGGGTTTGGCGTCACGTAAAAACTTAGAAACTATTCTGTCAAAAATAATCATCATCATCATAAATGACGACATCGAGTTTAAAAAGAAAGAAACGAAGGGTGACTGAACCTTCCCACAAACTATTCTTTTACGGGGGTCAAATTAAACTTTCGGGTCAGAAGATTAAGTAGGACTTTATATCTTTAGGTTATTCGACCGGAAGAATATAATTCTCGGACTTTAGTGACATACCGTTTCAAACCCCTCATCTCCTTCACACCCGCCTGGTCCACCTACCGCCCTTTACCGTTTTATACGGGGGTGGAGGTGAGGTTTTTGTTTATATGTACGTCAGAATTTTATTGGTCTTTACAAAAAGGAAAAAGAGGAGACGACCTACGAGTAAGACTTTAACCTGGTTCACCTTTTTGTGTTTCGGGAAGTCTAAACAGGTCGAAACATTGTAATTTAACCCTACCTCACACACGACCCCCGCCCCCACTAAAGTATTATGTCATTCACCTTGGAAAATCGAAGTCATTCACTCAGACTGAGTCCTTACGTCCGCTAACATAGAGGTTTTTTTAGTTATAATTCTACGTGTTAACGAGGGGACTATAACTTTCTTAATCAACTAGATGTACGATTTACTGTTCGGAGAACTATTGTCCCTAATACGCTGGAAGGAAAGGTCGGTCCCGACGACCCCTGACAGGAAATCCAGGGATTCCGTCTCTATTAGATTAATCTTGTTGTTTCTGATCCTGGTAAACTTCTCTTCCGTGACACCCCCACCCACCCCCAGCCCTCCACTGCCACAACTCAGAACACAACCGTCCCTCCCCGAGTGAGTCTTGTTTTCGTACATCCACCGCTCAACGACCCCTCACTCCGGGTCTCCCCTCTCCTACGGACGTCTTTCCCACCTGTCTCCAGTGAAGATTTTGTACTGAATTAGAGGTGAAACCGAGGTGTTTGTGACGGTGCGACCGAGGGTCTGAGACCGGTCTGAACTGCCTTGATCATTAGCTCAGAGGTCTGTAAGTCTGTGAGTCTCCGGGAGGTCGGTCAGTGTCCTCTCTTCCTTCCCGGACCCTTTATGTGCACCCGGACAGACTGGGTTCAGGAGACGGAGGCGACATTTGAGGGTGGTAGGGGTTCCAACCTTCCAAGGCTCCTCGTCCGGGACCACCTTACAGGTGGACAGGTGTAGTCTTCTCTCTTCAGTCTGACACGTAACGTAAAAAATCTTTTGATTTGAAGACAGTAAATTTCCTACCAGGAGAGAAGACTATATTACAGGAAGAGCACAAAAGCCACCATTTTTAAGGGAAACTTTTAGATACTTTGACAGAAAAATTAATCTGAAGACACGTTTACAAAATTTTTAAAATGGGAGTATCTAAGGAAAAATGAACACCAACCACCACCCCCCCCCNCCCCACCCCCCGGCCCCCCTTATTGTTACCGAGTTTATTTGAAACAAGGATAAAGGATGTGAGAGGTACTAGAAAACGAGGGTTCCATTTTCCTTAGGATTCCATCACTCTGTAAGTAATCCAACTATCAAAAGGCTAAAAATCTTCTCGAGAATACATTAATCCAGTGAGTCTTTCTTGGAGTCAGACATACCTGGTACCACACCTGATTTCGTCCCCCCAAGACTGAGACCCCGTCCCCCTCGAGTCTTAGGACGGAAGGTCCGGAGGAGAAGTTTACGGGACGGGGGAGTGGACCCCCCGTCGGGCACAGGAAGTGCGTAGTGACCCGACATCCATCACCCACACGAGTCAAGACCCGGTCCGTCTCTCCTGGACGAGAGGAGAGAGACTGACAAGTACCACACCCCTCCAAATTGACCGGGTAGTGAATTTTTACTCCAAAGTTTGGGATTTTTCGACTCACATACACTCTGTTTGAAAAGGTGTGGATCCTGTCGCACCTTCGACCACTGAATGGTGCTAAGTATACTCTCTGGAAGAATGAGTAGATCCTCTCGGTTCCACCGGAACCACAGTGAGTCTCCAAGATTGCCGTGAGGACGAGGTGCACCCTTCACTTCCGTGCAACGACGTCTTCCCCCATCTACTACCTCTCCTCAATAGACGTTTGTGATGGTCAGGATGGGTTTTTTTTTTGACCTTTTTCTGTTCTCAGGAATTAGTATCATTTTCTCGGACTTTAAAATTAAGAAGGACGTAGGAGGCAGATTGTGTTTAAATATTCAAAAAAAATCTCTACCGGTGACATATTCATTATGTAATTAAATGATTATAAAAATATGTTTTATTATAATCACTATTAACAAACACAAAATAAAGAACCATTCTTTTTACACGTCCAAAAACGATTCCCCTTCTCTAATGTTTGTAAAACCTACTTCTCGATTTCGTTTTTAGAAATCCCTATAATAAATATAGACTGAAGGAACGATTCAAGACTTTTTGTTTAGGATCTTGTTTACTGTCAGTTGTAGACGAATCGAACTCAATTTTGACATGAACCTTCCGAACTTGTCATAGAGAGGAACTGAATGACTTCACGGTTCTTAAATATGGTTCACTCTAACGAATCCGTATGTGAACCCAAACCAAATATCTTTTACGACGAAAACAATCTTGGAGTTGTGCTAACTCAAATTATCCTTCAGTACCGACTCACTTACTCTTCCCTTCTCCATTTCCTCTTCCGTAGGAGTTCACAGTGAAGAGAAGACAGTATTTTATAGGTACGTATACAAATTTTGTACCAGGTCTTCCTATGTACGTGGGATTACAAGTGACGTCGTGACGAATGTTATCGGATCTGGTTCAGGTGGTTGTCTCCTTGTCTATATCCTCCACACCACATATATATGTGCTCGTACAATGAGTCGGTATTTTTCTTATTTTATACGGTACACGTCGCTGTGCCTACCTAGATCCCTAACGGTACAACACACTTCCTTCAGTCTGTCTCCTTCTCTTTATCTACTGTAACGAATATGTCTCTTAGAAATTTTTTTACTCTGTTTACTTGAATGAACGTTTTGTCTTTGTCTGAGTGTCTGAATCTCTTGTTTGAATACCAATGCTACCCCCTTCTCACTACACTCTCCCTGACAATCCCTTAACCCCTAACCGACGATATAAAATTTATCTACCGGTTGTTCCTGGATAGAATATCGTATGTGTGTTTAATTTTAATTTAATCGATAGGTGTAACTTAAGATTACAGTTAGCGACTTCGAATGACGTGAGGTGTTAAGAACCCTCATTGTTCTTTGGAAAGGATCACCTCCTCTTTTCTGATCGTGTTTCCTTTTTGAGCCCGTGTCTCGGTACGTTGAATTCACGATTCGACGTAGTAGGAAATGTCGAGTCAACTATGGACACACCCGACTCCACCAGTCCTTCCGAGATACTTCTGTGTCCCGAACACTCTCTTAGTACCTCTCGTAGGACCCGTCCTTTTATGTTTTCTTCTTTCAAGACTTCGTCTTGATTCTCTCTGTGACTACACCAAGTCACCTTACAAACTTAGTCCAAGATTGGGGTCGTCTCCCGGGAATAAACTCTCTTTCTTTTTTACTCATTCTACTCCGGTCTAATATCTCCCAGAAGGACAGGTTCAGTCCCTGGTGACCGCGAAGAGGTGAAAAAACAGGTTCTTTCAGTAGTAATTAGCGTGTACCGTGAGAAAGGAAGAGATATGTCGAGGTCGTTGACTATTTAATATTCGAACCGGAAGTCCTACTTTGGATAAAAGATGAGGGTAGGGTCCGGCTTTAGAAATCCGAACTATATATCCTTTCCCCCTCGACAACTCACTTCTTATCTAATTATTTCTTTTATACTCAGAGGTTTGAACGGTCAATGGTGACCATAGTCGGAAAGGAGTGGGTTAATAAAAAAAATAGAAAATTAACCTCCTATTAACGAAATGTTACAACACAACCAAAGACGTATGTTATTGTACTCAGTCAGTATTGATGTATTGAGTGGAGACAGAAACCTGAGGGAGGGGGAAGGGCAGGGTGGGGAGATCCAGTACCTTCGTTGGATCTATAGGTAACTGTCCTTACCTATTTCATCTACATTATGCATATATGTTACCTTATAATGAATCGGTATTTTCCCTTACTTTAACTCAGTCCAAATCAATCCACCTACTTGGGTCTCAGACAAAATATCTCATTTCATTCGGTTAATGTAAAACTTGACCTTAATTTGTACTACCCTTATTGAGACCTGATTTTAGGATCCTGAGTTTAAACTCCAAGTCAAGTCGATGATTCAAGGGGTTAGACACGGAGTAAAAGGAGTAGGTATTTTACTTTTTTGACTTTCTCCAACTACCCATTCCAGACAAGACTGTAACCGAAAAATCTTACGATGTTTACGATTGTCCTTTCGTCGGTCCGACTCGGAACGAATCCGGAGGAGACCCTTCCTCGACCTCCGGGCGCGTTCGGTTCGGTCGGGACCTCACGTTCTCCTTCGACTTCAGGACCGATTGGGTGTGGGATTCAATTGTCGAGGACCTATTGGCTCCCATTCATAGTAATCTACGACAAAAATAATCTACTAGGTATACCATGTCTTGTCCAAATCCGCGGAACTCCAGAGAACCATCCTTCAACTACTTTCCGGAGTAGACCTTTGTCGAAAGAGAATTCCTCGTTCCTATCACCTTTTTCAAGCATATAGTAACAAAGGAAGACCTAGTAGTATCGGTACAGAAGTCGAAGTGTACCGGTCAGACCGTCTACAGGGGTGAGTTCCCCTGAAGGGTTGTTTCGTCGGAAAGATTGACTATACTGCAGAGGACGAAGGGACAAACGGTCAAAGAAACCGGAGACTCCCTACGTAAAACCTCTGTCCTCTACATCGTCCTACTCCAGTACCGAGGAACGTCCTGTCCTTTTGACACGGAAGGAAGTACACACCCCGATACGTGAGGAATGGGTACCTCGTTTGCACTCCCATAGTGGAGTAAACGGTACAGTTACAGTTGTCTAGGTAACAACCCTTGGTCGGAATGATGACTGAGACCAATTTGAAGTTTTTACGACTCTCCGAATCTCGGTACCACAAACTTACCGATCGACCCGTAAAACAACTAGATCGAACTGGATTAAAGGATTAAACAATCATAAGTCCGTCCCGGTACTATTCTAAGACACGAATGGAGAACTTTGCACGGAAAACATTTCAAGGGATGAACAGGTGAGTCCCCAATTCATAAGCTCTGGGGTATGACTTCTTAAGTTGTACCGTCCTTACAAACAGAAAGTTAAACGACTAAAAATCTTTCGAGAAACTGACTACGAATTATTTTATTTACAAGAAACAGATGGTTGTGAAATTTTTATTTAGAACCTTTGTGTACCGAGTTTGTTATTTCCTTGTTTGACACATAAGGAATAACTATAAAATGTAACGTAGCAAGACCCCAAGGGTCCTCAGGTACTGGTTTTTACTTTTCGACTAAACTTTCCTCGACTCGAACAAAGAGAGAGAGAGAACTTAACTCGTAACAGTATAGGTAGGTTGGTAGGTAGGTAATTAGACAGAAAGGACGACAGATGGGTAGACAAGTAGGTAGGTAGATAGATCCATAGGTAGGTAAATGAGTAAGTGAATAGATCGTTTGTAACGGACTCCCAGAGGAGACACGAATCGCGACTCAAACCGTACCACCTGTTCTGACTAGTAGAAGATGGAGATGTTCCGGCGTCGACCTCCCCCGGGTACAAACCCTCCTCGATACTACCACCTCTGAGAGAACTTCCACAACCCAACGTCCACGTCGACCAAAAGACATCCGTCCGATCTGAGACGGTCCCACACGTCACGAGAGAAGACCCAAAGACTCGAAAATTTTTGGTTCTTTTAAAAGGACACCGGTACCTCAAAACCTGAGACAGAAGTCCTGAAAATTAGATTAAACCCCTTTTCTTATTACTTGTATCTACCTCAGGACAACTGGGAAGAAAGAAAGACACACCACTTGTCTGTGTCTTATGGGTTACGAATTACACCCCGGAATCCAAACCCTGACAGGTTGACTCGTGAGTGAGACTGGAGGAGTTTGGATCAAAGAGGAAGGGATTCAACGTCTCCTAATACAAGAGAAAAAGTACAGTAATGACACGCCTAAAGTCCTCTATTTCGTATGACTCACGACTCGTGTCCCGGACGGTACAATATTCGAGTCATTTATCCTCAAAAGTGAGAATAAGTTGGATTCTTACTCAATCCTGTCTCGAGAAAACTAAAGTACTTCTACCAATCATTGAGAGTCATTGGTTCTAAACCTGAATTGCGTAAAATGTAAATATGTAAAGAATCGTTTTTATCTCAAGTAACGACACGAAAGTGTATTATTGGTCGTTGGTTCAATTCCAAAATTCGTTTCATTACTAATAGAAAGTGTATTGAATGTTTATCCTAGGTTAATGAAACATTACCTGTAATCGTAAGAGACAGACACACACATAAAGACCCTATATTTATACCGATACAAGGGGAATTGTAAAATGGATTTTATCGTGACTTAATATTGACTCAACTTTTATCATAACCAAGACTCATATTCCCTCGTCCCCCTTCTCATTCTTCTCTTCCCAAAACAAAGGATCGTCTGTTACTTGATGGGTCAAAACCGTCTCTTCTAGTTGTCGAACACAGATGATTCGTCTTTTCTGTGTTCGCCCCCGGAGGACACCCTCGTCACAAACGGTGGGGTCGCGGATCGAGAGGAAAGACGTCGTCCCAGCGTGGAGGGGACTCTCCGTACGGGAGGGGAGGTGTCCGTCTACAGTCGTACACCTCGGGGAGGGGTTGGAAGTCCCAAAAGACCCTCTCGTCTTCTACTAGAGAGTAAACCACTCTTCGGGGTTTCGTGGGGTCTCCCTCTCCCCGAGCTTTCACACACACCAAGGAACGTCCGGGTCTTGACCCGTCACTAATCTCGGTCGGAAGGAGATGGTGTATCGTCGCCGGAGGAACCGTTTAAAGGAAATAATTGAACGGAAGGAGGATCAGGAGTTTTGGGGACCCTCATCAACGTGAAAATGAGACCCACGAAGGGTATGACACTGACATAATCGAAGGATAACGATAACGTTGTTTAATGGTGTTTGAGTCACCGAATTTTGTGCAATAAAGTCTTAAAAGTGACCAGTCCTCAGATCCGTACCGAATCAACCCAGAAGAGGAACCCCAGAGTCTGCGGATGTCAGTTTCTTAACTGACCCAAAACAAGGGTAGACTTCTGAACTGATTCCTTCTTAGGTAAAGACTCGAGTAAGACCAACGACCGTCTTAAGTAAAGGAATGTCGGGACCTTGACTCCCCGTACCGAAGAGTAACCAACCGTCCCCCTTCGACGGACGTTAAAGAGGTGTACCTATGATTGAAGTAGTACTACCATTCTTCTTAGAGATCGTCACTTGAGGTGATCGTTCTATTAGAAAATATTATATCGTGTCAGTAGCCTCACTATAGGTAGTGGAAACGATATAAGATAACCAATCTTCGTTCGGTGTCCAGGGTGGGTGCGACTTCACTTCTCTTCACTTCACTTCAGCGAGTCACCATAGACTGAGAAACATTGGGGTACCTGGTACCGGGTGGTCCGAGGAGCCAGGTTCCCTAAAAGGTCCGTTCTTATGACCTCACTTAAAGGTAAAGGAAGAGGTCCCCTAGAAGCGCTGGGTCCCTAGCGTGGGCCCAGAGGGGCGTAACATCCGTCGGCGAAATGGCAGACTCGATGGTCCCTTCGGATGGTGGGTGGCACTTCCCCTCCCCTAATATGTCTACACTTGTGATCTCCCGTCTCCAACCCACCGGTGAAAATTCAGACAGACGGTAACACTGGAGTTATAAAAAGTAAACTTTTACTTGAGTTATAAAAAGTAACTTTTTATAAAAGTTTACTACAAGATCACCGTTTCTTGTAAATGTTCGATAATGGGGTCTCAGAGACGGAGTTTGGATTGGGGAAGATCTCCTTCAGGAGTGGATTCAGGTCGGAGGGAAGACCTCCTGGACCGAAAGTCGGAGTGAAGAGTAGGGAACAAAAGGTCTCTGTGAAAGGTCCTTGGTAGAAAAAAAGATCGGTGGTCTGTGTATCTGAAGGATTGTAGTGGGAGTTCAAAAAAAGAAAGAGGGAGTCAGTACGGTAAATGTGGAACTCAACGACACGTACCGTCGGACCACGTCTGGTACCCAAGACCTTAGGTTGAGGAGTGAAGTTTAGGGTCGAGGTAATAAATGTTAAGTACACTGGAACTTGTTCAATTATTCGGAGAGATACGGAAGAAAAGAAGTAGACATTCTAACTCAATTGTGATTGGTAGGAGTCTCCCAATAACACTCGCACTTAATTTACTACGGATTATTTGTACCTTGTTTCAGTAAGTGTAAGATTGTAACACTCGTTAGTGGTTTGTAATCGATCATAATAATTCGGTCTTGAAGATGAAGAAACTCTCCAGTAGTTAATACAATAGTATAAGAGACCTTAACCAGAAGGAGTCAAAGTTCACCACTTAAAATTTTTGTACATAGTTCTACTTTCTTTCTTTTTTCAAACATTAGTCGAAGTAAAACTAAATAAAATTAAATTAGACAAAGTAAAAAGATACCTACTCACATTGTCCTACTCGTCATAGAGGACAAAGACTATGAACCAATTTTTCTTTTAGTGAAAGGGTCTTAAGATTTCAAAATAGACTTACCTTTCTAGGAGAACTGGAAAAATACGATCCAAATAAAGAAGAAAAAAAATTTGCTGTAAATAAATAAATAAAAACAACACGACCAAGAAACAACGACGCCCACCCGAGAGAGATCAACACCACTCACTCCCGATGAGAACCGACACCACGTGTCCGAAGAGAGCAACGTCTCGTACCGAAATCCGTGTACCCGAAGTCATCGATATCGTACACCCGAGCCATCAACACAGCACGTCTGAGATCCAGCGAGCCCGAAGTCATCAAAACCGAGTGCCCGAGATCTCCCGACCGGCACCGTATGTCCGAATCGACGAGATTCCGTACACCTTAGAAGGGTCTGACCCATAGTTTAGACACAGGGGACGTAAACGTCCTTCTAAGAATAGGTAACATAGTTGTTGGATACGATCCAATAAAGAACTACATTTAATTACAGAAACTCGTATCTGACTTAAAAAAGGAGACACCATCTCCGAATCCGAAAATGAAACGAAAAACGGCCTGTCACAACTCCTTCCAAAACTAACCGACTAAACCCAAAGAGGAAGGTATCCCAAGGAACCTACCTGTAGGTGCTACCTCCAGACTCAACACACGACACACCGTCCTCCTCCTTACCTCCTTCTACTTCCCTTTGGTGCCCCCTTTCCCAGGGGATCTCTGTCTCGGTGACTCGACGTGACTGTCCACGCACTAACTCCCGCGACCCAGGAAAGACCACGAGAGTGAGTAGAGGATAAGGGTCTTCCCCCGACCCTCTTCCCTGAGCTAAGAGACCCTCCTTGACGAGGTGGTTGAAGTGGGGTCCCCGACCCCTCCCGCGTTAGGACCTGAAAGAGAGGGAACAGTCGGGACTCTGTGAGTGCCAAAATGGAAGTAAGTTGTCTACTCTTTCATCACTGAAAAGTTTTGACTTAATAATCATTCCCGGTCTTTACCCAAGTTTGTCTCAATAGAGTCTGTCTTAGACATAAGGAGTACCGACTTTCTTTTCAAAATTTCTAGTGCATGATAAGTTAAATCCTCTGCCAGTTCGCACCCTTGTACGTATGGATCACTCGGAGAAAAACCTCCAGAACCCTGACAGTGAGAGTGTTCGGTGATTCTATTAAGGGATTCATGAACAATCCCCTCAATTTCTTTTAGACAATCTGTTGAAAAGGTTCCTTTCCGGATAGTCGATTTTACTAAGTTCTATTCCCATTCGTCTACAGTTTTATCTGGTGGTTCCCCGACTCTTCGGACTCCGTCAGACCTTCCTAAGACTATCCGTCATCTTCCCCTTCTGTCTAAGTCTAAGTCTTTCGGTATCCGTCATGGGTGCAGACAGTCTCTCCACATTGACGAGATTGGGTAAGTAGATTTCATTCTCTAGGAGTTCTTCAACGTACTTTCTATTGAAGTGACATATTTTCCTCTCCGTCGAAAGAAGAAGTTATCCAAAAAATAATTAGAAGTGAAAGTTTATCACCTTCCTTCCTTACCCCTGTGTCCGATTGAAGTAAGGATGTCACAAGACGACCCGGTTCTTCGTACCCAAACACACTACTGTACCTTCTCCCACACACTTTTACTGGAGGACGTACTCGACGTTTACCCAGTATGTCGTCGAAGATCCCACTTCCTCCGAAGTTCGAGGGGAGTCAAAAGTCGTGTCTTGTCTTTCGGAACTTCAAGTCCTAGAGGTCCGTTTAGAGAGTGAGTATAAAATTTTTCGGATAATATAACGAAAAATCGTTGATCAAATCTACTAGAAATGTAATACACAGTCGAAACGTAGTGTATATATAAAGATAAATGTTTCCTCAGATGAATATCTCACTGGTTTAACTGGTTCTGTGACACACAGGCAGTACTGGTTCTTCGATTGTCAAATATCTTCACAACTATAAAGACGAGAGTTTGAGTGTTGACTCAACGAGTCGACGAAGTCAGTCCCGAGAACCGTTTTACTTTCCCACAATTTTTCTTAGGTAGTCACTCAGGGTCTTTTTCAAAATAGTCGTTTGTGTTAAAACTTCATGATTGATTGGTGTTTAGTCTACTGTTAGTACTCAATTTGAAACCATATTGAAAATTCCTACACAGTTATCTTTGTGTTTGATACGACACTAGTTGGAATCAGTCGATTACTTGTACTTGACGTTGTAAGTAAATAAGTAAATTGTACATAAATAACTTTATAAAATTGTATAAAATTTTAAATTTTCAGGAGTATTACGGAAGAGCGTTTAATGTATTCGTAACTTTGGATCGTATTTAACAAAGAAACTTAAAATTTGTCTAAAAGTTAAATTAAATAACTTTTTGACCCTGTTGAAGTACCCGTTACAACATAGTGACACGATAATGGTTGTAAATCGTGCATAAACTCATAAGTTATTTACACAATTTAATTTAACTTAGTAAAGGTAAATTCCTAATAAGTAACACACATATTTAAATACACATGTTAGGACTTTTATGTCGGTTCTTAATTAGTGAAGATTTGAAACACGTTTACAGAATTTTTTGGTGTAAGTCAAAGATTAATTCTCATCTCGCTCCCCTTCGTTAAACTGATTACTCCAGCTCTTAGTGTCGAACAGAAACCAACTGGTTACCTAACACAGAACCTAGTGTAAAAGAGACGACATAATAAGACAGTGAATGTGTCTGATCTTAACAATGACACGACCTCCTAACGTACCACACCTTTCTTGATTATTCTGTTTGTATTTCATAAACTAGAGTTTGTGTAAAAATTTTACACTACCACAACTATCAGGAAAAACAATTCAAAACCGGGACGTAGAAGACAAATATGAAAAAAAAATTTCTGTCCTTACCGGTTCACTACTACTGAGAAGTAGTTTTTGAGTTCAAAAAAGACCGTAATGTGTGTATCTAACGTAACGCTCACGAAAGTAGACTAAGGTTTATTGTATGTAATTCTCCAAACAACAGTTCAAAGGTTTCCCTCCAACCGTTACCGTCCTTTGAGTAGACAAAATTAAACTAACTAATCACTGGATGTAAGATTTACCGTGTGGAGATTTTTGTGTCTTCTAGTGGGGAAGAGTCCAATCTTTACTGGTTCTTTTGTCGTTACAACCTTTCCAACTCATCAATGATTAACCAATTGGTGCAATTAACTCGACAATGACCCAAATTGGAAAATGTGTACTCCACCCGTAACAAGACCCAATAGACAACACAGTGTTCAATGATGTTTGAGTCACCGAGTCTCCTTGTACGGAGGAGTGAAAAATAAACAAAACAAACTCCGGTGAAGTTTACTCAATAGTAACTGGGTGTTGACTCTTTTAGAGTACACGTCTATACTTGTACGACACCTCTTCTTCTATTTTGTATATTTAGTAATGTCGGTTCCAGAATTTTCATTCGTCTCTTCCTTTACTACCCTACTCCCCCACCGTCGTCCCTCTTCTCCAGGTCCTTCAAAGGTCTCTTGTACACCTTGGTTTACGACTTCTTTCTCACTACAAACCGACTGTTTCCCCTCGTCCTGAGGTCTGTCTTTCCTTTTTTGTCTTATATGTTTCTTTGTCCCCTAAGCCCCACTTCTCTTGACCCTTGACGAGTGACTCTCTACCGTCCCACCTGAGAGATCTCCCTACCCCACCTCCTCACCCGTGGCAGAAGGAGTCAGAGGTACGGATATTTCCCCACTCTTATAAACGAAAAACCAAACAAAATTTTATTCCTACTCTCTACTACAGACACTTCGGGGAGATTATTTGTGTCCTTTTTTTTTACCGTCTAAAACAATCGGACATTATCAACTGTCCTTCACTTATGTCGTTCTTAATTCCCCAGTTCACCACCTCCGAAATAGAGATCTGAATAAGGACGACGGGGCCTAAGGTATAAACATCTAGAAAAAGGAGATTATTAAAGACTTTCAACATACCCTAGGTAACACCTTTCGGTAATATCTTTAGTACGTAAACGAATACTACCAGTGTGTCCGAGTGAACCAGTAAAGTTACCCTTCAAAAGGTGTAAACTTTTCCTCCGTCAAATCCTTTGTGACGACCCCTAGTGTACTCTCCATAGTTCGTTCCAGAAGTGACTCCCTTCTAGTGCAGGGTAAGAAAGGTGGAAGTGACTTGTCGGGTCCGACGACATAGACATCTTTACGTTACCCTTCCTTCCGTCCCGGTCCTCCTTTTACCCTGGGACCACCGGATAGTCTAGGTACCTTCTTCCCCTCTTCCCTATCTTGAAGAAACGTCGATTGAAACCGAAAAGACTCAAATCCTTTTCTGTAACCCTCTTCTGTACTACACAGAAAAAAGAAAGAATTTGTCCGAGGTAAATAGACCCACTTAAAAAGAACTAAGACGACTTTGTAAGACTTCGCTTACGGTAGATAGAGAGAACTAACAATCACAACGTCTCATAAAAGATAGAAAGGGTCAAAGACACCCACAAAAGGACCCTTCGACCCCTTCTGACATAGTCTGAAACGATTGGTCTCCGACAAAGTAAGGGGTCTAAGAAAGACCGGGAGAAGTGAGGAGAACTTAGGGAAAAGACTCTCCCTAAAGGTGTCATCTACTCGGTGTCTTAGATGGACCCTCCTGACTGATGTGTCGACTTCCGAGTTCGGTCTTTACCGTCTCAGTAGAAGACTAACCTTGGGACAAGGTGAGGAGGGAACCCTTCGGGATTCGAAACGAGGTTCTTCACTTGATCTGGGTATCCGACGTCGGTAAAGACACGTTAGGACTAAACACGTGTCGGTAGGTTCTGGAGGTCTCCGAGAACCAGACGAGTACACTCCTAACTAGTACCTGGTATCAGCCCTCCCCTCCCGTCCGACTCCTAACCACGATTCCCAGTTACCCCAACGGTAAAATTTACATAGAAACAATAGGGACTTTGATTTCCCTATTTGTGGGAAGTCCATTTGTTTATGTATACTAAGTCAAGTATAAGAAAACAGAAATAAATGCGTACCTTTTTCTGTAAAGATGAAACCAAAGAGAGAAAGAACGAAGGAAGAGGTGTGGGGTAATAAGAGGTAGAGAGAGAGAGGAGACAGAGAGAGTGAGAGAGAATAAAACAATACACTACAGAAAGGAACATTTCTTTTTTTTTTGTTTGAAACCACCTTCCCTCTTCTTGCACTAGGTCCAAAGAGACTCTGGGAGGGTAAGATGTGAGAGACGAGGAACTGGGTCGGAGGTAAGTTGACCCGTAGTAAACGTCGTCTTTCTTTTGTGTGTCTTTAGGAGTCCATGAATTTGAACTAGGTGGACATAGTTACCGAGGTGAACACTTCTCCGAACTTCTCCAGACCGTGGGTCTATCTCGGGGGACCCAAAGTTCAGGAGTGTTCGTGTGACTCGAGGGTCCATGAAGAGGAACTCTCACTTCTCCCGGTCTCTTACCTTCTTTAGGAGGAGTATAAGACGGAAGAAATTTTTTGTACGTAAGATTCAGAGTTGTCCGACTTTAACTTATCAAAGTTAAGATTCAAACCGTCGCCGGGACGTGAAAGTGAGTAACAAGATTGTGTCTTAACTACGAAAAGAGTGAGTCCCTTTCCCGGATCGTAAAATTCGGAGTACATCTAAACCAAGACTGCAGCTGAGGCGAGAGGGTGTCCACACACCGACGAAGCGATGTTTCGACCAACCCAAAGCTCCACTTAACAATTTCGGGACGCGAGTGAACGACCCCGGAGAGGTCTCGGTCGGGAAGGGACGAGAGGACGGACCAAAAGATCAAACATTTTCATGAGGACCGAAATCTACCTCTCCCCTGGACTCACGGGGTCGAGTATTTCACCGGGACAGTGAAGGATGGGACACTGGTGACCGTTTCTGTGTAATTGAAAACCCCCGGAGTTGAAAGAAAAGACATTTTACCTAATAACCTGATTTAGTCGTTAAAAGTTTAAGAGAAGACAACCGGGTTTCTTAGAGATGGAGTTCCTCTCTCTAATCTTTCTTGGACTCACCCACCCCAACACCCGAGGAGGGACGAAGTGGACCCCCGTTGGAACCGAAGACGTTTGTAAAGGAAACGTCTTCTTAAAACGAGGATTTTCCTTAAGACGTTTAGTGACCAGATCCAGTCCCAAACGGTTCGACCGGACCAGTATTTTTAGAAGACCCCGACCAATTTTTATGTCTAAAAGGCCAAGTAGAGAACTTCTAAGACTCAGTCACCCATAGCTTACCTCAGGGGAAGGGTCCGAGATTCCATGAGAGTGGTTCGGACTTTCGGGTGGTGTCAGGGTCCAGAGACGGGTCTCTCCGACTCCTACCTACGAGAGGGTCCGGGTACTCGGTTTCCTGTCTCTTGTATCGTCGGTGTACGACGGACCACTACACCAACGGACCGGGACTGGAGACCCGCACAGTCGGGAGGAGGGAGTCGGACCGTCGGTCAGGACCGTGTCCTGGGGTCGAGGGAACGAACCTCGTACTGAGTCGGGACAGATCCACTGAGACCCAGTCAGCGACGTCCTCTGAAAGGACGAACCTAGACAAGTCCCAGAGTCCGGTCCGAGAGTAAGGAGGAGGAGGAGGGAATGGTACGACTCAGAGATCCAAGTTGTGGTTATTTGAGTACTGGACGACTCGGATTCCACCAGTCCGTCAGTCCATTCGAACCGGTCCGATACAGGAGACGTATTCCCGTGGAGTGGGTCCCTGGTAGATCTCCTTCAACTTTACGTAGGTGTCACGTGGGACGGTGTCGCAACACGGGTGGATCTTCCCCGTAGAATAAAATTGACCCCACGTCCACTATTGATGACTTCTCTTTGACGGCTGAAGGTCCAATATACCTTAAACAGAAAATAAAAAGTTCGGGTATCGATCGAGAAAGGGCGTGTTCCACTCCGGTCTACCGTATTTGTTTCGTTCTTGGACTTACTTTCGTACCAACCAGTTCTCTTTTACTTCGTTTCTCATATTACCCTTTGTTTCATGACTAGAGTTTCTCTATCCGACACTCGTTTGACAAGAAAGAGGACAGGAGACTTTCCTGTGACCCTACTAAATTTTTCACGACCACTTTTTATTATTGTAAAAATCTACGAAAGATAAACATTTTATGGAAGGGTTTAAAATAAGGGACTATCATGTGTAAAATACCCCCCTTTACAGTAACATATTTTTCCACACCCGTTCGTGGACCCAGTGTCAGACAACCTCACATGTCGGTCAAGATGGTATCGTGAACAAAACTTTTACGTTTTAATAAGGTTACGTCAACTTTATGATCACTTGTTGAACTCGACTCACACGCACCAAGACTAGTGTTCTTTGTACTCCTTTCCATCTTTAGACGTAGATAGACTTTACTCGACACATCCTTAGGTATTAGTGTGTGTGTGTTTGTGGAGTTTGTAGATGGTCGGTGGACCCAAATGATACACTCAATACCTTGTGTGTGTGTGGGTGTATGTTATGATGTCGAAAGGTGGGTCGAAGTCTATATAGAGGAAGATGGTGAACAGTGTTCAACGTTGGGGAGACTGTGGGTGAGGACTCTTCGTATAAAGTTCAGGGAAAGTTCCATTACGTAGTATAAATAACACCATAAAGATATATAAAAATTTGCTAATTGTTGGATAACAAAAGTAACGTACCAAGACGTACCACACCATATAAAATCTTTGTGTCTACAGTACAACGTTTCCTTGACTGACATGTAGTCTGACAATTTAGGGTACTACTACTAAAGTTACAAGAGTTGTTGTAATCTATTCACACGTATGTACTCAAAGATGGGGTTCGATATCTTTCGCTCGTGATGGAGACTGAATCACTATACGAAAGGAAACACCCCTTCTAACCTGACGATCAGACGTTCACCTACGACCTTACCCCTCCCGAACCTTACTCCTTGTAGACATGACACGGGTACCACACACACACCCCCAGTGTCGATCTCCGGTCGAGACGAACGGGACGTCAAACCTGTGTAACTCCGAAAACAGTCCCGCCCACTTCTCGAGGTTACCCTGATAAACACCCTCCTTGACTCCTCTTGAACACTCTTTCTTCGATGGTTTAATGTCTCTTGTGTACTTGAACCAGGTCTCAGTACTTCAGTCGTAGTCTCCCCTCCTTTCTCCAATTATCTCTTCCTATCTGTGTAAGTCCTTAAAAAGAGGTAGGTAAAAAAAAGTCTCCCTCTTGACCCTTCTCCTCCCTATTTTTGTACAGACGAGGGAGGGAGAGAAGGAAAGAAAGAAGGAATTAAACTATATATGAATAACTCACGGATACCGGGTAGCGTATCTTACAGTGTCTTCCACCCCACACCGTCGTTCTTCCCCTAGTCCTATAGAGTTGATCGGTTTGTCGGACTGGTCAGATAGGGACCTTTCTTTATCTCAACACCGTGAGTGTCAAGGGTAAGAGTTCATATAAGAGGGGTGTACCCCTCTCCCTACAGATATGTCTTTAGATGTTCTTCGTACGAGTATATGGGGACGTTCCCGTCTTCTCTTGCCCTGATTGAAGAGGTTCCCCTATTTTCCGCTGTTATGGTTTGATCGGAGTTTCACACTCATCCGTAAGTGATTTACTTCCTTCCACCTCCCTATACGGTCCTCCTTCCTGAGTTTCACATGTTTCCGTCTTCTCCGTCAGCGCCCCCCGTTGCTCCATTTCGGACCCTCCTCTCTGACCTTTCCTGTACCTCCCCAATGGGCACGGTCTCGGTATTTCGGTCTGCGAGTCGAACTAACTGTCGAGCCCGCTACCCAACCTCCTCTTCGTTCTACGTTACCTCCGAAAACTCCTTTCTGTAAAATAACAGAGATTCCATTTTGCAGAATGTTCTTCCCTACGAAATTCAAGTCCTCGACAGTCCCATCTACTCCCTTCCTTACCCGGTCCTCCCTGTGTTCCACTGAACCTTTCCACTCGACTCGTGACCCTCCCTCCTCGGAGACGTCTCCACCCTCCTCGGAGACTTCTCCACCCTCCGTTGTCGTTACCTGGGTCACTTTCCACGTCGGTGTGAGACACGATTTGAGACTGCGTGTCTGTTTGTTCCGTCTCCTTCAACTGTTTCATCACCTAAAGAGGAGGTCACAATCTTAGATTGTGGTGATATTGATACTTAAATTTTAAGGAGAATAGACTTTTGAGTGAGTTGTTCTAAAATGGACCGGAAAATCATCCAACCAATCGTTGTCTAAGACCCAAACACTGAAATAGAACTCGAGTCGTGTCCGTATTAGATCCGTGAACTGTAAACAATTAAGACTAGTAGTGTTGAGGACTTTCTCTCGATAATGTTGGGGGAGTCATCTGACTCTGAGTCTCCCTGTTTCGCTGTTCGGGTCCCGGTGTATCGGGGGCGAGACAGAGGTAAAGGGAACAAGGGACCCCCTGTGACCCTTCTCCACCTAACCCAGTCAACGGAACAACAGAAGTCACTAGTCGAATACTTATGTTGAAGGAATATCATTTCTATTGGGGTCACAGACTACATGGACTCACCAATGGAACCCGGGAAGAGAGGAGAAATGATTGGAGTTTTGTAAAGTATTCAGACGATCAGATAGATTTGAGTCAAAGGAGTAGAAGTTTCGTTTGTTACGACCGGATGGATGTCACCCTTCACCTTTCGAGTGTACTGTCGTTCGTTAACGAAACGTGTAGCACTTGATGAGGTATCCCCAATTTATTTTGTTTGTTTTCGTAGAAGAACTCACAACGAGGTATTTGGTCGTGGTTGTGGTTTCCGTCACCCCTTCCCAATAAGGAGGAATGTGTGAACATATGTGTGTGTGTGTGTGTGTGTGTGTGTGTGTGTGTGGTATTTGTATAGTTCAACTTTCAAAGACAAAACTACCTTTAAAGAAGGAGAGTTTCAGTAGGGACTACGAATTTATCAGACTAGATCGGGTATATCTTACGACCCGTCTGTTTCTGTATGTACTCTTAATACTTCTCTTTATTTTGACTTATTACCGTCTTTCATGATCCCCACGATCAAGTACATACCCCCCACCGGTCTCTTAATTCCGGAAAGACTTCTCCACAACAAACCCGACTCTGGTCGTTCTTCTCTTTGTTCGTTGGTACAGTAAAAGACCCCCCGTCACAGTCCATCTCCCTTCTCCTTCAAGACCCATGACACTCCTGTTTTTTCCAGTACGTTTTTGGGGAGTTATACATCGTTTGAGGATACTGTCCTCTAACTGATTTGACCTTCGGATCGGGTTGTGTCTAGTCCTACGTAAAAACTTACCTTTAAATACTCATCGCAGGTAATTCCATACAAAAGAGTAACAAGACAGGAGAAATCCGTTGTGTAGAGGTTTAGATATGTCAACCAGATCACAGTGGTGAAATAGGGACGGAGACCCGATGACTACTCAAAAGAATCAAGAAGGTCTTACATGGATGACAAACGGCCAGACTCGTCTTGTAGAGACTTTATACACCCCGTTGGAAATCAGGACTGGTAGTTGGGAACCGATTCTCTCATTACAACAGTTGGTTTCAAGGGGAGGACTTCTACTAGGTATATAAATTAAAAATTGGGCCGGATAGGTAACCAAGATACACCGGTAAGATATCACTCAGGGTTTAACTTAAACATACCTAGCGAGTACGTTTTTCGGAAAATCTCTCTCACCACCCGTCTGAACACCCCCACCTTCCCTCCCGACTGGACACTACTCAGACTGAAACTTATATGAGTAAAAGAGTGAGTGATAGGGAAGAGGGGTGAGGTACTTAGGATCTACATGTTACTTTCACCTAAAAGAGCCATCACCCGTAGGGTTCTTCGTCCTACCTATTGGTTCCTGAAAGTTCAGTCTCTTAGTTTTCCTGTATCGGTAAACGAATCCTAATAACTTCCGTCGTCTACTACCTTTTCATGGTCCTCGGAGACATGGAGAGGGAAGAGAGGGGTAGTTGTGTGTGCGAACTGTTTTCGTAACGAGAAACAAGGGAGTGGTTTGTAGGTGTCAAGTCCGTATAGTGAAGTAACACTAATGACCCTCGAGACCACCCTTGACCACTTTTTCGTCGACCCTTTTTCTCACTCCGGAACTCGACGCACGTACTCACGGACTTCTGTTCGGGCGTCCCTAGAGGTGTCCCTCTCCAATCGTCGGGACTGGGACGGGGGTTTCCACCTTCACCACAATGTAAGTTAACGAGGGGTTTCCCTCTAAGACGACAACCCTGTTCTGTTGTAGACAGTAAAACTGTGGAAAGGTAACGAACAGTTCAGAATTGTCGGGAGGACTCGGGGAAATGTATAAGAGGACGAAGTTCTACAGAAACGGTGATCTCCTTCTGAGTAACGACGTTCAACAATCCTTTATAAGACTTTTCTCGAGTCCAGGTCAAAGACCTTGTACGTTTAAGAAAGTAGTCCCTCGTATTACCCTTTTTGTCTCTTCTCACCAGACATACGTAAATTTAGGGTCCAGGAGTGTGAAATAACCAAACCCGGAGTCAATTGTCTGAGACATTTTACCTCTTTTAGTGTCGATTTTGGTGATCCGGTAAGTCCATACTGGATTTAGTTTAAGGAATACTAATATGTCATCTTCACTCTTTATCTAAATTCCCGGATCTAGACTATCTATCTCACGGACTACTTGATACCTTACTCCAAGTACTGTAACATGTCCTCTGTTCCTAGTTCTGGTAGGGGTACCTTTTCTTTACGTTTTTTCGTTTTACCGACAGACCCCTCCGGCATGTTTATCGACACTTTTCTTTTCACTTTTCGTTTCCTCTTTTCCTTTCTATATTCGTAGACTTACGTCTCAAGGTTTCTTATCGTTCCTCTCTATTCTTTCGGAAGGAGTCGCTAGTCACGTTTCTTTATCTCCTTTTGTTGTCTTACCCTTTATGATCTCTAGAGAAGTTCTTTTGATCTCTATGGTTCCCTTGTAAAGTGCGTTTCTACCTGAGTTATTTCCTGTCTTTACCATCCCTGGATTGTCTTCGTCTTCTATAATTCTTCTCCACCGTTCTTATGTGTCTTCTTGACATGTTTTTTTTTCTAGAAGTACTGGGTCTATTAGTGCTACCACACTAGTGATGGATCTCGGTCTGTAGGACTTTACACTTCAGTTCACCCGGAATCTTTCGTAGTGATGCTTGTTTCGATCACCTCCACTACCTTAAGGTCAACTCGATAAAGTTTAGGGTCTTCTACTACGACACTTTCACGACGTGAGTTATACGGTTGTTTAAACCTTTTGAGTCGTCACCGGTGTCCTGACCTTTTCCAGTCAAAAGTAAGGTTAGGGTTTCTATCCGTTACGGTTTCTTACGAGTTTGATGACGTGTTAACGTGAGTAGAGTGTACGATCATTTCATTACGAGTTTTAAGAGGTTCGGTCCGAAGTCGTTATACACTTGGTACTTGAAGGTCTATAAGTTCGACCAAAATCTTTTCCGTCTCCTTGGTCTCTAGTTTAACGGTTGTAGGCGACCTAGTAGTTTTTTCGTTCTCTCAAGGTCCTTTTGTAGATGAAGAGGAAATAACTGATACCGTTTCGGAAACTGACACACCTAGTGTTATTTGACACCTTTTAAGACTTTCTCTACCCTTATGATCTGGTGGACTGGACTGAGAACTCTTTGGATATACGTCCAGTCCTTCGTTGTCAATCTTGACCTGTACCTTGTTGTCTGACCAAGGTTTATCCTTTTCCTCATGCAGTTCCGACATATAACAGTGGGATGAATAAATTGAAGATACGTCTCATGTAGTACTCTTTACGACCCGACCTTCTTCGTGTTCGACCTTAGTTTTAACGACCCTCTTTAGAGTTATTGGAGTCTATACGTCTACTGTGGTGGGAATACTGTCTTTCACTTCTCCTTGACTTTTCGGAAAACTACCTTCACTTTCTCCTCTCACTTTTTCAACCGAATTTCAAGTTGTAAGTCTTTTGCTTCTAGTACCGTAAACCAGGGTAGTGAAGTACCGTTTATCTACCTCTTTGTCACCTTTGTTACAGTCTGAAATAAAACCCCCCCGAGGTTTTAGTGACGTCTACCACTAACGTCCGTTCTTTAATTTTCTGTGAGGAACCTTCCTTTCAATACTGGTTGGATCTATCGTATAAGTTTAGTCTCTGTAATGAAACGGTTGTTTCCAGGCAGATCAGTTCCGATACCAAAAAGGTCCCCAGTACATACCTACACTCTCAACCTGACACTTCTTTCGACTCGTGGTTTCTTAACTACGAAAACTTGACACCACAACCTCTTCTGAGAACTCTCAGGGAACCTGACGTTCCTCTAGGTTGGTCAGGTAAGACTTCCTCTAGTCAGGAACCACAAGAAACCTTCCTGACTACGATTTCGACTTTGAGGTTATGAAACCGGTGGAGTACCCTTCTCAACTGAGTAACCCTTTCTGAGACTACGACCCTCCCTAATCCCCGTCCTTCTCTTCCCCTGCTGTCTCCTACTCTACTGACCTACCGTAGTGGTTGAGCTACCTGTACTCAAACCCACTTGATGCCCTCAACCACTACCTGTCCCTCCGGACCGCACGACGCGAAGTACCTCAACGTTTCTCAGCCTGTGTTGACTCGCTGACTTGACTTGACTTGACTTCCACACTTTGTGTTCAGTCTCAAGGTGTGTACCGTCGACGGATAGAATAAATATAAAGTTGAAAAGACCAAGAACCTCTTTGTTAGTACGGACAGAGTAGTCCAGTTTTAAGACGGAATTACTTCCGTCGTTTGAGTTCCAATATATGTTCCTCCGTCAAAGATTTTGGAAAGTCCTCTCTAACTATAACCCGAGGTTTCCTCATCCACCGTTCCCAGGGAACTAGTGTCAAACATTGAAGGGTCCCTTAGGTTCTTTCACACCGATTTAAATCGGTGTTTTGTATTTTACTTTGTACTGTCCCGTTAAAAACCTTGAATAGACTTTAAGTTTAAATTAACCCGTAGGACCTGAACTCAATCTCTGACTAGCGTTCCCTGAGGCTTTAGGAATGTAAACCGGAGAACCCCAGACGTGTAATCACACAACAGAAGACGAGGTAGGAGCCGTTGTCGTCATGGTTAGGAAAGACCTTCTTGAAGTATTCTGAACCTTGGGTCAGACCGAAGTAAGGAGGGATAGACACACCGGGGTACCCGTACCATTGATTAGAAAGACTTAGAGTCAGTGGAGTGACCATTTTGCGGAAGGAATGGATGATCTTAACAATCTCCTCGTTTCGTCTGTATTCTACACTGGGAAAAGTGGTAGACCCAACTAAGACAGTAATACGTACCTACAAGAGACCCGTAGTCGTGTGTAGTAGCAGACTATACGCTCCGTGTTGACCGTTGATCGTTTCAGTTCTGTTCAACGTTCCTATTTAAGATTAGGTTTATATTTGAGACAATTAATATAACCAGACTGTCCTCCGAATGTAAATACTGTCACAACCAACAGTGACTTAGATCCTATCGTGAAGTGTGTATCATCCAGGAAGTGTTTATGAAAAACCTACTTACTTAAGTACCCATTCTTTATATTAAGGGGCCACGACAACAGCGGCCGCAAGGTACACGAAGGCACCGGAGGCTCAACCCATTCAGCCTTGGCTTGTCACAAGGTATCCTCCTCTCGAATCACAGAGGAAGGTAGGGGATCATCCTTCGAGCGCGACTTTGCATCCTCAGCATCTTCGGTGAATTACGGGGAGATGCCTCGCTAAAGGGCTTCCGGGACACCGGAGCTCTGACGTGTCGCCCCTACTGACCTTACACTTTCTTCCATGAGACTTGTCCGTTCGGACACTGAGCCCCCGCCGGGGAGGGTAAAAGTCCGACACTTCGCTTCCACCTGTCGAGGTCGGACTACGGGACCCCCATATGTCTTCGGGGCGGGCGCCGATCTCCATTGGACCCTCCATTGGGAGCTTAGTCTTGCAATCTAACGGGGGTCCTCTTAGACGAGAAGTGGCGCCCTTTTCCCTTTCTTTTTTTCGATTCCCTGAGACATATTCAACCAACATCTGAGTCCTGAGAGGCCTTCGTAGTCAACCAGTCAAGAAACGCACAAAACACGGGTCAATGTGCCATGTGGTAAGATGATGGGAACATCTCTTACTCGTTATCCTACTCTTCGCGAGACTTTTCTGGGCTCATTATCACAAACCCTGGGCTACAGTAAGATTCTTCATTTTCATAGATATTCGTCGACGTAAACTGCACACGTGAAGGACCATTTATTACACCTTTGACCGTGCTCTTAAATTTATAACGTAAGCCGCACCTCCCCTTTTCGTCAAATCCGATACTTGTTGATTTCTCGGAACTTACAAGAATAGGACCAAGAAAAGACTAAGCCCGAAAAGAAGGAGGTTCACATACAGATTTAATATGAAGACTTCTTTAATGTTACTCAAAAACGATGCGTCTTCGATTCCTCTGAGTTATCGTAGTTCGGGAGTCTAGGTCAAAACTAACAGAAACCGGACCACAATTCAGTTTTTGTACATACAATTATTCTAAAAACTGCACCTAAGACCTCCACTAATGATGTTTTGATGTCGTGTTGACCAACTTTAATTGACGTCTTCAATTTCCGGAGAGTTTGAACGATCGTTTTCATTAAGTCTGTTCTTTGACTAAGAAAAAAAAAGAAAGAAAGAGATATTTAATCGTATAACGTTTATTCTATTTTCAGAAGTCAATCGTTTCTTTTGAAAACCAGGTAACAGAAAGACTATCCACTACTGATGACAGTTCACTCCGAGAACTCACCCGACATTCAAAGATACGTTCCTTTTTCCTGGGGAGTCCTCGTCAATCAAAGATGGAAAGAAATTTTCGATTGAAATTAGTTTCTTTTTCTTAGGACTTGTCTTCCAGTAGTCCTATTTCTCTCAAGTAAGAGAGAGAGATTCTTACTCGTTCGTCCCTTTACTTGAAAAGTTCCTTTTCAAGGTCTCTGACGTGGTACTCAGAGTGAGACAAGGTACGGTGAACGTATAAGTAAGAAACACACGGCACACTATATAATTGTCTTAGTATGACCGAAAACCTTTTCCTAGGTACATTTTTGGACTTCGAAGTCTTGAGGTATACCTCGTGTAAAAGGGTTAATACACAATTAGACCCCTCAATTACATGTGGGAACATATCTCCGTCCTCCGATTAAATACAAGTATATTTGAACGGACCTTTTAGGGTACCTGCCTCCTCGGACCATCCGATGTCAGGTACCCCAGTGCTTATCAACCTGTGCTGACTCGCTGAAGGGAAAGTGAAAAGTGAAAGTACGTAACCTCTTCCTTCACCGTTGGGTGAGGTCACAAGAACGGACCTCTTAGGGTCCCTGTCCCCTCGGACCATCCGACGGTAGATACCCCAGTGTGTCTCAGCCCGTGCTGACTTCACTGAATCGTCGTCGTCGTAAGTGAAGATACACGGATATTTCATTACATCGTAACAAAAACAGAACGGTCCCCAAAAGACCGTGTCCCTGACTCAAAATTCTTTCAATAATTATGGAACTTAATCAGGTGGTAAGGTATACCAAACAACACGTGGACCTTTCCAGAGAATCACCGGACCCTGTGTTCAGAGTCTGACACATTCAGTGTGACAAGTATTGGACTACATCCGTAGTTACAGATCGGATGAATACGGAAAAGAGGAACACCTAATGGATGGAAGGTTTATAAAGGTGACTGAACACTCCACCGAGGTTATTCTACTGACCTTTCATATAACCTTTGACATTTCGTGACATATGAGAATTGCTCACGAGTAAAAAGTAAGAGTAAAAGTTCGGCGTAAGTGTCCGATTTACTTGGAGGGTCTGGAGTCCGGAACCCTCTCCCGAGTACCAGTAATGGAGGAAAGGGGGACGGGAGTGGATTATTTCCCTGTCGAAAAGGGAAATGGAAGGAGACACAGGAGACTTTCCAATGCAGAGTTTAGGACAAAGGCTAAAGGACGGAAGGAATTTGTGTAAAAAGTCTAAAGAAGTAGTGGGAGGGACCCTTACTCAGGTAAAATGTTAAAGAGTCAGTGAACCCACACACAGAGGCGAGGGTAAATAGAGTCCCAAACGAACAACCTGACGGTAAATGGAAGGTACAGACAAAAATCACTTACCATTGTTACGTCCTCGAAACACCTTAAACCAAGGACGTTCTTGTGGACCGGTAGAGTCCCGGGGACAGACTGGGAACTAGAGAAAAGACATCTCCGAAAAGTTACTTAGGGAATTCGGACAGTTTAGGGGAGAGAACTTTAGGTAAATGAACTAAACCGGTAGAAGGACAGGAACAACTCTCGAGATCGGACTAGTCAACCGGTCCGACCAGGGTTCCGTGGAAAATATAAGAATAACGGGTTTAAGGACGAGGAACCTACTCTTCGGAATTTACTCTTCTTTATGGTCGAAAAAGAAAGGTGTCCGAACTCTTACCGGAAGAAGAACGATAGGAAATTCCTTGATCGTTACCTTTCAGACGAGTGAAAGACCGACGTAGTTTAGAGAGTACTCATCCCAAGTCTATAAACTCAAGTTCCTTCAGGTGTCGTAGTAAAGGGTTTACAAAACTGAAATAAGGATTTTCAGTGTTCATCGGATTCACTACTACGGAACGTAAAATCTAAAAACTTAAAAATATATTTCTTGTACGAAATTTGTCTAACAGAAGAAGGAATTTCTTTTCGACCATAAGTATGGTGGGCTCACCAAGGTTAAACCACGTTTTAACGATAAAGTATTGAGTAGTAGACAAAGGTAGTTGTTACTTTATCGACGACGGACACTGACCGTCACTGAGAGGGTCCAGGGAAGACATGGGTGTCCCGTTCTTCCATACTCCTAAAGGACAGGACACCACTATGTCGTTAGGTATAAGATTTTTTTTTTTTTTTAGTAGATTTTGTTCTTGTTTGACTATAAACTCCGAAGTCTCATTCTCACCTATGAGTCGATCCTAAGGACTCCCTTTAAGACCACATCGTAAAAGAAATAGAAACACCAGAAGAAGATCTACTTATACGGAAGAGACTACGAGGTTCACGACTCCCTGGAGTAGAACGTCTCACCGTAGGAGTTTACCACGGGTCTGCGAGCTGAGTCAGACAGGGGGTTCGACCAAAGACGACCATCGTAGGAAGATGGTAGGGTATGACATTTGGTGTGAGGGTCCGACAAGTCTTTCAAGAACTCATTTGTAAATTGACACTGATTATACGACTAAATGTTGAACATTCGTTGGGGATTGGTTCCTCTTTCCGACCGTCCTTAGAGACACCTTGATGTATCACTACGTGACACGGTTTCCTACGGGTTTTCGGTAATTGTTCGGCTCCACTGTCTGTGTACCAATTTCCCACTTTTTTCTTGGAACCCCTTTAGTCGGTAATTGTAGTCTCTCTCCCTCTTTTCCGTTCACAATTCACAGTATCGACTCGTCACAAGTCACCAAGTCGGGAGATAGTCTCAAGAGGACTCATCGGAGACCCAGGTTAGACGTGTTCAACCCAGGTCACGTTGGCGGGTGACTATAGACCCCCCAAAACGAACCTACACTACCGATTACTCTCTCTTCAGGTCTTTAAGATTGAGATCAGAATTGAACGGTTTACCGAAGTCTTAAAATTCCTAAAATTTTATAATTGAAGTTCTTTCGTAACAAGTATGTTGGGTTATATTTAATTTTTTTTTTTTTGGAATAGTTCAACCTTGGTAGAGGACTTCGTTTCCTTTATTCTCGTTTTTATTTGTTTACCCTGGATTAATTTGAATTTTCAAAAACATGTCGTTTTCTTTGGTAGTTGTTTTACTTTTCTGTTGGATGCCTCCCCCTCTTCTATAAACGTTTACTACACTGAACTATTCCCCAATTAAAGACTGTATACATTTATCGGGTATGTTGAGTTATAGTTTGGGGGGGGGGGTTAAGGTTAATGTTTTACACATCTTTTGACTCATCTGTAAAAAGGTTTCTTTTTTACGTCTACCGGTTATCCGTGTACATTTCTACAAGTTGTAGTGATTAGTTTTCCCTTTACGTTTAGGTTCGGTGTCACGTTATAGTGGAGTGTAACCAGTCTTACCAGTAGTAGTTTTTCTTGTGTTTATTGTTTATGACCGCTCCTACACCTCTTTTCCCCTATGAGTATGTGACAACCACTCTTACATGTAACCACGTCGGTAGTACCTGTTTGATTTTCATGATTTTTATTGTGTTATTATTATGTTTTTTTGGGATTTTTATCTTGATAGTATGCTGGGTCGTTGGGGAGAGAACCCATATATAGACTTTTTTGTTTTTGTGATTAAACATTTCTATGTACGTGAGGTTACAAGTATCGTCGTAATAAATGTTGGTGGTTCTATACTTTCACGGGTGACTGTCTACTTACCTATTCCTTATATATATATATATATATATATATATATATATATATTCACCCTCTGTACCCAAGTTAGGGACCCAACCCTTCTAGGGATCTCTTCCTTTACCGTCAGGTGAGGTCAGTTATAAAATGTTGTTAATACTCACCTCATATTGGAAATTTTTAACACTTAGTGATATGACATGTGGACATTGAAGATATTATAATGTGTCATTGATATGAAGTTATTCTTTTATTTTTGTTTTATAAACATATTCTAATTTTTTGACTCGTGTTCTAGATTTATCTATAAAAAAAGTTTCTTTTGTGTGTCTACCGATTATCAATGTACTTTTCTACGAGGTATAGTGAATAATATTCTCTTTACTTTTAGTTTTGGTGTTACCCCATAGTGGAATTTTTCTATGTACGTGAGGTCCCGAAGGGACTGCCGAGTCGCCACTTCTTAGGCAGACGGTTACACCCTCTGGACCCAAATTAGGGACTAGGTCCCTCTAAGGCACACGGTGTCTCGTTGACCCAGGTGCACGGTATTGATGACTCGGACACGTGATCTCTAACGTTCGACGTTGATGATTGCGGGCACACGCGATCACGAGTACGAGACGTTTTTCTCTTCGGTGACGTTAATCTTCGGACACGTGGTGTAGATCTCTCATCGGGGGTTAGTGGACGGGAAGTCGTTTTAGGGCCGTGTCAGTTTTATTTATTTATTTATTTTACAAAAAATTTTTTCTATGTACGTGAGGTTAAAAGTATCGTCGTGTTAAACGTTATCGATTCTGTTACTTCCACCGTTCTTATGTGTCTTCTTGACATGTTTTTTCTAGAAGTGCTGGGTCTATTAGTGCTACCACACTAGTGAGTGGATCTCGGTCTGTAGGACCTTACACTTCAGCTCACCCGGAATCTTTCGTAGTGACGTTTGTTTCGATCACCTCCACTACCTTAAGGTCAACTCGACAAAGTTTAGGACCTTCTACTACGATACTTTCACGACGTGAGTTATGCAGTCGTTTAAACCTTTTGAGTTGTCACCGGTGTATTGCCCTTTTCCAGTCAAAAGTAAGGTTAGGGTTTCTATCCGTTACGGTTTCTTACGAGTTTGATGTCGTGTTAACGTGAGTAGAGTGTGAGATCATTTCATTCCAAGTTTTAAGAGGTTCGGTCCGAAGTCGTTATACACTTGACGCTTGAAGGTCTACAAGTTCGACCAAAATCTTTTCCGTCTCCTTGGTTTCTAGTTTAACGGTTGTAGACGACCTAGTAACTTTTTCGTTCTCTCAAGGTCTTTTTGTAGATAAAGACGAAATAACTGATACCGTTTCGGAAACTGACACACCTAGTGTTATTTGACACCTTTTAAGACTTTCTCTACCCTTATGATCTGGTGGACTGGACGGAGAACTCTTTGGATATACGTCCAGTCCTTCATTGTCAATCTTGACCTGTACCTTTTTGTCTGACCAAGGTTTATCCTTTTCCTCATGCAGTTCCGACATATAACAGTGGGACGAATAAATTGAAGATACGACTCATATGGTACTCTTTACGACCCGACCTTCTTCGTGTTCGACCTTAGTTCTAACGACCCTCTTTATAGTTATTGGAGTCTATACGTCTACTGTGGTGGGAATACTGTCTTTCACTTCTCCTTGACTTTTCGGAGAACTACCTTCATTCTCTTCTCACTTTTTCAACCGAATTTCGAGTTGTAAGTCTTTTGCTTCTAGTACCGTAGACCAGGGTAGTGAAGCACCCTTTATCTGACCCACCTTTGTCACAGTCTGAAATAAAACCCCCCGAGGTTTTAGTGACGTCTACCACTAACGTCGGTCCTTTAATTTTCTGCGAATGAGGAACCTTCCTTTCAATACTGGTTGGATCTATCGTATAAGTTTAGTCTGTAATGAAACGGTTGTTTCCAGGTAGATCAGTTCCGATACCAAAAAGGTCATCAGTACATACCTACACTCTCAACCTGACACTTCTTTCGACTCGTGACTTCTTAACTACGTAAACTTGACACCACAACCTCTTCTGAAAACTCTCAGGGAACCTGACGTTCCTCTAGGTTGGCCAGGTAGGATTTCCTCTAGTCAGGACCCACAAGTAACCTTCCTGACTACGATTTCGACTTTGAAGTTATGAAACCGGTGGAGTACTCTTCTCGACTGAGTAACCTTTTCTGGGACTACGACCCTCCCTAACTCCCGTCCTCCTCTTCCCCTACTGTCTCCTACTCTACCGACCTACCGTAATAACTGAGCTACCTCTACTCAAACCCATTTGACGCCCTCAACCACTATCTGTCCCTCCGGACCACACGACGCTAAGTACCGTAGCGTCTCAACCTGTGCTGACTCGCTGACTTGACTTGACTTCTGTTACTTTGTTGGACTCACAGAAAGTTGTCTACTAACTGAATTCTTCTGTACCACAAACATACATACACATATATGTACATGTAGTATGTGTAACACACATACACACATATGTGTGTGTGTGTTACCTTATGACGACGACGACGACGATTCAGCGAAGTCAACACAGGTTGAGATACGCTGGGGTATCTACCGTCGGATGGTCCGAAGGCACAGGGACCCTAAGAGGTCCGTTCTTGTGACCTCACCCAACGGTAAAGGAAGAGGTTACGTACTTTCACTTCACTTTCACTTCAGTGAGTCAACACAGGTTACGAATCGATGGGGTACCTGACGTCGGATGGTCCGAGGAGACAGGTACCCTAAAAGGTCCGTTCTCATGACCTCACCCCACGGTAACGGAAACGGTGTCACCTTATGATGAGTCGGTATTTTCTTACTTTATAACGGTAAACATCGTTGTTCCTACTTGGATCTCTTATAACACGAATCACTTCAGTCTGTTTCTGTTGTCATATACTATCTCGAATATACAGCTTAGAGTTTTAATTATGTTTACTTAGATATACGTTTTGTCTTTGTTTGAGTTTCTTTTGTTTGAATGTCAATGGTTTTCCCTCTTCCTTCCACTCTCCTTGTGTAATCCGCATACCCTAATTATCTATGTTTGATGATATCCATTTTGTCTATTCGTTGTTCCTAAATAACACATCGTGACCCTTAATATAAGTTACAAAACATTATTGGATATTACCTTGAATTAGACTTTTTATATATGTTGACTTAGTGAAACGAGATTTTGATTTTGGTTATATAGTATTTAACTGATATGAAGTTAATTTTTTATTTCGTACAAGTTGAGTCTTCAACAAGTGGTACCTTTACGTCCTATCTAATAAAATCTCAAAAGGACTTCACTAAGGTGTTCTGGGAAGAAATACAAGATTGCAAATTGTAATGGCTGAGAACCCTTTCAGAAGGACACAGTTTGAGTTTAGTGAGGTTTTCGTCAAAGTCAGACTAAGTAAAATAAATCTTTACTTTAATAACTCTTTAAATAAAATAAATAAGTAAAATAAATAAATCGTCAAACCCGTCCCTACCCCCACCGTTTCTGACAGTCACAACCCAACTGGACTTAAGGATCTTAAATATCGACATGTTAAACCCTGTTTTACTAATTGGAGATATTCGGGACCAAAGGGGAACATTTTACACCTATTGTCACTCGTAGTGACTCCCGACAACACTCTTAATTATATTTCAGGTCCCGTCAGTGAGTACGTCAGAGACTGTGTCTCTTCAGTGAGTTTTCATCGTCAATTGAACCTTAAAGAAAAGGTCAGAAGTTGTACTTACACATAATTTACTCTATACTCCACGTGACCTACCACCCCTTACTTCCACTAAAAAGTCCCTATTCTGAGAATCTGTCCCATGCCCTTGAGTCTGTGGGACAAAAGTTGACCTTAAGACTCGACCCTTTTGTGAGAACCCAGTCATCCAATAACAAACACTTTTGTCGTGTGTTTTAAACCCAAACCCTGGTAGTAAATACTTGATATTTGGTAGTAAATACTTGATACGTAAAGCAGGGTTCTTCCCTGTTAAAGAGGGGGAGGGAAAAGAACCCGGTGGATATGAGACCGTACATCCTATACCGACATGTAATGAAAGAGACTTTGAAGGACGTCGTGAATTTACTTAATCTACTAAAGTATTAGGAGTCACAAAAGTAATTTTTACTTAAATTCCCTTTTTTTCTTCAAGACCCTTAAGAGTTGGACCACAACAAATTACCATACATTCTTCAACTTAACGTTTCACTGGAAGGACTCCTTATAGTGACTCACTGCCGTTTTCGGACTTTTAGTTTATTCGTACCCTTTGAGTCAAGAATGCTCCACAAAGTTACTTTCTTGTTTCCTCCGGTCAGTCATCAGTACCTCGTCGATTGTGTTTTACATTACAAATGATATTTCCCTTCTTAAGAGTTACGACTTGTAAGGAAGGTGTTTATAGTGTCAAAGTGTTTAATACTAAAATAAAAGTGTCGGCATAGAAAGGAGGATTTCGGTGACTCCCAGACTGTTACGTTAAATAAAAACGTGTCCTGTAATATAGTACAGGACAGTACTATAGTACATAGAAGTTCCTGTACTACAGTGTGAAGTCTTAGTTAAAAAGAATTACCTGTAAAGTTGTCGGGAAGACGCCCCCTATAGAAGACTACCGGTCACGTAACACTTCCCTAATCTTCCCTTAAGTCGAAGCATCCCCACTCTTTGGACGAAATAAACCCGAGTCTGTGTAACTCTTGTAAGTAATTTTAGAGGAAGAGGGTCAAGTAAGTAGACACTTTACCATACTTTTTTATATGAACATAATTCTTTTTGAAGATTTTGAAAAGATCGGGTCTTTAGTCGTTTGTAAGAGACATTTCCTGGTCTATCATTTATACTGAGTTCAGACGGACGGACTTTCGTGGTGTCCTACCGTGAATTTACTTACTTACTCCGACATAAGGTTATTTTGAAGTAAACATCTGTGACTTTAAACTTAAAGTATATTAAAAGGACACAGTACTTTATGATAAGGAGAAAACTAAAAAAATTGGTAAGCTTTTACATTTAAACATCGGTATTTTTTTAACGACTATACGGTCTAAACTGGACACCTAACGGGAAACGACTACGGACGAGGTTCTTTTTGAATACATGGATTTTGAGGTGACTGGTGAGAAAAAAGTCGTATTAAGAACACGTCATACTTAGTACGTTGACACCGAAGAGAAAGTACTACAGAGATTATTGGGTTACTCCCTAGTGTTTTAACTCCACCCTAAAAGAGAGAGAGATTTCCGTGTCTGTGGGAGGGATTCCTTTGTTCTTCAGTCCCCACGGAGTTATCTACAAACTCGAAGTATATACATATTCAGTACACATGTGCACCGTCCCTCATTCTAAGTTCATTCTCTCTCCCAAGAAAAATTTTGATAGTCTTCGTCGACTCAATTTGAGGGAGACAAATTATTAGTGATTCAGCCTGCATGTCGAGAATAGTTTGGTAAAGCCGTCCCAGACGTAGTAAAGTGGTTAAAGTTGTTTGACAGGGTCACTCCTCTTTCTAATCTGGCACACACAAATGAGAGACACCTCAATACCGACACAAGAGAAGTTCTCTTACTCTATACTTTTGTCTTCAAATGAATCAGGTCAGAAACTACCCGAGGATACTGCCCTTTTCAACCGACAGACATGAGTCCACTTACTTTCTCTTTAAGATGTACTATGAGAAGGGAGATCTCTGTGTTTAAGAAGTTCCCCATCCCTCACTCCTCCCCGGGACACCCGAGACGAGATCAAAATCAACCCCAACGTCTCCGGATGTTCCACCCCTCCCTACCCACCGGTCGTACCACTCGTAGGGTGTCACAACTTACACTTTCTCCAAGAACGTTGGTAAGAAGAGGTGGAACTACTTTGGGTCTCCCTCCCCATACTAACGGGTTCCAGAGGGTCGGAATGCCCTGTCTCGTTTTCCGGTTTTGTTCCATTTGGTCCGGTCCAAGACCGGGACCGGAGAAGACAGAAAGAAGTGACATAACCCCCAAATCTCTGGTCGAACCAGAGGTAGTCGGTGGAGACTTCCACTGGGGACTGGGGAGTTGAAGGGTGATCACTAGTCTAAGGTGATCCGAGAGGGGTCCGTGGGACCCGTTGGGACCGCCACATTTACGATTCGGACAAGTACCTGGGTCCCGAGCTTAAAATCAGTGAGGGTGTTGAGTATCGATCAGTCCTACTTCGGTGGAGTGATGTTCAGTTATCCACACTCACACTCCCACCCCACATACGATATAGTTGGGATTGAAAGATGTCTCCCCCATAAAATCGTTTTTAGACTCTGACTTGTGAGGTCACCTCTGGGTTGGAACTGTTGTTATTTGACTCCTTTATACTTTTTTTAAAGGACTTCGGAGTTCTCCGTGTCATACTGACGAGATCTCCGGTCCCACTTACTCTTGTACTCGAGTGGGACGACGCAGGTGAACAATTCCCTGATCCCGGAACCGGATACGGGTACTGAGGGGAATTTGGACTCTACGACGATCCCTATTTTCTGTGTACCACTCCGAACCCAAGTTTGAGGGATCGTAGTTAATACAGGAGTGAAAGGGATGAGTTCCGAATCCGAGGAGTAGACATTTTCCGGGTCCCGACTCATTCTACTAAAACTCTAAAAAGGGTAAGATCGTAAGAGAAAATTTACGACCCGTGGTAAATGAAGACTAATGTCTGTTGATACGATTAACACAGTACTAAATGATACCTTACCCTTCTATTATAGTTGGACTGTTTTCCTTCTTGACCGTTAGATCTGTGTAAATAATTCTTCGACTGAAGTTTTGAGAAGTATGTGTAAAATTTTTAACGAAAATAAGGAATGAGGTCTGGTCCCTAAAAATATATAAAAGAGTGACTTAGAAATATTCTTGATGTACTCTTTTACTTTCGACTCTCTCTTTTTAAACGGGGTTCAATATTACGATCATTAACCGTCTCGGTCACAAACGTAAACACAGATAAACCGAGATTTAAGAGACAATACGGTATTCTGTTTGATTGGAAAGTAAATAACTTTGAAGGGAAGGAGGGCGGTTATATTTCGGAGGGGGGTGGGGGTTAGGTTTGAGACTACAAGAAAGAGGATGACTAACACATAAAGGAAATTAGAGTCCCCGGACCCTGATAAATCATCGTTTTTAAAGGAATCTATTCCTAGTATCATGAACTCCATGTACGATATAATCGGTTCCTAGAGTTGTGGAATACAGGTTATCCGTATTCTTCACCGTCTTCTACTTAAACAGATCCCGACGTAAAGTCCCCCAAAAGGAGATTAAGCCCCAGAAAACACAAAGAGAGACACGGCACCGGACTCGACCGGTATCCATCGATCCCGGATAACGAAGAACCCAAGTGTCCGGTAGGGGTTTACGATACTTCCTTTATACGATAGTGGTGCTGCGATCTCGGTCTTTTCTGGTCTACCTGTGACAGTCACAACTACGTATTGACACACACATACACACCTCCCTCCCGTGCCTCCTTCCTCTCCCTCTCTACCAGGGTCGGGGTCTCCAAGTACACACATGCAGGTGACTGTGGTCTACGGACCAAGAAGGTTAGACAAAGGGCGACAGTGTTCCTCGACCACTTCTCAATGTCGACGTGACCCCAGTTACAGTCACTCCGGACTTCGCGTCGAGTACCGATCTTGACCTCGTGACACACCTGGCCCTTCTACCCTCACCTACCCTCTTACACCGCCACGTCTAGGAACCCCTTACCAAGACAGGGTTCTAAAGTCAAATAGAACCCACCTTTTCCTCAAGGGGAGGTTGCCGAGTCGGTTCTTACAACTACAGTGTCCCTTTCCCTTGTCTCAAACTAACACACAGTGTGTCTTGACCCTTGTCCGACGGCACGAGTCTCCCTGCGGGAATAGTTAATCCATTACAGACGATACTAACTCCTTGACACAATCCGTCACGAGGTCGACAACTATACAATCGTTTGTAGACGTTTTCGTGAGTATGGAACACCCTTTTCTAAAAGAATCTGACCGAGGGGGACCAGACTCGGGTTGTCGTAGTGTTCCATAGACTTTGTCTCACCGTACCGTCTTTACACTGGACCCATATCCTCCGTCGAACCAACCCTAAGACCAAGACAGAGGTCCTCCATTTTCATACAAACACGTCTTTACTACGGATATTGGTTTAAAACAAGGGGAACAAGGGGGTCGGAGGGAGAGAACTCGGGAGGGAGGGAAGAAGGAAGGAAAGGGAAGAGGGAGGGAGAATAGAATAGGAAAGAGGGAGAAAAGGAGGAAAGGAGGGAATACGGGAAGAAAGGAAAAGGGGAGAGAGACAGGGGTGAGGAAAGAGGGACGGAGGGAAAGAAGAAAGGGACTTTATGATGGTAAATTACGATACGTGTTATGTATGTTACGACCCGTGTGTCTCCTTATTACTTAACAGGAACTCCCTTATTACTACGTCCGTGCTTTACTTACACTTTTACCTGGGTATATATTTTGTACGCTTTCTTATATGTCCATCTTGATACATTCGAGATGGTATCGGTCACGGAGACCAAAAACTTTTGTACAGAAACCAAAACGAATTACAAGAGAAAGAAAAGAGAGAGAAAACATTTTATTGTCTTGTATAATATCTCATATTTTATATCTTCTAGTTGTCAGTAGGGGTCAGAGTGGGTAATTATTGTCTTTACAGACTTCTTATACGTTTGTATTATTTATGTGCAAATATGTATATATATTCATTCTTACTTTATAATTACAAATATAACATTACACGAGAAATACGACTTATATAATGTTAATCATCATAGAAAGTCCTAATTATTTATATCCACACGGTATAATAAAAAATAATCAATGTGTCTCCCAGGTATTAATTGAAATGGTTAGGAGACAACGATTTTTAATTGTGACGAGAGTTAAACCCTTATACAAATAAAAAATTATATCGTTATTAGTGACATTGATTTATCAATGTTTAACTAGTCTAATAAAGGAACCTTATGGAAGGATCTTCACTTTAAGGTCCTCTTTACATATGTGTTAGATTTCTTAAACAACTATGTATAGGGTTGATGTGGGGTTTTTGAAATATAGTTTCCTACTAATAATAAAAATTACAAAAGGTTAAGTTATCCGGTTTTGGAGAGAAAAAAGGAGTCAAAAATTTTATTGAAAATAACCCTATATCAACTAAATGTTACAACACAATCAAAATCCACATATCGTTTCACTTAGTCAAAATGTCTGTGTATATAGACGAGGAAAAATTCTTAGAAAAGGGTATATCCGGTAATGTCTCATGACTCATCTCAAGGAAATACGATATGTCATCCAAGAATTAATCAAGGGTGAAAATGTGTTTGTATAGACAATGTTAAATTTTTTGAGGTTTATAAAGTTTATATACGTAAACATAAAACTCTAACGATAAAATAATCAAAGATAAATAAAAATATAAGTATACAAAATATACAATCCCAGTGACTATAAAACAATATGAATAATCTTTATGAAAATTACTGTTTAATCTTTAAACAGTAAACGTAAAGTCAAAAAAAAAAGGGATATATCCTCAAAACCAAAAAATTAAAAATAAAAAAACAAAAAACTAAAAAAAAATTTAAATTAAAATAAAATGAAATGTTATGACATAACCAAAACGGTATGTAGTATACTATGTTAACTAGTTTATAAAGTATAAATATTTTACGTAGATATGACGATTATTTATATTTATAAATGTCTATAAAATAAAAACATGGAAATAGACCTTAACTAAACCCCAAACCATACTGATTCTTAAATTGAAACAAGAAAGGTTTAGTAATTAGTCAGTATGCCATGAGACTAGTTCAGATACGGATATTAAACTTTTAAACATTAATACAAAGGATAAAAATTATAACATATAGACAGTGAAAAGAATTTAATATCACTAATCTATAAACAGGTACAAGTGACCAGAAATGTTTATTAGTCGGGTAAAGAGTCAAAATAATGAAAATTATTATAAAGACGAAGACAGAAACAATTACAAAGGAGAGAAAAGAATATAAAAATTTACAAAAGAAATATGAAAGTACTACACTTAACAATAAAAGAAAAGAAAAAGGGACAAACTATTATTTTTGAACCCGATACTTATACGAAGATTAATATCAAAACCGGTTTAAGATATGTAACGAAAGATTTATTAACACAATGGTAAAGTAAACGAGAGATTGTTTTTTTAAATCTTTTTTTATTTCAAATGTCAAATATTCATCAACCCCTAAATTAACTTTATTTACAGAAATTAAAGACCAAATGACAAAACGCTGGTTCTCATACTGGACATTTTATACCAATAAAACAACAACAATTGAAGACTTTTTGAAACTCTAAGAAACTCTTTCAGGCCAGAAATTGACCACAAAGTAAAATTTTCCCACCAGCCCCATTCAGTTCGAACCTTAAGCTTAGAATGAACACAGAGAGAACTGGTAAATTTCCTCTGAAAACTGTGAGAGGACAAAATCTTCTGTGAGCGAAAGGATCAGACTACTTTAGAGAGAGCCAGTGCGGCAGAACGTAGAAATAGAACCACGGAAAGAGGAAGAACGGAGTATTAGACGGCGTACAAAGACTGTGTAGTCCGGAATGGTCCGGGACAGGTACACCTTCTGTCAAGAAACTAAAAGAGGGAGTCTGGACAGACACTTGGACACTAAGTAGAGGTCTTTCGTCACGTCCTCTCTCTTTGATTCGTCTGTCTCCCCTCCCCTTTCTTGGACATTGGAGGAGGTGACTCGTAGTGCTGCGAAGTGTTACTTTTGACACTGAGGACGAAAGACAACCATTGGTATACACGTGAAAGTTAATTTCGAAATAAAATTACATACATATCAAACAGAGATTTCAATTTATCCAAAAAGGTGAGACATACTTTGTTAACTGGAGAATAATCTGTTCGAGTTGGATGAATGAAAATAACAATATTAAATAAATAAAGTAAAATTTAGACAGAGTAAGAAAAAACTAAAGACCAAAAGTATGAAGGAACTAAAAAGAAAGTAAAAGTCAAAAAAATTACTTCTTATACAAGATAAAAGAGAATAGTAGGATTTATACGTAAGATAGAATTTAAGGTTGTCGACAATGGTCCTTCAAAAGTTTTCGTAATGAGTAAAAGTTTTTCCGCTCCCGTTAAATTCGAGTCACAACAGTTGTCTATTGGGTACACCTAACGGGAACCGAGATACGAAATAGATGATCACTACCAACCAAGGACAAGAAGCAAGATACCAACTTTCCACCTAACTACAAGTGTCGAAAGTTATGTCAAAGGTCATGAAGAGTTCGAAAATAATTACATAGTAACGGAACGAGTCCTCCGTAAGAAAAGATAGACCGAGATGTTGTGAGTCTTGGTGACCTTACACTTTTTCAGTAGTGAGGTTTATACGTAACGAAAGTTCTAAGAACGGTGGTAGTGGGTTCGACAAAGACAAAGACCTCTGACATTGGGGGATCTTACAGTGACTGGTAATGGTCAGGAGTCAAAAACGAGAGAATGCAGAATAAATGTTTTTCAACTACCTTCTTCCGTATAACCAACGATTGTCTTAAAACGGACGAAGTGTCAAGTTGGATACTCTGCTTCCATGACTCAAACGTATAGACACCTCAAATCTTCGATCTACCGGAAAGTACCAACAGGTCTCATTCGTTACCCAGTTTACCGTAACCTATACCTTATGGGACCCTGGTCTCGTACTGGAACCCACTCCATTGGGAGAAATCAATTCCTTTAGAGATGTTCACAACCCGACTCCCAATATAGACCTTCTTGAGGGTCGTCGACTCTCACCGAAGAGGACAGGACTTCTCCCCAAACCTGTCGTGTAGTTTCATAGATAAAGAATAGTGAATAAATGCATTCAATACGTACTTAGGACAGAGAGGTACTCTGACTCAAGTACCTCGGTGCTCTCGTCTTTGACAGACAGAATAACTCACACGTAGAGACCAAGAAGTGTGATCAACTTGTCCACTACTTCCTTACTGCGTAGAAATCCCTCCTCACTCTCTTTCTTCGCATCCCTCCTCACTCTCTTTCTTCGCATCCCTCCTCTCCCGAGGGGGTACAGTGTATTCTTTCTACAGTACTCTCTATTCTTTAGATAATTTTGTAGAAATTTAGGTGTGTGTTTTCCCCCGTTTAATCTCTGACGTCTCATTAAAGGGTATAGGATGACTCTTTGTGCCGACCTTTAACACCCTTCTTATGAATACTAGTAGTGCAGGGCTCTCCCTGTATTTTGTCACCAGACCACGTCACCAAGGGTGGTCGGGCCCCGAATGTCGTGTGAGAGTACCAAAGGACTACATAGGACGTAGGTTTATGTGGGATGTTGCACCGCAAGTACACACGAATAATGTCACTAAATTTCACTTAAACACTATCCATCTACTTTTTCTCTATCTGGAGTCATACAGAGTTTTAAAATACGAAACCTCTTTGAACCTTTACGGAACTTTATGGATCTTTTAGTCTGTCACCCTCCGACAAGATCTTAAAATTGGTCAGTTCGGGTAATCCTAGGGACAAACCGAAGTCATTTGTTTCGACGAGGGAGACGGACACTCTCAGAGACCAAACAAGCTAATCATAACCCTGGACCGAAGTCTGTGTAAACTCAGAACAAAAGAGACGAGGGATCGGATCGGGTAAAAGGGATTTCTGATTGATTGATTTACTCGTTTCGTTTTTCTCCGGTATTTTGACTATGTCTGTCGTTTTTGAGTCCCTCTAAAGATGGAGAGCTTCCTATGGGACCCGTCTAACGTGGACGGAGTATTCGGTCCTCCCGATTCGACACTTCATACCTAAAGGATCACTCGTAGGACTCTACCTTCTTGACGTGACACGGACGGGGTATTTCCCTTTACGTGTATTGTCGAAAAGAATTGATCTTTACAGGAGTAGTGTTTGAGAAAGAGTTCGTGGTAACAAGGACCAAGATACAATTTCATGTATCAGGTGTTGACAGATAGAGTTTCTCTGGTAAGGAACGAACGTGATGGGACCCCCGGGATGTGAAACCTCTCCTTTCTATGGTAACATATGACTCGGAGATTAAACCAAATTATAAGTTAGAAGTGTATCAAGATACCTAACCATACAAATAGAGGGAAAATGTAGACTCCTTCGATTTCTTTCCCATACACTGAATCACCGACCTCGACCATAGATAGTAATGAAAAAACCGGTAAATAAGTCGTTGACGAATAACCTGTGGGAGAAACATGATTCGAACCTAGAGACTGTAACGAAGTCAAAGAGACCTCTTATTCAGTAGTTGTTGTTGTAATGGTGGATGGAGGTAGAAATCCATCGACCCTGGGAGGTCGGGTTCTGAAAATTGTTACCGAGTATGATAGGGGACTTTGAGGACCTCTCTTTCCCCTTCCCACTCCCTCTTCTTTCCTACCTCAAGAGTCTCCGGAAACATTTTCGTTTGGGAGACAGTTGACAGAAAGACGTCTGGGACATCTCTGGACTGGGACCTCGTAGGGTCAAACGTAGTACCGTAGAACCGTAGATCCAGTCCTTAGTCAACCTACCATCGATTCGGTTTATTTCGGACGGTGGTAGGTACGTGGAAACTAACCTATATGACGGGGTCCGATAAAGACCTCGACACGGACACACACACGTACCGACGTTCTACTTAGACACACACGTACTCATACATATGAATACACGCGAACCACGAAACCCCACAATACATTCGGATGACACGGAGACCGAAAGGGATTGTACCTTTGTTGTAGAATTACCGGTTTAAACCTTTCGTTAGATGGAGATTGGAGGATTTGTCATCTTCAAAGAGTCTCGAGATGTTGGGGTTGAGAAAACTCATATTATTAGTATTATTATCGGTTATGTGGAACTGGTGAATCGGAAAGTTTATGACGAGATCCGTTGAAATGTTCTCGTAATTGTGAATTAAGAATCCTGTTAGGTCACTCTGAGCTTGAAGATAATGAGAGAGAAATCTCTACTCTGTCTCCGGTGACCTTAGGTACGAGTCCTTGTGACACAATTTTGACACCTCGACCCAACCTTAAGTCCGGTAGACCGGAGTCTCGGTCGAGAGGATTCGTGTCGCAGTCCGACGGAACGGATGGGACGAACGAAATTCTCAATGGGTTTCGAAGGAGGAAATTACTAATGTTAAGTTTCTACACTCAACTCACAAACCCGGAATGTCCACAAAGGGTCCAAAGAAGAAATGTTCCAGTGTCATTGACACCTTCGGATAAGGACGGTTACCAAGGTCGATCTTAGAGATCCCAAGGAGACGGACGAAAAGACGATCGTGGATCCTTTATCCACTATGGCTGACGGAAATTATCGTCGTTTCGTAGGTGTCAGGGACCTCACCCCCTTAGTACCTCCGTCCTAGTCTTAACTCGTTCTTACCTTATTACTCTTCCGACCTCCTTGACTTCCGTTACATCTGGACCAATGGACGACCCCGTTTGGTTCAGTCCACAGTCCTCATCCCGTCTACTTCCTTTCTTCCAGAAGTGTCTTGGTCCGAAGACCTCGGTGGAAAGGAGTGACGGAGTGGGAGGAAGGAGAACATCATCTAAGAACGAAAGTCTTCAAAGAAAACCAGTCAAACGTTTCTTTTAACTCAGGGTTCTATCCAGAATCCGACGATTTCCTCATTTGTCTACCTTTTAAGGAAATGAAAGTAAAATTTCTTTTAGTATGACTCTGAATTTTCAACGATCTAAAACGAAAAATAATTTGTCTTCGTAAAAAGAATAGACTAGACGAGACAAAGGAAGTGTGATCGTTTGACACTTAACGTTTTTGGTTTTGGTTTGGTTTGGTGGGAGGTCAGGGTCGATTGACGTCTTTCCTTAACAAACGAACAATCGAGTCTTGACTGGGTCGTTGGGGACTCAACTCACCAACCCCGAACAAAGAGTCGGGGAAGATGACCCGTCCGTGGGAACAGGTCACATGTTGGTAGGCGTCGTCAGCGCGTATCCGGCGAGAGAAAGTTCGTCAGACGTGTCGTTCACTTTTGTGTGTAGGACACGTATACCCAAATAAGTAGAAAGGATATAGTCATTCCTCTACCTCGATATCATGTAATTTATAAATGTTAATAGTTTCTGTTCTGTCGTGTGTCGTGACCTGGTTCTATTCCTATGTCAAAATTTTATAAATGTCACTTGTTTAGAACAAGGAAGACCAAGAAGAGAAACCGGACCGTAAAATCCAGAGACTACGGAAATAACATAAAAGAAAAGTCCAGGAAACATCAAACCTTTACGGACTGTCTAGGATTACTGATTTAGAATTCTCCATATGTACTCTCTATAAACCCCCCGAAATAAGAGAACGGAGGTTCGTTTCTCTCGAAAAAAAAAAAAAAAAAAAAAAACGTCAGAAAATGCGTACGTAGTGGATTTGCACGAACTTAGTACAAACACCCATCAACTCAAATACCAGGATGGATCTTGTCCCGGTCACGTTCCTTTACCGTACGATGACTTGGACATAATTGGTACTCTTAGTAAAACGTAACCAAAGGACTTATAAACTATGATAAAATCTGTGGTCTCAATTGGTATACGATCCTCACCTGACCAAATATTAAGGAAAATAATCACTTTAGGGTTTTACAATGTGTAATAATGTGTGTCTTCGTGTTAAAGTAACACAAACTAAAATTGGAACTAAGAAAAATCTAGAACTTTCCTGGTCACTAGTTTTCGTTGTCTTAAAGTTAGACTTACCTTGTAATCGTTGTGGTCCTTCTTTTTCAATAATCCCTTTGTTTATTTCCTTTCCACTAAGACGAGAACCAAATTAACGTTTCTTACGTTTTCTTCGAAATCAACACTTTAGACAGATAGATCTCTCTGCTTTCTAGAGGTCGTAAACCCTACCCCACGGTCTTTTAAGACCTCCTCCTGTACCGTTGGGTGGGACATAAGAACGGACCTCTTAGGGTACCTGTCTCCTCCGACCACCCGATGTCAGGTTCCCCAGTGTTTCTTGTGTTCGCTGAATCGTACGTGTGGTCTCTTAATAGTCCCTAGTGTCCGTAAGATAAACTGCTCACGGTATAAACTGGAACTTCGCCACTCCGACCGTGGGGAAACGTAGGACTCCTAGAGGACTGCACTGCAGGAACGAGGGACCGTCATAGACACGACGTGGTGGGGGTGTGGAGACTGGGCGGGGTCGGAGACTTCCGAAGGTGACACTCATACTCCGACACGTGTAAAGATCACACATAAATATAGCTCCACCGACACAACGGTTCCTCGAGACTCTCTTTCGTCTCGCCTCTATTGAAGATTAGGTGGAAAGACACTATTACACCGCGTTTCACTTCTCTGGGTCCCGAGGTAGGGGACCAGACCGTAGTGGGACCTTCCCCGCCCGGGTTTCCCATACAAAATTGTTTGGGTCGTCCGTGACCCCCACCCACTCAAAAACGTAACCTTTACAAGTACTGGTGTGGTCTCACAATTGACTTGAACCGTGTCGTTTATCCCTTCCGGTCCTTCTCTTATTCTTCTTGTTTTCGTTTTACATTAAACATCCTTCATTCTTTACCTAAATTCACTGGTAAGTCCTACAAACCCGTCAACCTCTTACACTTAGACCCTCGTAGTCTTGTCCGTTCCTCAGTTCTCCCGTACGTCTCTCTCCTTCAGGAAACGAGTTCTAGTGACATCCTCGACCGTTGTCGTCCCGACTTGTCGGGTCGGGTCCCGAGAACCGAGGTCCCAGGTGAATAAGTCACATGAGGATTTATAATCACTCCAAGAAAGAAGTAGTTGTGTTTCGACCGTGTACCCTCGACAGGACACTACTAAGAGAGCATTACCCACTGGTCAAGGTGGTAGTCTCACACTGTCTTCTCAGACCCAGAGGTGTATCCTCACGTCAGTCTCCTCTACCCCTCCCGACAGGTAGAATATGTGTGTCCAACACATAATTCTACTTCACATCCCTTTATCAGTATCGTCGTATAGACCGTAGTCCGTCTGGACCAGAACGTAGGATTCGAATGGGGACGTACTTGAATTCGCTAAGTAAATTCAGACCCCACGGAGACTAAAGAGTGGAATTTTACCTCTAGTTCTATGGAAGAAGTGTCTGAACGACATTCCAAGTGTATTCTTTTATCCGTATACCCCTGAAAGGACCACTAGGTCACCAATTCTTAGGAGAAACGTTACGTCCCCTACACCCAAGTTAGGAACCAACCCTTTGATCCGAGGGTGGACGACGTGTCGTTGATTCGGGAGTACGGTGTCGATCTCTCGGTCGAGTCTCGTTACTTTCTAGGACGCACTGTGTTGATTCGTGTCACATCGGTTTAACTATATAAAAAAATTTTTCTCTTTTTTCTTTTATTCGTACTTTTAGGTAACACTAACTTTTACACAAAACATCCTCTCTCAATATCGAGGACCCCTTGACCGGAAATCACTGAGGAAGAATAATTATTCGTAGGTGTAACTGTCGACGGGTAAGAAGTCGGACCGGTAGAAATAGAAAAGATGAGGAGGGTCTAATAAAGAGGTAGAGTGAGTATCGGAGTCCACCCTTTCCCTGTCCCCGACCGAGTATCCGGGTATGTTTCACGGAGGTCTGTCCTGGAAGGTCCTGTCCCGAAGGAATAACTCTGGATTTATGGGATGAGAAGGGTAACGTTCTGTCTCACTTCGGCTCAACCCTTCAGGGTCCGGAAACGGAACTTAAAGACTACAGAGATAGTTAAGTACTGTGTTTGGGACGGAGGGGGAGCGGGGTCCTGTCTTACTAAAAAAAGTGTTCCTTAAAATTATGTTCAGTCACTTCGGTCTTCTTTTCTATGTCTTTGTTGAGTGTTGTATTTTCTTCTGTGTAATTGTCTCGTCGGTACTAATCAATTTTTTGACTCGAGAAAGTCCGAATCTTAAGGTCGTAGAATCTCAACATAAAGAGTCGTCGTAACTTGAACATTCCATAACCCTTCCTAATCATTGAGCTAAATAGAGTTTGGGTTGTTGGGTTGTATTAGGAAGTGTTCGGGGTTTTCTTAAAACACCAACAAAACACACCCTCTATAAGAGACTATCAAGACCGATATTGTACTGGGACTCTACAAGACCCAAGACTTTAAACATCCTAAGGAGATCAGGTAGACCGACTACCGGTCCAAGTCCGACACCATGGTCGGGACTTCTCGGTCAACACCCGGATCACCCGTTATCTCCAGTTTTGATCCGGTGGTCCTTACACAACCTCCTCTGTTTAATGACAGGAGACTTGTGGTTGTTGTACTAAGACCGAGACTCGAAAGGAGGGTGTACCACGGAACAAAGATTGACGAGGGTGGGAGTTCAGATTAGTTCCAAGTGGAAGGAGTGCTCGGGTAAAGTCGGTTGTCTTTACATTGGGTACATTCCTCACAGACGATGCACGGGTATTCGACAGAATTGAGTACAACTGTACAAGACTTCGATTGACGTCCGGAACCAATCCCAACCAATGGTATAAATTCTCTTCATCCTTTTCCTGTCAATACAGTACCAGGGGTCAATGGTCGGAAGATCCTTGTCCTGAAGTCCGTCATCGTTCACTTGTTCTCTGTTTCATGGACTTTGGTTTAGGTCCGTTGAGATTCGTAGTCGACCATAGACCACGTCCCGACCGTGCACCTACCTCCCCAACTCCCACCCTGTCCTTCGACTCACCCTCGAGACGACATACACACTTGGTAGAGACACCTCTAGATTCTTCCACGAATCTCGGACTCTAGGTCCGAACCCCGTCGTCCTGATAACGTCAAAGATGGTCCTCTCTGGGGCTTTGTCTTGTGTCGACCCAGACGTACATCTTCGGACGTCGGTGTTCCCTGAGTAGACTCAAGGAAGAGAGTCGGAGACATCCAGAGTAGGAGAAAGTCCCATGTCGAGTTCCGACGTAGGGTTTTTGTTTCAAAGGAACCAGAGAGGGTTGATGGTTTCGGAGAAGGAGAAGTCTAAAGGATTTCCCGAAAGGGAGATACAGAGTAAACCTGGGTCTTCTTACAGGACGAGGTAAAGAAGTCCCATGGGGGTGTTGATTCGACAACTATGAGTCTCCGCCCACGATTGATTTTGTACGTAATCTACCCAAAACGAGTGGAACTGTAATGAGACGTAGTCTATTTCGTGGAAGACCACGAAATGGTGGTCGGTGTTGTGTGACACCCTTAGACTCCAGGATTGACTGATCGAGTCACCTTCGAGAGTCTGATCTTCCGTGTGTCCAGGCAAGTCGGTTCCGACCTGACAAGGACCTTCGTCACCCTCGGAACGAGGAAAGTCAAGTCAAGTCAAGTCAGCGAGTCGGCACAGGCTGAGAAACACTGGGGTACTTAGCGTCGTGCGGTCCGGAGGGACAGGTAGTGGTTGAGGGCCTCAAGTGAGTCTGAGTGCAGGTAGCTCAGTCAGTACGGTAGGTCCGTAGAGTAGGAGACAGCAGGGGAAGAGGAGGACGGGGATCAGGGAGGGTCGTAGTCTCAGAAAAGGTTACTCAGTTGAGAAGTGTACTCCACCGATTTCATGATCTCAAAGTCGAAATCGTAGTAAGGAAGGTTTCTTTAGGGTCCCGACTAGAGGAAGTCTTACCTGACCAACCTAGAGGAACGTCAGGTTCCCTGAGAGTTCTCAGAACAGGTTGTGGTGTCAAGTTTTCGTAGTTAAGAAGCCACGAGTCGGAAGAAGTGTCAGGTTGGAAATAAACTCATTTATGAAGGCTCAACTGAGTGAAATTCTTTATGTCCAAAGAAGTACTACAAACCTTTCAGTTTTTGTCACTCTTTCTTAAGTCTTCGTTCCCTTTTTTTCTTTAAGATGAACNTGTGGTGTCAAGTTTTCGTAGTCAAGAAGCCACGAGTCGGAAGAAGTGTCAGGTTGGAAATAAACTCATTTATGAAGGCTCAACTGAGTGAAATTCTTTATGTCCAAAGAAGTACTACAAACCTTTCAGTTTTTGTCACTCTTTCTTAAGTCTTCGTTCCCTTTTTTTCTTTAAGATGAACCCTTATAACGAATACTAACTGTAAATGGAAAGAAGGTCTAAGTAAGAACTGTCGTAGGACAGGTGTCTCACTGTGAGACGGTCGGTCTGTAACAGTGGACGACCCGCTAAGTGAATCTCGAGGAACCGAGACAGACCTTTTAGAGAGGGAGAGAGAGAGGGTAAGAACAGAGGGTAGGGGGACGAGGGTCGAACCTCGGAAACAACTGCAACTGTCGAGTAGGGACCCGGTAGTAAGTAGGACGGGTACCGTTTGAAACCTCTTTTATTTTTTGGGACGAGGGAATTAGAGTAATCTTCCCGACGTTTAACTTAAATCGGGGAGAGTCACAGGGGAGTCGACCGACAGTAATCCTCGTCTCCGACCCGGAACCGACTCTGGGTTTCTGGTCGATTGACTTAAACTCTACGACACCAGAACTGTCCGGTTCCTTCCATTAACTTCTCGGCATCCCGAGGACCATTGTAAAGTCCGACCCTAATGTGACCCCTAGGCTTTGGGGGTAGACGTAACCACAGCCCCCGTGATTTCTCAGCGGGTGACCCGAAGGTCTCCAGCCTAATAACTATTTCTCTAGTAAGGGTTGCCTTCCACCCCCTCGTTACCCCTCCGACGTAAACCAATACTACGTTTCACTTACAATATCCATCCCCTCTTTCCCTCTGGGACCAGTCACTCCCAGTTGTTTAGTAGGTTTCAATGTGGATTAAACATTCCTCACGACAGAGTACACGACAAGAGTTTGACTACTTGTGTGTCTTATACTCATTTTCTTTATGACTCGAAATGTAATACCCGTAATAAATATACGAACATATTTAGTAAAAAGAATTTGAGGGACCTAGTCAAATCTAAAAGCGGAGTTGTGATTTGGGATTCGTATCGCTCCGAAAAGACACTGACTTTTTAGTATGAAAACACTTTTTCTTCACATATGTGTGTTTGTATGTGTACTTTAACGTGGTACATTAATTCGTAATTGTCTGTGACTAAATTTAAAGACTCCGGAGGAATCAAGGGTCTAGGTAACATTACTAAAGTCACACCGACCCTTACGTCACTTTATGACGTAAATTTCTCCTATGTTATGAGGCGTTGGGTGAGGTCATAAGAACGGACCTCTTAGGGTACCTGGAGGCCTCCTCGGACCACCCGCTGTCAGGTGCCCGAGCGTCTCAACCTGTGCTGACTCGCTGAAGTGAAGTGAAGATGAAGTTAGACTGTTATTAGTTGGTAGATGAAACACGGTCCGTGTTACGAGTAGAATAATACATGTAGTAAATTGGGTCAGAAGTTCTGTCCTCTTGTTCTGTCCCTAATGATACTAATCATAGGGGTGAAGTAACTACTCCTCTGACTCAGAACTTTTCTAATCAGGCAGAGAACGGGTTCCAGTACTCTTATTATTCGCGACCCCGACTCGTTTCCTTACCGACCGAGGTGGTGAAACCTCCGGAGGGTCCGAATCCTGTCACCCAGAAGGATGGGACCCAGTAAAAGGATTTTACAGTATCGACACACTGGAAACCGTAAAGGTTTGGAGAGACACGGCAGGACCCTTTACCCCTATCATCTTCTTGAACGGAGTCACCAAATAACACCCCTAATTTACTCGGTTACGGGTAGGTCTCACGTGTCGTGTCACGGACCTTGTAACACTCGTGCGAGATGCACTATAATTTCATATTAATATCAACTTCACCGTGGTACTTCTTACAGGAAAGTGAACGTATGGATTACCTGATTTAAACTTTCAACGATTCAGTACAGGTTGAGAATACTGGAGTACCTGATATCGGGCGGTCCCAGGAGACAGGTACCCTAAAAGGTCCGTTCTTATGACCTCACCAAACAGTAAGGAAGAGGACCCCTAGAAGGGTTGGGTCCTTAGCTTGGGACCAGACGTGACGTCCGTCTACGAAATGTCTGACTTGATGGGTTTATAATCTGATATTGTAGTAGTCTGGGGACAGAAGGGACGGACTGTAAGGTTTTAAGTCTCAGTCGTATGGAACGTAAATGTAAATACCTTGAATAAGTATCCCCATCAAAACCACTCCTCATCTCCTACTTCGATTCCGAAAAAGATACAACTAAATAGGTACAAAAAGAGATAAGAGACAGAAGGTTACAACCCACTTCAATTCTCAAGATTGGAGAGGTACGGGTGACAACAGTTCGTGGACGACCCGTGATCATAAAATGTTAAAAAAAAGAGTAAATTACGAGTAAAAATGAGTAAAACATCTATTCATAGCACAGGTACAAAATCTTTTCATGTAAATGAAATACAAAAGGTATAAGGTAGTACGAATGTCGTAATTTGTGTCGGAATTACAACTAGATTTTACCGTGTCTGATAATTCTATACCCAAAACGATGTAAACTGTCCTGTAAATTCATTGATTTCCGAAGGGACGGACAATGACATATAGGGTCACCACGAGTCTAAAGTCTAAGTTACTCGGAAATAACTTGTGTATACAACACGGACCGAGACCCAACTTTCCAAAAAGGTCCGACAGAGTTAATCCAATGGTAGTTAAGATACTTCTTTTCGGAGTACTAAGGACGAATCGTCTATTTTTCACTAAAGTTTTTTAAATCTTGTCAAAAGTTCCTAGTGTGTAAATGATTTACCTCCTAGACCCTAAACTTGAGTCCGTAGAGAGCGAGTGAGGTTGAGTTTTCTCGAAGGACAGTGTCCTGTCAGAGCCGCGTCACGTTCCTGGGAGGTGTGTCCGGGAAGACCCTCGGTGAAAGTCAGTCACTTCAACCGTGGTCACTACTTTGGATAGACAGGAGGACCCGAACTAGTTTAAGGAAAGAAATGACTACTTCTTTGGTACGGTGTCTCTCCAATTTACAGAACAGGTTCCAGTGTATCCGTCAAACAGGATACATTCGGTTCTGACAGAAGGTCAAGAACCAGATCTGGGTAATGTACTGTGGGGAGGGTACGGGTTGGGGTTGTTGGTCTGAAACGTTGGAGTAAGGAGCCCTCGGACTAGTCGAACCCTACAAATCGTCGGATTTCGACAGTCCTGTTAAAGAGAAGTGTTTTTCCTCAAATCAGAGAAATCAGACGAAGGAAGAGAATTCTTTTGAGGTTTATAGGTACCCAGATCAGTGTTGAACCCTTATCAAAACTCCAATATTTAGTTTCGGACTCTCTTCAACTCCTCGGGTGTAAGACCCCGATTTTGTAGACACCCCTTCTTAATCCTCTGCTTATAGTCGGGGTCCTTGGAACCCAAAGAAAGAAGGAAAAAAATTTTTTGATAAAATAAAATATAACATCACATCGGTTAATCAACAAAATCCATGTGTCGTTTCGTTGAGTCGGTATGTATATATTCACAGAAAAGAGGGGGTCTGAAGTGAAAGTAGGTCCGACGGTAGATTGTAACTCGTATTAAAGGACACGATAAGTCATCCTGAAACAACCAATAGGTAAAATTTGTATCGTTACACATGTACAGGTAGGGTTGAGGGATCTATAGGGAAGGGAGGTATAGGAAGGGGTGACCATAGGTATTCGAGTAAGAGATTCAGACACTCACTCACCTAAAGAATATTCCTGGACTCGTGGTGTAATGGACATTGAGTTCATGAATGTTTGACCTAAGAGGAACTAAACTGAAAATCCTCCTTAGAGACCTATGAATTGAGTACAAAATTTTAAGAACTCTTTAAAATTTAATCTTTCCGTGTCAAGTTGGTGAACACGGGGTTTCGTCATATTCGTGTTTACGTCCTACTCTAATAAAAGAAACACCGTTTCTTAATCTTTGATGAATCCACTCTCCCCTGAAAACTTTATTATTATTATACCGGGTTGAGGGAATAAAATATACCTCGGTTCCGGACTCCTTCCCTCACTCATTGGACTCCAATGTTTCGTCCAGACGTCGTTAATTGTCGAGGTCTCAACCTGAAGGACACAGGTCGGGTATCACGGGGGTGAATGACCGACGGTCAGAGAGGAGGGATCCAGAACCAAAGGAGCAAACATAAACCTTTATTAGTATCAGAGATACCACGTAACCTCTACCGACGTTTCAGAAATTATGAAAAGATGAGTTCTCGACGGTGGATAAAGAGGAGAAGAATTTAGACCCGTCCGAACACTAATAAAACTGGTTATTCCAGATCATTTCACAGTATACGGTCAAGGTCCGAGAAATAAATGCATAAATAAACCGACGAAGTCGGGTCAACACCGTGCGTCCAGAAACAACGCAGTGTATCCCCAGAAAGTGATACCACGTGAATGAAAGATCGATATATCCGAGTCAACGACACCGCATGTACGAATCACCCTAGAATCAAGGGACTGGCCCCTAACTTGGACACAGAGGACGGAACATTCCACCTAAGAATTGGTGACCTGGTGGTCCCTTTACGGGGTTCGAATCAGAAATTCTCCTAACAGTCCAAGACGAAACCGGAGTACGTCGGGTTTGACGGTGTCTTCTCCGACGACACGACACTCTTTCGGGTCCGATCGGTGAATTTCTACGACACCTAAACCCCCTCTCTCTCTCTCTCTGAGTCTGTCGGAGATCGACATTATGGGGGTTCTGAACCTCAATGGGACTTCGGAACTGTAATACCTCGTCTCCATTCAGAAGGGAAGACATGGAACAGGTTTATGGACCAAGTACCTGAGTACTCTATATTATCGTTGTTTAACAACAAAAGTCGGTGATGTCCTTCAATATTATCAATGTGTCGTTATTTATCGTTCTTGTCACGAAGGGTCTCCCAATGACACTCTTAATGTTCAACTAAACAACAACGATAACAAATCAGCGATTCAGTACAGACTGAGAAACTCTCGGGTACCTTACATCGGACGGACCGTGGAGACAGGTACCCTAAAAGGTCCGTTCTTGTGCCTTCACTCAACGGTAAAGGAGAAAGTCCCCTAGAAGGGCTGGGTCCCTAATTTGGGTGTAGATAACGCAACCGCCACCTAAGAAGTGACGACTCGATGGATCCTTCGGACGATATAATTGACAGTTTAGAACCCCGTCACGGATAGTGTCAGTCATAAGTTATTTTCGTTCAATAATGAGTAAGATGTTTGTAAAAAATTTGTAATCCGACAAGATATGGTACTTGATCGACCCTCCCGACGTCTCCATTTACACTGGATCAGTCTAGAAACACCTTTAGTTTTAATTTATCTTGGATCAGTTGTGAAGACAATTCCCTTCTTACATTAAGATGGTGAGTGTGGGTGTAGAGAAGACTGGACCCTCTTCACTTTCTGACGTCGGAGAGTTACGTCACCCCTACGGACAGATAGGAGTCCTTCTCGGACCTCCCCTATTCGGGTACGTATACTCTCTCTCTCTCAGGGTAGAGACACCTACTTTTAAGTCGACGATAACTAAGGGCCATTCGTGACTACGGGAAGGGTCCAGTCTTCCCTTTGGGTTTGGTAACAACTCATTTATGTCATAAGACAAGTGATGTAGTTAATCCGACTGGGATCCCCGAGACCCTCGGGGGTGGAGGGGATAAACGTTACTGTCGACGGTATGATTACTTAGATGTAACTGTACTATTAATTTGTTAATGTGTTTCACCCCGAAAGGGTCACGGGGGTTCGAAATCGACTCTCAGGTCCGTCGGTTCCGGACCCCCCACAAGGTCCCGGCACTCCACTGTTCGTCACGGACCCAAGTAAGGGTCTGACGTCGACGACGGAGACCGTGACTGCCGACCCCACCCCGTCCGCCCATTTTTACCCCGTGTTTGGACGAGAACGAGAAAAAAAATAGGAGTCATTTAGGAATTAACCCATTATGGACTTTCCTCGGGGAGGGAGATGGCAGGGAAATACGTCCTAACTGGTCGGATCGGAAAGGCGAGACCTCCTGAATCTCTGTAGGTCGTTGTTACCTGTTTGTCCCCGTCGTTTCCGGTCCGGGGAGGAGTGGTCGACACCCTTCTTAGTGAGGAATACATTCGTCTACTAGTGTTTACGTCTTTAGGAACGGAAGAACCATGTTGACCAGTCAAAAGGTACTCAAGACACTGTGGTTGATCGGTATCGGGGGAAACGTTTTCGAGTCTGAACACTCAGTCCGTCTGTTCGAGTGTCAGACGAGACGTTGAGACAGTCGGACTCGTTTAGTTTACTGGAAAGACTCGGAGGTAAAGGAGGTGATATTTTATCTGAGTACTATTGACGGAACAGGTTGACACGGACTCTAATTTGTTCTACAAATACATCTTCTAGATTCTATCGTAAAATGTATTTATCATTTCCTGTCTTGGATCTGGTCAAGGTAGATGTCTATGTTAGATCAACTGACTTACCTCAGATCATCCGTGTCTAATGTTGTGTAAATCTTCACGGAGGCCTGGTTCACTCACGACGGGAACCCCTGAGGAACGTACACTCCGACACACATCTCACACGAGTCATATTTTTTTCTTACCGACGTTAGGTTTTCTTACCGAGGTGGGAGACCTCTCCCACACCTCTTTTCCCTTGGGAGAATGTGACAACCACCCTTACGTTTGATCATGTCGGTGATACCTCTTGTTACACCTCTAAGGAATTTTTTGACCTTTATCTTGACGGAATACTGGGTCGTTAGGATGACGACCCGTAGTTCCTTTGGTCTAAACTTTCTCTGTGCACATGGGGTTACAAGTAGTGTCGTGACAAATATTATCAATTCTGTACCTTCGTTGGATCTACAGGTAGTCGTCTGCTTACCTATTCTTTCGACACCATGTATATGTGTCGCCTTATAATGAGTCGACAATTTTTCTTACGTAAACTTAGTCAAGATTACTCCACCTACTTTGACCTTGGATAATGTGTCTCACTTCATTCGGTCTTTCTTTTTGTGGTTATGCCATGTAATTGACTATATATACCTTAAATCTTTCTATCCTTACTACTGGGACATACACTCCGTCGTTTTTCTCTGTGTCTATATATCTTATCTGAAACCTGAGACACCTTCTTCCGCTCCCACCCTACTGAACTCTCTTATTGTGACTTTGTACATATAAGTCAAGTCAAATCAAGTCAAGTCAGTGAGTCAGTACAGGCTGAGAAACGCTGAGGTACTTAGCGACGTGCGGTCCGGAGGGACAGGTAGTGGTTGAGGACCTCAAGTGAGTCTGAGTGTAGGTAGCTCAGTCACAACGGTAGGTTGGTAGAGTAGGAGACAACAGGGGAAGAGGAGGACGGGGGTTAGGGAGGGTCGTAGTTTCAGAAAAGGTTACTCAGTTGAGAAGCGTACTCCACCGGTTTCATGACCTCAAAGTCGAAATCGTAGTAAGGAAGGTTTCTTTAGGGTCCCGACTAGAGGAAGTCTTACCTGACCAACCTAGAGGAACATCAGGTTCCCTGAGAGTTCTCAGAAGAGGTTGTGGTGTCAAGTTTACGTAGTTAAGAAGCCGTGAGTCGGAAGAAGTGTCAGGTTGAGAGTGTAGGTATGTACTGGTGTCCTTTTTGGTATCGGAACTGATCTGTCTGGAAACAGTTGTTTCATTACAGAGACGAAAACTTATACGATAGATCCAACCAGTATTGAAAAGAAGGTTCCTCATTCACAGAAAATTAAAGTACGACGTCAGTGGTAGACGTCACTAAAACCTCGGGGGGTTTTATTTCTGACTGTGACAAAGATGACAAAGGGGTAGATAAAGGGTACTTCACTAATGGTATACACTTTATCTACTGGTCAGGGTATGTACTTTGTCCCGTGAGTTTCGCTCACGTGACCTTGTTGGGTCTTCCTACCCTATCCCTTCCTCCACCCTCCCCCAAAGTCCTACCCCCTGTGTACATGTGGGTACCAACTAAGTACAGTCACATACCGTTTTTGGTGATGTTATAATATTTCATTAATCGGAGGTTAGTATTATTTAATTAATTAATTCTTTCTTTCTTTTACTAGAAAGACTCGGAATCGTTCTCCATCTTCTTCTCACAGGAACGATTCCTGATGGTCCGAAGTAAGATACTCTCCATTGATAAGTTCGTAAATAAGAAGATAGGTAGGTAGTAAATACGTTCTTATTTGTGTATAAAATCCGCGAATACTATGTCTCCACTTGTGTCCAGTTTGATCACGGACCAGAATATTTATAAAGTAGTTATTACTTACTTACTCGTTCTACGTTAGGGTCCGGAGTACTATGAGACGTGTTACTTCACACTCGGACAGAGTACGTATACACATGACGGAGAGAAGGCAACTTGAGTTCTGACAAGTCGGACTCAGCACTAAACACTTCCGTTTCTCTGTGACCCCCATGTCAAAATATTCTCTTGATGTTTCGTCCACGAGTCTACCTATACGATTCTTCATATTCCCAAGTGGTCACCTGTCCACTTCTTTGGGTCATAATGTAAATTTCGGGATGCAAATTTACTTATTATTGTTGTTGTTGTTTTTTGGGAATCCAAAGACTTCAGCGTAGATGTAAATAGTCCCTTTCATGGTACTAACTAATCACTACAGACGGTGTACGCGTCCTTACCTCTCTTTACTGAACAAAGGACAGTCTTTAAACAGTAAACTCCTAATCCGTTACAGATTCTATAGAAGATCAAGACTTAAGACACTAGAAAATTTATCCGATTAGGTTAGGACAAGTGGAGTGTGACACTCGTTGATCATAATGTCAAACAAGGTCCTTGGTGCCAAAAACAAAGAAAAGAAGAGGAACGGTCAATAGAAGTCATTTTGGTAACTTCGAGTGTTTTGGACACGACAGTACGTTTTCTTTAAACTGACGGAATTCTTTTAGATTAAACTAATCGAGTTCATCACTTTTTTTTCAGTTCTGAAAACAATTAATCAAGTTGTTTGTAAATGGTTCATGGATGATACAATTTTTGAAACTCTTATTCCTTTATTAGTAAAGGAGTTCACGAGTCACAGATGCCAACACACACAACCCCATTTCCTTCCGTTTTTCTCCGTCTTCATAGAGGTTTGTACGAGAATTTAGTGGATAGATCTTCCCTCTTATCTGTCACTTTAATTTAAGGTATACCGAATTCGCAAGAAACTTCCTTCGGACTCCTACTGCAAAATACCGACGGGAGTAGATACGACGCCCTCGATATACACCAAGACCCCTAGTTCGATCTCCAAATTTTAACTCGAGAACCTTAAGGATTAGGGGGAAGTCGGATCCGACGGACCTCCTCCGACGGGATACAACCCCTCACAGGTCCGTTTCCGACATTCTTCTCTCCCAGCCCCTCTCTGGTCTCTTAGGGAAACCTATGGTCCGACAAGTTTCGGAAAGTCAAAGATAACCCACCGGACAATGTAGAAATTTTTCTACTCTCTCTTGTACGGTCCTTTTGAAAAATCCCGAAAAACGTAATCTGAAAACCACGAGTTTCAAACTAAGGACCTGGTCCTCGTGATCGTAATGAACCCTCGAACAATCTTCATGTCGCAGAGTCCGGGTTGGGATCTAGATGGTTTCGTCTTAGACTTGAAACTGTTTTAGAGGTCGATTGTGGACACGTGTGTCGTAACTCTTCGTGGCTAAATAACCTGTTTTTACGACAAGTGCGAGAGACGGAGCGACCCACCAGTGTCGTCACGGAGGTATCATTATGGAGAAGAGAGAGAGGGAAATTTGAAAGACTTCACGCGAGACGCTCAACTGAGATGGGAAACAAAGATTCGAACGTAGGTCTACGTACAAGAAAACAGGGTGAGACGATGAGACGAGGAAACCGTACTCCTTCTCGGTCGGTAAGGTGTCAGTTCGCCTAGGGCAACCGTTACCGAGTCCCCAACCCCCCGTAACGTAAATGGGGACGACACAATTGGTACAGGTCACGTAAGGTAGAGTAAATGTAAGGGAGACATCTAAAAGATTCTCCTTCCTCTGGTTCTCTATAGGTAAGATGGTACCCTTTTCCTCTCTACCCTCACTCCCTCTCCTCTCTGTACCCCCGTACCACCCTTCTTTCCCTTTTCTACTCCCTCGGTCCTTTCAATTTTTCTCTTCTTCTAGACCTGGAACTTCTTATTCGTAGTTCGACGTCAACTTGTTGTCCTATTGAAAAAAGGAGGAGTGACAAAAGACAAAAGAAAGTGAGTAAGAAACTGGAGAGGAAGTCGTCTATATCTGACTCCACTGGTGTATTACGGTCCAGGATCAAAATCCACGACTCTTATGGTTTACTTCACTTGGTGTGGACGTCGTATTCACCCACCCTTTCTGTAAGTGTCTATTCCGTCGGACGTTTCCGGGTCCGGTATGCGACCGCACCGTCCGGACGGTATACGGCACTGACTTGCCCCGGAGGGAGGGGACTGACAGCATAGACTTAAGATTCCTCTGGATTATGTATTTTTGTGAGATATATTTCTTCTATTTCACCGACCTCCTAGGAGACGAAACGGTCAATAAAAGAAATCCTAATTAAATTACTCCACGTACGTAAGGACCTACGAAATACGTGTTAGAGTAAATTGATAGCGTTCGGACGTTTTGATCATCGTCTTACTCCTCTTTTACCCGAGTCTCGACGACTCAGTCGGAGACTTGAATCTAGAAACGACCGGTTCGGACACAAGGGTTGGTGAATTCCTTGTCTACTGATTTCCCGTCGACCACCGACCTCCATATGGCTACCCTATGAAGACGAGACTCAATTTAAAAACTTTGGTGTAATTTATGTAAACTTCACGTTTATAAAACGACCAGAAGTTTCTCCTTTTGGTGGACCTGGACGAAGAGTACCAACCATGAGATATTTGTGACCGACTTTACTTGCCACCCGAAGTTCTACCGATCCTTTGACTCCCCGACGGGTTCGAACCCCCGGGGGTCTTGTGGGTTGAGGAGTGAACTCCGATAGTCGTTGTAAGGTGACCCCCGAACTGAAATAAACAGGGAGGGGAACACACTTTAGGACCCCTGACAGTTTATTTACTGTTCTGAGTAAAATATTCATCTGGTCTTCAGACGTCACCACTCAGGTTCGACTAACGGATAGAATAGAACTCAGTAGTCAGAGAGTAAGTCGGAAGATGTTTGTTAAGAGTCGGGACCCGAACCCTCGTTCTTGGACTACCTCACCCGTAAAGGGTCCCGGGACCAGATAACATCGGTGTGCGACTTCCCTTGAGTTAATTCAACTCCGATACACAAGTCTCGTCATCCTTCAGAATCCTCGACTCCAAGAACCCCACCGACGATCCAAGTCTCTTACTACCACTACACTGGTACTACTGTTACTACTACTACTCATTCTGTATTAAACCCAAATAGTATACAATTTAAGACTTAGTATGTGATAAGTACGTTATGGAGTAAATCGGGACTGTTCAGAAAATACTCCTATTTCTTTGACTCCAGGTCTCTACGGTTTATTGAAAGGACTCAAGTATGTAGATGGTTCTTCTTCTTTACTCTGAACTTAGAGTCCCTCAACCTAAGGTCTCACGACTCTTATGGGAGAAAACCCCCGTCCTTTAGTGAATGTTTTGACTTGGTGTGGTCTTTCTTTTTGTGGTTATCTCATATGATTGTGTATATATACCTTAAATCTTTCTACCATTACTATTGGGAGATACGTTCTGTCGTTTTCTCTGTGTCTACATATCTTGCCTGAAAATCGGAGACACCCTCTCCCTCTCCCACCCTACTAAACCCTCTTACCGTAACTTTGTACACATGATAGTCCATTCTTTACTTAGCGATCAGATACAAGCTATGTCCTATGTCCTACGAACCCCGACCACGTGGCCCTACTAGGTCTCTCTACTATACTCCACCCTCCACCCTCCCCCCAAGTCCTAACCCTTGAGTACATATGGGCACCGACTAAGTACAGTTACATACCGTTTTGGTTATGTCATAACATTTCGTTTTATTTCATTTTTTTTTTTTTTGTTTGGGTGTTGACTTGGTGTTCCGGACGTTCCTAATCGGAGTCTTCGTCAGGGATATCCTCCTACCTCGTGGGAGGGAAATGACGACAGAGTAGAAAGGAAACTCTAGGAAAGTGGACAAAGAAAGACGGTGGGGATGTGACCAATCGTGGTTTCTGTGACCGACGTTAAGTTTTATTTTTTTTTTTNATTTCGTTTTATTTCATTTTTTTTTTTTTTGTTTGGGTGTTGACTTGGTGTTTCGGACGTTCCTAATCGGAGTCTTCGTCAGAGATATCCTCCTACCTCGTGGGAGGGAAATGACGACAGAGTAGAAAGGAAACTCTAGGAAAGTGGACAAAGAAAGACGGTGGGGATGTGACCAATCGTGGTTTCTGTGACCGACGTTAAGTTTTATTTTTTTTTTTAATCTACTGCGTCTTGTCTTATGTTCTTTGTAACTTAGTTGGTTCAAAAATGTCTCGACATGACAAAAGGATAGAATCGTCTATATCAAGGAATAAAGATCCCTCATACTCCCACAGTTCTCCGTCCTGAGGTGGGGTGAATTTACTCTGTCCAAAATGTCACCCCACTTCTAGGATCAAGACCTCGGTCCGTAAGGACTCGATGTTTGGTCCTGAAGGACCAAGAGACTAGAATTTGTCTCTTGGAGTCAGAAGGCACCACAGGAGAATACATTTTGTCCCTAAGACCATTAGGTACGAAACGACCTAGTAATCTCCTAATTGACCCTGTTACACGTACTTCGTGAAACGCCCCACAGACCGTATTTAAGCACGGACTATTTGCCTCAGACAATAGACAAACGAGTTGTTTATAATCGTTGATAAAATATACAGTCCGAAGTCGGAGTCTAAAGTAAAACGGATAGAAGAAAATTCGAAGAACGATCCACAAGACCGAAAGAAGTATCTCTAGAATGTGAACCGAATATTTCAAATAATGATCGAAAACTTCAAAACTCAACAATAAATTTTAACCTCGGAAAGACAATATCGTGGAAATTTCGAGAAAGTTAAAACTTTACGAAGTTTATATGACTTTTTTCATTTTTAGTTGTAAAATCGGGGTTGATTTAACCAAGTGAGGTCAGGAAAGAGGTACGTCTCGTGTAGACGGTCCATCTTCCTGGGGAGACAGTTTGGTCCCCTCATCAAGAGGGAGACGTTAACTGACTTCCCACCAGGGGGTGGGTGGAGGAACAGACCTCCTGTGTCCACGGGGGTAGTAACACGATTCGGTCCGACAATACAAAGAGTGGGATCTGAAGGAGTAGGAGGTCACTTCTGGGATGGGATATTTGACTAATGACGGAATATACGAAGGAAATTTTTTTGTCTTTTTTTATATAACCTTCACTATTTATCGTTATGGCCTATCAAATTCCTACGTAGTCATAAATAAATCTAATTTTTATATGATTGGTACCCTTCCCCTGGACTCCTCTGTAAAGAGATTTCTTCTGTATGTCTACCGATTGTTCGTGCACTTTTCTACGAGTTGTAGTGAGTAACAATCTCTTTCCGTTTAGTTTTCATGTTACTCTATGGTGAAGTATGGTTAGTCTTACCGGTAGTAGTTTTTCAGATGTTTGTTATTTACGACCTCTCCCACACCTCTTTTCCCTTGTAGAACGTAACGACCACCCTTACATTTGACTATATCGGTGATACCTTTTGTCATACCTCTAAGGAATTGTTCAATCCTTATTTTGGTAGTATACTAGGTCGTTAGGGTGAGGAACCGTATATGGGACTCCTTTGGTTTTAACTTTTCCTGTGTACATGGGGTAACAAGTAACGTCGTGATAAATGTTATCGATCTTGTACCTTCGTTGGATCTCCAGGTAGTTGTCTATTTACCTATTTCTTCGACACCATGTATAGATGTTACTTTATGATGAGTCGACATTTTTCTTTGTGTAAACTTAGTCAAGATTACTCCACCTGCTTTGATCTCGGATAATATATCTCACTTCATTCAGTCTTTCTCTTTATATTTATAGTATATGACTGTGTATATATGCCCTAGATTTTGCTACCGTGACTACTTAAATAAAAGTCCCGTCGTCACCTCTTTGACTGTATCTCTTGTCTAGATACTTGTACCACATTCCCCTTCTCCCCCTTCCCCTCTGTATGCCTCTCTCATTGTACCTTTAAATATTATGGTATATATTTTCTCTGTCGGTCACCCTTAAACGACATACTGAGTCCTTTGAGTTTGTCTCTGAGACATTGTCTGACTTCCCACCCTATCTCTCCCTATACCCTCCCTCTAAGTCCTCCCTCCCCTGTACCCACAGAGATACCGACTAAGAACCACTACATACTGTCTTTTACTGTTTTAAGATAATTCGTTAAAGAAAGTTAATTTTTTTTAAAAAATTATATGTAAATTTTCGACAAAGACTAATTAGACGTAACTGTCAAGTGAAGTCAAATCAAGTCAGCGAGTCAGCACAGTCTGAGAAACTCTGGGGTACTTAGCGTCGTACGTCCGGAGGGACAGGTAGTGGTTAAGGACCTCAAGTGAGTCTGAGTGTAGGTAGCTCAGTCAGTACGGTAGGTCGGTAAAGTAGGAGACAGCAGGGGAAGAGGAGGACGGGGATTAGAGAGGGTCGTAGTCTCAGAAAAAGTTACTCAGTTGAGAATCGTATTCCACCGGTTTCATGACCTCAAAGTCGAAATCGTAGTAAGGAAGGTTTCTTTAGGGTCCCGACTAGAGGAAGTCTTACCTGACCAACCTAGAGGAACGTCAGGTTCCCTGAGAGTTCTCAGAAGAGGTTGTGGTGTGAAGTTTTCGTAGTTAAGAAGCCACGAGTCGGAAGAAGTGTCGGGTTGAGAGTGTAGGTATATACTGGTGTCCTTTTTGGTATCGGAACTGATCTGTCTGGAAACAGTCGTTTCATTATAGAGACGAAAACTTATACGATAGATCCAACCAGTATTGAAAAGAAGGTTCTTCATTCGTAGAAAATTAAAGGACCGACGTTAGTGGTAGACGTCACTAAAACCTCGGGGGGTTTTATTTCAGACTGTGACAAAGATGACAAAGGGGTAGATAAAGGGTACTTCACTACCCTGGTCTACGGTACTAGAAGCAAAAGACTTACAACTCGAAATTCGGTCGAAAAAGTGAGAGGAGAAAGTGAAAATAGTTCTCCGAAAAATCGAGGAGAAGTGAAAGACGGTATTCCCACCACAATAGACGTATAGACTCCACTAACTATAAAGAGGGCCTTTAGAACTAAGGTCGAACGCAAAGACGGTCAGGTCGTAAAGAGTACTACATAAGACGTATATTCAATTTATTCGTCCCACTGTTATATGTCGGAACTGCGTGAGGAAAAGGATAAACTTTGGTCAGACAACTGTTGAAGTACCATTAATACTTGTTCCAACTAATGTAGAAACTCAATGAAAGAATAATAAAATTCTATGTAATTATAACCTCCTGTTTTTCCAAAGGTATAAAATCAACAAAAATTATGACGTTTTGACAGGAAGTTTATTCTAATAATTAGTGACCATAACTAATTATAGAGTTGAAAAGTATGAGTCTATGATTGGATGTAGAGGACACAACCGTCTGTTTAAGAAATGGTGACTCGGTGAACCCTTACCCGAAAGGACCACCGAGTCACCATTTCTTAGGTGGACGTTACGTCCTCTGTGTCGTCCTCGACACCCAAGCTAGGAATCTGACCCTCCCAGAGGACCTCTTCCTTTACCCTTGGGTGACGCGATAAGAATGGACCTTTTATAGTACGTGTCTCCTCAAACCACACGATGATTAGAAACGTTCCAATTCTAAAATTTAGAAAAACCAAGGAGGACTATATTCTAACATAAACAAACAAGAATAACTATTACTTATAAAAAAGGATGTAAATAAACAATAAATGTAAAGAGAAGTTTCACGACGACACAGAACAGGGAAACATACCTTCATAAATGGAAAAACAGTAACAAATATTCTTGAGAAGTATCGTTTTGCTTATTTTTAGGTAAACGACAGAATATAGTGTTTATGAAAAAGAGTCGAACATAAAATAAAACAAAATTTTAAAATAAATTTTTATAGAAACCTACACTTGAAATTTTTAAAATGTATAAAATTAGGGATAACTCTCCGATGATCAAGTAGTAACAAGGCACCATCTCAAAGGGTGACACAATTATATGAAATACATATTATAAATAAAAGAATAACTACTTATAGGTTATAAAGTAATAACGGTACGAAGTGGGAAGACACATTGAAGACCACGTGAGAACACTCTCAAAGACATCTGTATGTGGATATGTTCCTTAGCAACTCAGTGTCCATCTATTCAAACCTGAAGGGGTCCCCAAGTCGTCCATTTCTTAGGGGAACGTCACGTCCTCTGTGTTCTCTGTACCTAAGTTAGGGACCAAGTCCTTCTAGGAGACCTCATCCTTTACCGATGGGTGGAGTCATAGAAACGGACCTCTTAAGGTGTCTGTCTCCTCGGACCGTTCGATATCAGATGTCCCAGTATGTCTCAACCTGTGTTGAATCTTCGACTTGTGTGGGTCCACCTAATCACACGATCCCGACGGTATTCACTCGTGATATTTGACCCACCGAATTTGTTGTCCTTAACTAACAGAGTGTTAAGACCTTCGACCTTAAGGTTTTACTTCTACAACGTTTCAACCAAGGAAGACTCCCGACACTCCTTCGTAGACAGGGTCCAGAAGAGGAACCGAACATCTACTGACACAGAGATGTGTAGTAGAGGGAGACAAGTAGAAATACAAACACAGATTTAAAAGGTGATCTGTGGTCGGCTCACTGATTACCCCTTTAATCTGTTGTCAGTATAAGCTAATCCCGGGTGGGATTTATCTGGAGTAAAATTGAACTGGTTAGTGAAGACGGTACTGAAATAAAAGTTTGTTCCAACGTAAAACTCCGTGACCTCGAATCCGAAAGTTGTACACCTAAACCCACCTACAAATTGTAATTATAGGAAAAAGTGTAAAAAGGGGTTGTCATCATGAGATAAAATCCTACAAAATTTTTTATTTATAAATAAATTTATTACTTTCACTTCAACGAGTCAGCACAGGAATGTGTTTATGTATTATATTATATTATCTATCATTACATTTATATTATATATTATATTATAATATATAATAATATATATTATATTTTATTATTATACATATACATATCCATAGTTGTTGGAGTGCCTCTTCCGTTACCGTGGGGTGAGGTTATGAGAACGGACCTTTTAGCGTACCTACCTCCTCGGACCTTCCGACGTCAGGTACCCCAGCGACTCCCAACCTGTACTGACTCTCTGAAGTGAAAGTGAAAAGTGAAAGTACGTAACCTCTTTCTTTACCGTTGGGTGAGGTCACAAGAACGGACCTCTTAGGGTCCCTGTCCCCTCGGACCACCCGACGGTAGATACCCCAACGTGTCTCAGTCTGTACTGACTTCGCTGAATCGTCGTCATCGTTGTTGGAGTCTATTCACCTACTATGGTGAGATTACCGTCTTCCGCTTCTCCTTGTTTTTTTGGAGAATTACTCCCACTTCCTCTCATTTTCTCGGTCGAATTCTGATTTATAATTTTTTTGGTTCTAGTACCGTAGGTCGGGGTAATGACGTACCGTTTATCTCCCCTTTTCCACTTCATCACTGTCTAAAGGAGAAGGACCCCAGGTTTTAGTGACACCTACCACTGACGTCGGTACTTTAGTCTTCTGTTAAACGAAGAATCGTCCTTTCGTTACTGTTTGGCTCTGTCACACAACTTTTTACCTCTGTAATGAGACGGTTGTTTCCCGGTATATCAGTTCCGATACCAGAAAGGTCACCAGTGTATGTCAACACTCTCGACCTGTATTTCTTCCGTATTACGGTTTCTTAGCTACGGAAGCTTGACACCACGACTTCTGAGGACTTTCGGGGAACCTATCGTTCCTCCAGTTTTGTTAGTTAGAAATTCCCTCTAGTTGGGATTTATAAGTGACCTTCCTGACTACGACTTGGACTTCGAGGTCATAAAACCGGTAGACTACGTTTGTCGACTAAGTAACCTTTTCAAGGATGACGACCCTTTCTGACTCCCGTCTTCCTCTTCTTCCACAGTCTCCTACTCTACCGACCTACCGTAGTGACTACGTTACTTGTACTTGAACACGTTTGAGACCCTCTATCACTCCCCGTACCTCCGGACCCCACGACGTCAAGTACCTCAATGTTTATCTGTACTGACCACTGACTTGTTGTGTTATGCATAAAAATATAATAAATGAAGTTAGAGGATAATATAAATTATATGTATAAACACATAGTAAGTTTAAGGATGAGGATAGATGTAATCAACCCTATATCCATTTTGACCATATTGTTTCTAGAGGTTTAAGTCCGTGAGTTTATAGTTTCTTTAAGTAACAAGAGAACGTATTATTCCGTCCTTACCCACCCGTCTAGTCCTATCCATCCGTTAAGACGAGATCCTTCATTGGGTCCTTAGGTTTAAGGAATTGAAACAATGGTACGGTAAGAGATCCCAAACCAGAATCAGGTGGTCTACTGAGTATCTGAAGTTGATTCAGACGTAAGATCGGAGACTCTTTGTCTTTACCCCGTCTTCAACGACCGTTTGTTACCGGAAGAGTTTTGTATTCTGATCTTACCTGTGTAACGAAGGTAATTGTACTGACCGGTTCTAAATCAGTAGACCTGTATGAATCGATGTTCCTTCGATCTTTTATATCAGGAGTCGTGTCAGTTAATATATAGATTTGAGGCCTTCAGGACAATAATTTACCTTATCCCTTTTTCCTGTGATTTCCTTTAATTATAAGAAACGGATAAAAAGATGACTCAACAAACAGAACGTTAATAATGAAAATCTTCAAAAATTATACTAAATATATGATTAGAAGACTTCCAACATATGGTTGTTATAGTAAAGAGTAATGATAAAGGGAAATTTTTATATTATAGACAATCAATATAAATACCATATAAAGAGGTATGTCTTTATAGAATTAGTCACTTTAAATAGTTTGAAATTTTTTATCAAAATCGAATAACATAAAATTCTTTAAGAAAAGATATTGACAATTTAAAAAAGAAGTAAAAAAGGGATTTACAAAGTGATAAACGTAAATCAAGAAATTAAATGGATCTTAATTAAAAACACATAATAGACTCCATTTCTAGGTCAAAGAAAAACATACTGATTGATTGACCGGGTCGTTATAAGTGACTTATCTTATAGAAAAGAGGTCACTAAGTATTACGATGTAGAAAGTGTCTGTTTCAAATGTCCCTGAACACCCACGGACAAATACCGAACGATCGCATTAGATATGTTTATGGTGTGTGATAATTAATGCTATCAAAATATTATTCGGAACTATGGAGAAAATTCTTTTAAGGACACGAAAGAAGTAGAAGTTTTTACGGACTTATAAGTTCCGAAAATAAAAATTATGAAAATCTAAGATGACCGTCCAATACCGTTTTTATGTATATGACCCACAAAACGAACCTTAAATTAACTTCATTATGTAATTGTACTCCCTTTAAAATGTAAAAATACTATAACTAAGAAGAACAGACATCTCTACCGTATGAAAAAGTAAATAGACTCGATAAGAAGTACAGTAGGTTATTACAAAATATAAAAGGAATATCTTCTAAAAGTATAGAAAACAATCCAAATGAAGACCGGTGTAATATTAAAACAACGATATTATGTAAAAGCTCATATAAAAGATTAAACAACAAAATTCATGTAACCCTATAACAACAAATACAACTAGAATATAGTTCACCAAAACAATTTTCGAATCAAGTTTATCAAATAAACATTGGGAAAAAATTATTAGAATAACTTCATATCAACTAAATGTTACAACACAATTAAAGCCGATATATCGTCTTACTGATTCCATGTCTAAGAGGCGTACAAGGAAAGGTAATACCAAATAGTGTCCTATGACTTATATCAAGGGAGACGATATGTCACTCTAGAATAACAAACAGGTAGGACATATGATCAAATATCAAAGAAATATCTTCTAAAAGTAGTGAAAACAATCTAAATGAAGACCGGTGTAATATTAAAACAACGATATTATGTAAAAACCAACGATATTATGTAGGATATACCTCTTCGAGATATGTCAGTCGTTTTTGTTCTGTCCCTCGACTGACACCGAGTCTAGTACTTGAGGAATAACGGTTTAAGTCTGAATTTGACTTCTTTCATCCCTTTCGGTGATCTGGTAAGTTCATACTGGATTTAGTTTAGGGAATACTAATATGTCACCTTCATTCTTCATCTAAATTCCCTGATCTAGACTATCTGTCTCACGGACTACTTGATACCTACCTCCAAGTATTGTAACATATCCTCTGTCCCTAGTTCTGGTAGGGGTACCTTTTCTTTACGTTTTTTCGTTTTACCGACAGACCCCTCCTTTATTGACACTTTTCTTCTCTTCGTTTTCCATTTCCTCTTTTCCTTTGTATATGTGTAAACTTACGTCTCAAGGTTTCTTATCGTTCCTCTCTATTCTTTCGGAAAGAGTCACTAGTCACGTTTCTTTATCCCTTTTGTTATCTTACCCCTTCTGATCTCTTGAGAAGTTCTATTAATCTCTATGGTTCCCTTGTAAAGTGCGTTTCTACCCGAACTATTTCCTGTCTTTAGCATACCTGGATTGTCTTCGTCTTCTATAATTCTTCTCCACCGTTCTTATGTGTCTTCTTGACATGTTTTTTCTAGAAGTACTGGGTCTATTAGTACTACCACACTAGTGAGTGGATCTCGGTCTATAGGACCTTACACTTCAGTTCACCCGGAATCCTTCGTAGTGATGCTTGTTTCGATCGCCCCCACTATCTTAAGGTTAACTCGATAAAGTCTAGGATTTTCCTACGACACTTTCACAACGTGAGTTATACGGTCGTGTAAACCTTTTGAGTCGTCACCGGTGTCCTGTCCTTTTCCAGTCAAAAGCAGGGTTAGGGTTTTTTTCCGTTACGGTTTCTTACGAGTTTGATGGAGTGTTAACGTGAGTAGAGTGTACGATCATTTCATTACGAGTTTTAAGAGGTTCGGTCCGAAGTCGTTATACACTTGGTACTTGAAGGTCTACAAGTTCGACCAAAATCTTTTCCGTCTCCTTGGTCTCTAGTTTAACGGTTGTAGACGACCTAGTACCTTTTTCGTTCTCTCAAGGTCTTTTTGTAGATAAAGACGAAATAACTGATACGGTTTCGGAAACTGACACATCTAGTGTTGTTTGACACCTTTTAAGACTTTCTCTACTCTTATGGTCTGGTGGACTGGACGGAGAACTCTTTAGACAACGTTCAGTCCTTCGTTGTCAATCTTGACCTGTACCTGGTTGTCTGACCAAGGTTTATTCTTTTCCTCATGCAGTTCCGACATATAACAGTGGGACGAATATACGTCTCATGTAGTACTCTTTACGACCCGACCTACTTCGTGTTCGACCTTAGCTCTAACGACCCTCTTTATAGTTATTGGAATCTATACGTCTACTGTGGTGGGACGTCACCACTTCTTCTTGATTTCTGGGAGAACTATTTTCACTTTTTCCTCTCATTTTTTCAACCAAATTTTGAGTTATAAGTCTTTTAATTCTAGTACTGTAGACCAGGGTAGTGAAGTACTCTTTATCTACCCCTTTGTCACCTTTGTCACAGTCTGAAATAAAACCCCCCGAGGTTTTAGTGACGTCTACCACTAACGTCGGTACTTTAATTTTCTGCGAATGAGGAACCTTCCTTTCGGTACTGGTTGGATCCGTCGTATAATTTTTCATCTCTGTAATGAAACGGTTGTTACCAGACCTAGTAGTTCCGATACCAAAAAGGTCATCAGTGTATACCTACACTCTTAACCTGATATTTCTTTCGACTCGCGACTTCTTAACTACGAAAAGTTGACGCCACAACCTCTTCTGAGAACTCTCAGGGAACCTGACGTTCCTCTAGGTTGATCAGGTAGGATTTCCTCTAGTTACGACTCACAAGTAACTTTCCTGACTACAACTTCGACTTTGAAGTTGTTGAACCGATGGACTACACTTCTCGACTGAGTAACCTTTTCTGGAACTACGACCCTTTCTGACTTCCGTCCTTCTCTTCCCCTACTGTCTCCTACTCTACCAACCTACCGTAGTGGTAGGTTGAGTTACCTGTACTCAAACTCATTTGAGACCCTCAACCACAATCTGTCCCTCCGGACCGAACGACGTCAGGTACCCTAACGTTTCTCAGTCCGTGCTGACTCACAAACTTGACTTGACTATATGATCAAACGTAGACGATTAGGATTAGAGGATTAGCAAAGGAGGGACTGAAGGGAGAGGGAACCGTTGGTGTTCAGACAGGAGACACAGACAGACAAAGAAAAAACATCTATATAATAAACACAGTATAAAATCTACGGTGTATGTTTACTATAATATACCATAAAAAGTAAGAGAAAGACTAAATAAAGTGAATCATACTATTAGAGTCCAGGTGAGTCCAATGACGTTTACCGTAATCAAGTAAGAAAGAACACCTACTCATTATAGAATACTTACTCGAGTAAGAAAGAATACCTACTTAATTTATATATATATATATAAATAGATAAGTATTTCTTATATAAAGAAATAGAAGTAAAGAAATCAGTAGATAGTTACCTATAAATTCGAAAAAGGTACAGAACCAATAACACTTATAACGACAATAGTTGTATCCCCACGTACATGGAAAAGTTTAATATCAAAACAGACCCATATACTGGCCCTCACCTTAACGACCTAGTATATTGTTGAGATAAAAATCAGAAAACTCCTTGGATGTATAACAAAAGGTATCACCGATATAGTTAATCTAAGGGTGGTTGTCACATTCTTCCAAGAGAAAAGAGGTGTGAGAGAGGTTATAAATAATAAACATCGGAAAATTACTACCAGTAAGACAGACCACCCTCCACCATGGAGTAACATTAAAACTAAACGTGAAGAGATTATTAATCGACAGTACTCGTAGAAAAGCACACGAATAACTGGTGGACGTACAGAAGAAACGTTTTTACAGATAAATCTAGAAGACGAGTAAACAAAAGATAAATTAGATATTTGTTGTCATTAAACACAGAAAGTAAGTAGAAATTAAAAAGGGGGAACAGGATAACGTAACCGATCTTGTAGGTCGTGTTACACCTGATCCTCTCCATTATTATCCGGAGGAACAAACACGAACTGAAGTGTACTTATACAGATTTCAAAGTGGTAGTTCATATTGTCTACAGGAACTAAAAACTCTTCAATTCCTTTAAGAGAAAGTACATACCAAACGATTCCCAAAGTATCATAATTACCGACAATTTAAAATAGTATACAAAAGGATTTAAATCCCTCCTTTAATTTTCTAAACAGAGGTGATTAATCTTCTAATAGTCAAACATATTCACAATATACAAAGAACATCCAAAACACTTTGAAAGGTCGACATGGTACAATACAGGAAAAACGGTTTCTCTAAATGCAGATAACCAAATCAAGAAATTCCTCAAGTACCATATATGTCTAAAAGATAAAGAAACAGCTAAAAGAATTAAATATAAAAGAGTTTTCAACTCCTGAAGTAAATTTAAAAAGAATTCCGGAAATTTCTAAAATTTTCAGAGATGAGAAAGACCTCGATACCGGGGGAAAGTTAGGACGTCGACAAATCAACAGGTGGATAACGAATTCGGACAAACTCAACCCATAATATGATGGATTTCGATTTCCGTAAACTTCACTGTTTTCCTTTCTTTGGTATTACATGTGATCATCTCATCGTCACCAGGTACGTGGTATTGAAACTAGTACGACGGGAACGAAAAGTAGATAACAGGGACTTCTGAGTTGATTCGGTAATTTAAGAGGTTCTTCTGAAGGAACTGAGAACGATGGGGACCACTCGGACCTACATAAGAATACGAAAAAGGAGATATTCTCGTAATTAGTCAGACTTATTTTTACTAGACAAAGAGGGTAATTTAACTCACGAGTAGGTCCGTTCCTTTAATATAAGTAGTACGGTAGGGGTCTCCGTCCGTTCACAGAACGTGTATTGTTCGTGAGTTGTTTATGAGAGATTTGGTTCGATATTTTTCTCATCTTACCGTGTGTAGTTCTTCTCATTTGACTCTGGTCTCCACGAGGTCTCCGTTACGAAACGGGTCTTACTTAGTCGGAGTTCGAAACTTTTAAGTCGTTGATGAGTGGATGAACTGGTTCGTCAAAAGGGAGACGGATAGGAAACTGAGAATGAGACGTTTTCATAGTCCGACTACGACCCCTGTACTGTCTTACGGAGTACCGTTGTTTAGGAACCGACCGTATCGAACCTACTAGAGAAGAATGAGGTCAAAGATGGGAGTGTGTGAGGATGAAAATGGGGACGATTCTCCGTTTCTTTATTCCCTTTACTACCTCTTCCGACCCGAAACCTCGGTTTGTCATAAGTCAAATTCAACAGGAAAATAGGGAAGGTCCGGTACGTCAGACCCGTTAGACGAAGAGAAGAGACGTGGGACCAAAGAAGAAAATATTATTATTATGAGTCGAGGGTCTAAATACTTTAAAGATGAGTATCATTTACGAGTTGTTGAAATTATACGTTGTGAAGTTCGGAAAAACTACAAGATTTGATTTTTATAAAGGGGAAGACAATGGGTGTTAGTCAGGATTCCACACCTGTAACTCCCGGGTCCTTTAACGTACGTGGGTAATGATTCAGAGGACATCACCATTGACATGAGTCGTCACCCTATACCCAGAGATAGTAAGTCCCATTCAATACGTAAGACGAGAACCGTAGAGGGAGGTGTTAGGATGGACGGTGATAGTAAGAGAGAGAGAGAGAGAGAGAGAGAGAGAGAAAGAGAGAAAGAGAAGTAAAAGAGAACTGATCCATGTCCTCCGAGGATGAATCCTTGTGGGTTCTTCGATTAAGTGTCATACAAATGAGGAAAATAACAAGAGATCGGAAATCTCCCGTTCTTTCGGTCCACGATGGGGAGGAGAAGTACCCATTGAACTAATATTCGTAATTTTCCGAAACCAATGTAATAAATAAAACTTCGAAACACGGAGAATAGGTCATTCCGAGGTTCTCTCGGAAGTCACGTCTACCAGACGTCTGTGACATGGAGGACCTGTCGGTGTATACTCTATTAGGAATCTTGGGGAACGAATAAACAGACCGTGTAGGTCCTGGGAGTTTCGTGAAAGTGTTGTTGGATCACTTCGTTCTTCCTGTCCAAGGAAAATACGAGGTCCACGAGAGGGTCCCTTGATCCTAGAGTCCCCGAGTCAATCCATTCACTAAACGGGTTCCAGTACCGGTCCATCAAACAACCATGTTGTCTTTGACTTTGTCTCGGGACATCTATAAATCCGACCAAAGAAAGATGATGTGATTCGTACTTGATACCGTAAACCCAACCGTGATGTGAGGTACCCGGATGAAAGGTTCCTGTTAGTGGTGTCATAGGGTAGAGTAACGAGAGGTTACACCGGAACCAATTAATGGGAGGAGAACGTAGACCCGACGGGATTACTGAACGAATATTGGTTCTCTTCCACCGTTTCGTTTCGACGTACTGAGAACTCCGGTCGACCCTTTATGATGTGTCAAAGGGAAACCCAAGACAAGCAAGTTAACAAAAGGTGTATGGGAGAATGGTATAAGGGAAAGGCATAGGTCGACGGTATTACACTCTTAGGGTTGGGTATGTCTCCCACCATCGTCGGTTGTCAGGGTCGACTCCTGTCAAAAATTCAGACGAGTCGGTACTCTGTACACGTACTTCTCCGAAGGTGTATTAAGGTCGGGGGTCGGTACACTCAGAAGGGTCGACTCCGAGATCTGTGCAACCACGTCTTTTTTTCGGTGACGGTGTAACCCTCTGTTGAGAGGGACCTAGCGATCGTAAAGACGTACAGAACATTCCTCTTCGTGTTTAACGGGAACAAGGTCTGGTAGAAAATTATGTCCTCTTTCTAAACATGAACGGAGACTTTGTTTCCCGTCTAAAAGAACGTTTGAACCTTTTGTTTATCGTCGGATAAAACATTTCTTTTATGGAAGGAGACCTCAACTACACTCCGTAATGAAGGACGATATTTACTAAGTCGAAGGGATTCGAATCCCGAGGAGAGGACATTACAATGGGTAACACACGTCCACAGTGGACGAGAGTAGGGTAGTGGGACACCCTTGACCCAAGGTCCCTTTACTGTACTCTTTTATGACTATGAGTTTTATGACAATAACGACACTCGTTATTTCAGTAAACAGAGACCAGATCTTCAGAGTATAAAACACGAACGTGGGAGTTTTGACACCGTACAATTGAACAATCGAACGTTCATCACAAGAACTATAGGATCTCACGGTTAACTTAAATACTAGAGACCTTAGGTACCCGTATTATTTTACTAAAAACAAAACATGGTGAATCAAACTCCTCCGAACAGTACTTCTTTATCTATTGATCTGTGCACGTCTGTATTAGTTCTTGATAAAGAAAGGAATCCCCTCGGATGCCAGATACTCCTTTTTAATCTGGGGTACATGTATCTTTGACATTTCCGGTGGTGTATGTCTCACGGGACCTACCCGGTCACGTCTGTGAGTCTATGAGGGTAGTGTAGGTAATCACGGGTGACAAAGAGACGTCGACTACTCCTCTGAAGTCCCCTTTTCTAGAAAGACCAAACTGTGTATGTTGTACAGACCACTCTCCGTTCCGGGACTATCTCCGACTTCTGTACCTTGTGTCGTACCTTCTTTACTGGGTCGGTCGGACCACTCAAACGTAGACTCCCTTCTCCAACGTACACACTTAGGTTTCTTGAAAGAGAGATTTACGATTTTAGGAACCACGGGTTATTGAAAACGAAGACCCCGTGTGAATTGACTCCAATTGTGTCGGTCCCTTGTAGTCAGAGTAAAATGTCTTTGCAACAACTAATACCACTTCCCAGTTCTTGTTCTTGGGTCCTACTCTCTCCTCAAACCCCCTCTTCCTTATGTGTATATACATACCGACTCAGGGAAGCGACAAGTGGACTTTGGTAGTGTTGTAACAATTAGTCGATATTAGGTTATGTTTTATTTTTCAATTTTTTTTCTTACTCATGGGTCCCTGATACGGGACCCCCGAGTCCTATGGTTCCGAACCATTCTCGTAATAGACGTCTCAAAGGTCTTGACACCGATGTCTACTACGGTCTTCGTAGACTTCTAAAGGTTCAAGCGACTATTACTTGTCTGTCTTTATTACCGGTTTCTCCCCTGAAGGTCGACTCTCTTCTCGAGTGGTCTACTAGTCCCGGACCTAGACATCGGAACCACCAGTCATATTCTCGAGACAGGGAAATAGTCAGTCTTATCCGACCGGATACGAAATTGGAGTTTCCTGACGTTTCAATATCACCGAATTTTGTTACACTTACCAGAGCACTTAGTCATCTCTCGATCCTACCACACCCCGGAACGACGTATGTCACTAGTGAACCCCTGGGTACGACTACCTCCACAGTGGTGGAATAGAGAGACGACAGAGGTGTCCTCCAGGGTCGTAAGTGGCACCGTCAGTTTCTCTCTCGTACGTGATCGAGAATTTACGAAGGTGGTCCTTTACTAAAATATAGTAAAGAGGAGTACGAAGTAACCGGTTTCGTTCAGTTTCCCAGTACCGAAAACAGTTTCACACTCACCACTTCACACCAGGGAAGTACACGGACTTTCCTCTCCGTACGACCTACACATCAGTGTCTGAAGATGGTATTCTGATGGACGTACGAAACCTCGAACCTCGTGGCGATCCTCTAAGGAGAACTAACCCATTTCTTCTACGGGAGTGGTAAAGGGAAACGTACTAGTCGTGTGTTTATTGGACTCGGTCCCGGGTAGTCTCGGTTTCTTCGGAGTGGTGACTGAATTCCGAGAAATCCGAAGACTCGGGGTCGTAAGACGGTACGACAAAGTCAAAATACTATAACCTCTTTCTGAACTCTTTACCCGTTACATTGCTAAGGGGTTCACGTTAGTATTCGTTCCCAGAAGGACGAGAGAAAGTTATGAAGACTAATATAGGTCCTCCTTTTAATACCTACCTTAGATTATCCAGGATTGTATAGATATTGTGACCAATTGGAGAGAAAAATTGTTCCTCTTTATCCTGATACGGAGTCTGAGTCATTAGAAAAAGTGTATAAATAAAAAATAGAAGATCGATTCTCTGTAATCAAAAGTTGGATGTAAAAATATACAAAGGAAAAATTATCTGAATAAATTTGAAAGGGGGTTTTTTCAACCAAATGTTTTTCAAGATTTTTGTATCATCATAATTAACAAACTCTTGACCGGTTTTTCAAGTTTCCACAATTCTTTTGCTGTTTTCAAACCGTTTCTCCTTAGACTATCGTGGGAGAGTGTCCTAACCCACTTCTTAGACAGAAGATTCACAAACAGTGGACGACCAATACATTGAAAGTCGTGTTTAGTCACTTCAAAGTCCGGGAGACAAAATAGTAGATATTTTACCCCTATTATTACTACGAATAGGGGAATTAGACTGTTGATTTACCCAATGAAATAGTTATTATAGTGGTTATTGAACTATAACCAACAATGACAATAGCAAGAACGACAGACAGTGAACGCGAATGGGTTCCGGTCTAAAGGGGTCGACAGAGGAAAGCGTGTAGGCTGGACACTGACTTCAAGAGACTTTACGTCGTATATTCATAGTGACAAATAAGACAAAAATAAATGACCTCTGTTTACAAAAGGGACTTTTAATCCATCAACTCAATCACTAGTGGTTTGATCTGGTTTGGCTCGGACCGAGAAGGACGTTAGTTAATAAGGTCGTCGTCAACAAATCTTTGTCCGTTGAATCGACGACGACAGGGAGACGGAGGAATCGGGGAGTTAAGAAAGATAAGTAAAGAAACAAGTTATTAGATAAAATGAACCAGTACAAGTCCACCCTCACCGACCGACGGTCCGATACCGTCAAAGAAAGATAATTAGACTCCCCACCGCCCACCCTCGAGGTCCCCCTTCGACTTCATATCCTCTGTCTAACAACCCACACTACATGGTCTAGACTCTCGTCGGGGACGTCCTTGTGTCTGTCTGTGGGTTTCGACCACGATTCACGCAGTCAGTACTCCCTGACCGTTGGACTTGTTGTCGAGGGGACGTGGGACTCCTGAGAACTCTAGTCCGGGTCAAGAGGTCTCCGGGTCTGAAGAGTGATACAAAAGACACGGTTTGATATATTTCCAATTGCTCGGACCCGAAGATTCAGTAGTTTATACGACAACTTTAGTACGAGTGGTCGGTACACTGGGAACCGTTTACTAGTTTAGAAAGACTCGGAGTCAAAGAAGTGAACACTTTATCCAATTGTTATGTATAGAGTGTCTTAATAACGTTTCTAATTTACCCTAGTGTATACACTGTTTTTTATCCGGGAATAGGGTAAAATATTACAAAGGGAAATATACCTTCCGATACTACATCTTTTGACACTATTAAATTACTTTGTTTAAAAATACGAAAATAGGTAAAAAGAGAACCAGTTTGTATAGACGGGTGCAGTTTGACGATGGGTAAAAAAGAGTATCTAGTGAAAACAAAAGGGAAGGAACTTATAGAACAACAACAACAAAAAAAGTAAAAGGGTATAAACATGGGAATTTTATCGTCACGATAGTAGTGAACTTCTATTACATTTGTCAACCAATGGTCTAGTTAAAAACTACCACATAAAGAAATTTGATAAAAAGTGATGTGTGTATTTTCGTCAATACCAAAATAGATCAGAATAAGACACCGTCGTACAGAGTTTAAAACAATTTGTCATTTAGGTACCATATAACTATGTACAATGCGTATGTTTGTCAGGTACTTGTAGGTTTAAACCTTTTGTGACTCGATTCTTTCCAATTTAAAAGAAATAAAATCCTGAAAGGGGTTCGGAAATTATATGTTTACGTATTTTTCTTATTTATCTGAATCTCAAAGAGTTTGTAAAAAAGGACATCTTAGGGAAAACGGTGTCACCTTGTAAACTTTCCTGATCTCAGAAGATCTCGTTGTGAAGAGTTTTAAATGACACGTGCACTTAGTCGATCTCCAGAATAATTCTTCGTCTAAGGTTGAGTCCTCCAGACCGAACCCCGGTTTCTCAGACGTAAACACTACTTGAGGGTCACCTGTGACTATAGTAACTAGACGTGGTCTGAACCTCTTGGTTCTGAGATTTCCTTATAGTGGACTGTATATTGAACTCTTTTTAATAAAAACGATCCGTTCAGTCGTCTTCTTACAACAGAGTTTAATTTGATATTAACCCTCGTCATTTTTGATGTGATTGGTCGTCAGTCTGACAGGTTAAGATCCATTTTGTTCTCTCGACCAGGGTGGACCAACTTGAACTTCTATTGGAAAGTGTAAAAGTCCACAGTCAGGAAATGTAGATATTCAAGTGACTCAAACGTGATCGGGTCATCGTAATGATATTCCTACTTTAATTTAAGACTCTTTCTCGGGAAACATTTTAGACGTAGTGAGATGGTTGTGCCCAATCTTCCAATTCCATGGAAGTGTACCTTCGATCTTGAAACACAACCTCAGTACGAATAACAACGGTGTTTGGAAAATCAAAAGATGTTTTACACACTTGGTCGGTACGACCCGGGTTTGAGTGAACAAAGGGGACGGTCGGTAACGGATACAGTCCCACTGGCTGAGACGATTAGTATACATGATTACTTTACTGTCCGACAGACTTCGAGAGGTTACTGTTCCTGAGAGAGAATTGAGATACTTTTTATTGAGGAACCAGTTAATCATTAAAGACGATACTCACAATCTTTATCGTACACATTGGGTGAGAATGGGGACGATGGGGATGGGACCCCGGATCGAGAGGTGAAAGGAATAATAGTGAGTATTTGACTATTATCGGGTCCACACCGATTGTCGAGGAACAAGAGGTTTCGTATTTCGGTTGTCCATCGTACACTCAACCTCTTCCGTTACCGTGGGGTGAGGTCAAGAGAACGGACCTCTTAGGGTACCTACCTCGTCGGACCATCCGACGTCAGGTACCCCAATGATTCTCAACCTATGCTGACTCACTGAAGTGAAAGTTAAAAGTGAAAGGTGAAAGTACGTAACCTCTTCCGTTACCGTGGGGTGAGGTCATAAGAATGGACCTCTTAGGGTCCCTACCCCCTCGGACCACCCGACGGTAGATACCCCAACGTGTCTCAGTCTGTGCTGACTTCACTGAATCGTCGTCGTCGTCGTCGTACACTCATCGGTCTCGTCGGTATCTGAGACGGGACGGAAGGGGTGTGAGGTCAGACCAGACTCCTATTTTCAAGACCCCGGTTTCCCAGTGAGATGAGAACCTTCCAGGATCCTTCAGGGACTACCTTTCGGTCTACTACACTTCTCGGCTGAGTGACCTTTTCTGGGACTACAACCCTTTCTGACTCACGTCCTCCTTTTCCCCTGCTGTCTCCACTCTACCAACCTACCGTAGTGACTGAGTTACCTGTACTCAAACTCGTTTGAGGTCCTCTATCACTTCCGATCTTTTTGGACCATGATGGTCATTAAATAACAAGTAAGTGAGTCAGCACAGGTCGAGAAACGTTGGGGTCCCTGACGTCGTGTGGTCCGAAGGGACAGGAAGTGACAAAGGGTCTCAAACGAGTTTAAGTACAGGTAACTCAGTCACTATGGTAGGTTGTAAAGTAGGAAACACTGGTTCTCAACCTGTGTTGACTCGCTGACTTGTTGTGTTTCCATCAAGAGATTCGGAGTCCAAAAGGAATTAGAATTGTCTACGGCTAACGGGGGTTTGACCGGAACAGAGATAAGTTTGAATGTGAAGTGATCCTAACTTTCCTAGAGGTCTAGTGAAGTTTGCACCCACTTCAGTTTTACGGTACCAGTCACTATCGTTAGAACCCGACGAAGAAAGGTCGAGTATGACGAGATATAATTTTTACAGGTGTCAAGTCATATAACATCCTTGGAATTTGAGAGTAGGTCTATTTACCACGATGTAAGAGAGTCAGTGAGTCTGGTCCTCGGTACGAAAGTAGTGGTTGACAGGGAGACGGAAAGGTCGAGTGAGACCAGGTGTAGGTCACCGTGGCTCAAACCTCTCCTACCTGTAGGTGATCCGATTACGTGAAGTGTTAAGGGAAGGTTCTAAGTCTCTCCTTGGACCGTGTTCGCTTGAGGGACGGGGGCGACAAGGGAGAAGGACCCGAGTACAGACTAACCAAGTCCCCACTCGGAAGTAGGATCGACCCGGTTCGTCTCAGGGGAGTTGCCCTTAAAATTTACTCTCTCTTTCTTTCTCCCGACATAATTGAGTCTTCGATGGACGAAAGAAGGGACCTTATGTCCTTACGTCTCCTTCAGTTATAAATCTATGTATTTCCTCTACTACTTCTCCTCCCCTTTCGCCCCTTCTCCTCTCTGTTTCTCGTGGTTGAGATTAGAGAACTCAGGATCAAGGGAACAGGATCCAGGACAGTCTATGGTGACATGGGAATATTATTTCTGAGTAAAGTAAATTTACTTGTGGACCCATAAAGATTATATTTATGTTCTTAAGATTAGTATCCGAAAGTGGTTAAGAAGGGATCGTTGTACAGAGTTTGCTCTCAAATAAAGATGGAATTAAGTAGAGGAAAGTCTTATAGTGAAGAGATATGAACCTACCGACGTTATTGGTGAGTCCACCTATAAGTAGATCAAACAGTGAAACATTCTACTAACAAAAGATTTATTTCTTTTATTTAGATTCTGTAAGTATTCAATAGGAGGATGAGTCTCAGCATTAAGGGGTATCAATTTGAGACTTGAGGAAATGGAGTATATGTCTGAGAAGTTCTAAAGTTTTTTTCACTAGTTATAAGTGATGAACTACGTATTCAAAGTTTATTGTATTTTGAGTTATATTTGGACGAACTTTCATTGTGTTCATTATATTGTCTACGATGTCTGACTGAGTGAGTTATGATTAAGATTGGAAGAACCAGATACGTTATGACCTCTCCGACCCTTTAGTTTCCGACGTGAACGGTCACAAGACTCACGACCTTCCTTTTCGTACCGAAAAGACCTTCGTACAATGCGGAGTCGGAAAGGGAGACATGGAGTGGTAAGTGAAGGAACCGGGGTGGACGGGGGAGTATGTATAGATGGAGCCGTAGTAAAGAATCCGGCGTACCGGTTCCGGTATTTAGACGCGGGAACAAATCACACCGTACAGGAGATGGAGATTAGGTTAGAGGGAAGACACACAAGAGCCACGAACGAGTAAGTCAAACTGTCGATAAATTATTTGGATAAACGAAAGGAAACTGTACTCCGTCTTCACCACCCACAACTTCTCGACACTCCGGGAGCACCTGTTACTTTGGGAAAGGGTGAGTTGTGAGAAGGTCGAGTCATGTCTATTTAACACCTCTTGAACTTTAATTGGGTTCGATAGAAGAAAAGAATTCCTTTTTTTTTCTTAGTGACCTCTGGGTTCTTCGTCTCGTTCACGTCGTTCACTTTCCCTACCGTCTTCTTTAGTGTAAAGGACCGAGGTTCCCGTCCCCACTCGGGTCTAGTCCCCGGACACTCGGAAGGGAGTTAGATCGAAAATAGTGAAGTTTCGTCTTCCAGAATTTCCTTACGGGAAATACTGACTAAGACAGAAGTTTTTGTACTTTCTTTTTCGTATAAAAGAATTCAGGTGAACGACCCTCGGCTCACAAAAGAGGTTCCACTGACCTGGTGTTTAGAAACGTTGGTCCTATGCTAAATCACACTGTCTTTGTCATGACCAAAGTGTCAGTCGTCTGATCCGACTTTAAGACTGAAGTGGAGAGTATTCTAAGTACTTCTTCCCAGTAAATAGAGTCTAGAGACTCGGAGTCAAAGGAAGAGATATTCTACCACTTCGGTAAGTGAAGTGTCCCAACAGTAATCCTAATTTACTCTCTCGTTTCCACTTATAAGAACCATGTATCATCAACAACTTACTTAACATGGATTATAATAAATAACGACTATCATTATTGTTCTTTTAGATGATAGAGAAGGTAGAGATTTATTTGTACATAAGAACGACAAATGACCACATAATGTATCTTACACAAAGGACTCAGTTCTGAGATCCAACAGGTTTTTAAGGACTTTTCGCACATTTACTAGGGAAAACAATTTACGTACCAATAGATCTATTTACCGGTGTCCCTTCCTGATATATTTAAGATGACTGATATGTACGACACCTGAAAGTATTAACGAGGAGGACCCTTGGACTAAACGTATAGTCAGTCATTCCCCCTACCATTCCAACCCCCTCTAGGTTCTGTTTGTAACAGAACATTCCATTAATAAAGTGAACACTAAAGACGTATTCGAAGTTTGTTCCCTCTTTCGTGACAAAAAAAAAAAAAATTATTCGTACTCACCTGGTAAATGTCTGGTCTTCCGAATTCCACTAAATTCTCAAGTTCTAAGTGTCGTTGTAGATGAGTCTATAGGGTCTGGGTTAAGAGTCCCAGGGAAAGAAGATTTGATCTCAAAGTCTAAGATTTTAGTTGGAAGTGATTTCGAAGTGACAAGACATGGACTAGAAAGTGTCACAAAAATAAAACTACGATCTAATCACAAAGGAATTACAACGGATCCTACAGGAGACTCACAGTATCAAACGGAACTTAACCACCAATTAGTACTACTCTGTCAGTGATAAAACAAATTTCTTAGGTACATGAGTCATTGTTGATGAGTTCGGGTGTCAGGAACACCGATGACGAAGGGTGTAAGTGGGCTCACATGGTGGATTGCGTACGGGAAGGTGACTGTCGGGCTAGTACAGATGGTGGACATTTGTAAAATTGTTGGTATGGTATTTCGTACGATTCCTGAGAAGTACCCTAAGAGTAACGGTCAACCAACCGGTAAATGGGTCGAGGTTTTAGGATAAAATCTCAAGTAAGGGTCCTGGTAAAAACCAAGTTAAAAGACCTTTGTCTAGGACTTCACCTTTCGACTACGTATTTCAAATGATCATATATGAGATTTCACTATGTCACCCTGTCCGTCCCGATTCTTGTTTCTCTTCGACTAGACGTTACAACAACGTTGACTTCGGAACCGACTAGGATACCCCGCGAAACCTCTTCCCTACCAGGAAATCTCACAGGTTTCATTCCGTTCCCCAACCCAGAAACTTAGGAACGTAACTTGTCAGTAATCAGTACCGGTGAGGTGTCTTCTGTCGACCCGTTCCGTAAAGAGACCTCGGTTCCCGTTATAGGTCATTCCTTACGTCTACATTCAATAGGACTGACTATAAGGGTCGTGACCCCGTACCCAGACACTCAGGATTTCTCCCGTAGACCTGTCCCATGGTATCGTAGTTGATGTAGTACATTGATTGTAGGGTGAATTCTATATTTTGTAAAGGAAGATATATCATCCTAGAATAATCAATAGATAAAATATATGTCGTGACACATGTACATTTGGGGTCAGAGGGTAAATAGGGTCCCTTGAGAATTACGAGACATTACTGAATATATCCTTTTCTTAGACTTTTTTCTCACCTATATACATATACATATTGACTAAGTGAAACGGTTTGTCGTCTTTGATCGTGTTGGGACATTTAGTTGACATGAGGTTATTTTCAATTAGTTTTCTTTATTTCTGATTTTTTCTATATTTTGTAAGGGTAGTGGGGTCTTTCAAGGATCATGGGAAAGGTCCGTAAGAGACGGGGAACGAGGTGGGGATTTTCTTTTGGTAACGAGACTAAAGATAGTGATATCCACTAAAAACACTCAAAATGTTTAAATATATTTGTCTTAGTGTTTCTTTCATCAGACAACACAGATCGTGGGTATTAACAAAAATCTAAATTAGTGTAAAAACACATATAGTCTTGAAAAAACAATAATTAAGGTAATATTCTTATATGTTGTGTCTAACAAATATGTAATTGGATAATAACCCGTACAAACGAGAAAGGTCAAAAAGTAATAATTTTTATTTTGGTAATACTTGTAAGAACTTGTTCAGGTACATACCCATATACGAAAGTAGGGAAACCCCATTTATGGATCTTTACTTGACCACTAACACCATATTCACATAAGAATTGTCGATTTCTTAGTCACGATTTGTCAATAGGTTTCACCGATAGGTAAACGGGAAAGTTGTCGTTGTATACACTCAGGGTAAAAAGGTGTAGTTCAATTATATGACAAGTACGATATTTGGAAAATTTAATAATGTTGATGGACTCACCGATACTTCATTATTGTGGAACACCAAAGATTTGATGTAAAAGGACTACTCATTATTGCAACTCGTGAGACGTACTAAATTTCTGTTAAATCACAGACAAGTTCAGAAATCGAATAAAAAATAACCCAACATATATAAAAATAATGACTAAACATCATTATATATAGTATTATAAATACGTAAATATTTTCATAAATAGTATTATATTATATGTTTACGTATAGTATCTATAAAGAGAGTCAGAAACGAAAGAAAAATAAAAGACCTATTGTAGAAAACTATACGTGTTTGAAAATTAAAACTGTAAGGGTTAAACGAATAAAGAAATACCAATCACGAAAAATATAGAATTTAGAAAATGGATCGAAGACCATACTTCTACACTTTTATAAGAATTAAAAGAAGGTCTTCGAAATAACGTAATAAGATTTTCAGTTCAGTGTAAACTACTGTAATACGACAAGTTTGTGTTCTTTAGAAATCATTTTCACTTGTCATGTCTTTCACCCTTCCTCCACCGTTACCTCACCCCTCGACTCCGGTCGTCTTTGTTTAACCTACGGGCTGACTCTGTTAGCTTCAGAGGACTCACGGCCCCTTTGGACGAGGGGAGACCAACTGTAGAACTCCGACGAGGAGAGGTAATCTCGACCCCTCCAGTCGAGAGGGAAAATTTTTCCCTTGGACGTTTACCTTAAGTGTGTCACGGTACTGGGAACTACACGTCACACCATCCGAGTCGGACTAAGTACAGGTTCACGTGTGGTGTGTAAGTACCGACTCTCGAACGGAGAGGACGGGAGAGTGTGGGTAGTGAAGGGTCTTTAAGACGTCGGACGAGAGGGACTGTTACAAAACTATACAGCCTGACTTGGAGATGTTCCCGTGGTCGAATAAAAACCAAGGATTTGTGTGAATAAAGTTCTTCCAGTCAAAGTTAAGAGACACTGAAACTGAAATGGTGAAGAGTTGAAGCTTCTGACTCTGTTTCTTTGTGACCATGAATGACATGTCGATACTGGAGGTCAGGGGACTCAGAGGTGTATCCGGAAAATGTAGATATCGGGAAAGTCTCTTTCTACTCCCTTCGTACACGGGACCTTTAACCCAGTAGTGGTCGGGAAGGGTGTAGGAGAAGTGTCTTTCAGACTGACCGGGGGTCAGGAGACGACGGACCTAACACCAAACACAGGACACTATAGACTCGGTGTTGACTAAACCAGTTAAACTCAGTGTACTGGGTCCTGGTGTACTAGACCCTCTTGGGTAGTTTCCAACTGGTTGTTAAAACATCATCGGGGTTCCGCCCCCCCCTTCTAGGAGGAGACTAATCTAAGAAAGAGAACTCTTAAACTTGAGTTTGTGTACCCTTCTTAAAAGGTTATACGTCAGTCTCTACTTCGTTCTACATCGTTCTTTTTCCAGTGTCCCTCGTCAATAAGTCTGACTCGTTCTCTATGGTCCTTTCCTGTGGGTCCTTTCTTGTTACCGAGGGCGGAATAGTCCCAAAAATTTTGGTTTAGAGAGTTCACGAATGAAGATCTACACACGAGTCCGTTATTCTTGAGTCTCCTTACCTTTACACTGAAAACTTTTATCGGTAGGATGACCCTAATACCCTGTGAGTACATCGTAAAAGCGTTAAAAGATGTCACAGTTAGAATCTTCATTTCACGAAAAACAATTTTGGTACATAATTCCCTCACTGTAAGACTATTTCCGTCACCTGTAAAATACGGGTGTCTCGTTGTGGGTGTCTCTTACCCATAAAAGGTCTGACACGGTTCCCTTGTGTTTAGTGTCAACGTCTGAGACTTGTCAATCTGAAGTGTGAGTCAATACACGTGTTCGACTGGTGCCCCTACACCAGTCACTCCTAATAATTGTGGCTGTGTGTGTGTGTGTGTGTGTGTGTGTGTGTGTTTGTGGGAAGAGACTTTTACCTCCGAGTCGTTGTTAAGTAAATACACTTAATCGAGAAGTTTTCTTTCGAGTGTTAAGTGAACCGTCTCCCATCCCCATCTCTCGCCCCCACCCCCCACTACGGAGTCGACTGGTCACTCTTTTGGTGTCGTCGTTACCTGTTTCCTCACAAGATAGTGAAAGAAAATGTAACGTCTCTTAGTCCTGTAAAATACGAGACCATATCCGTTTTACTCTTCTTTCCGGAGTGTGACTTTCATTTCCAACCACAAGTTTCTAGTTCCACCTGTGACCCTGGGGTCTCAGAAGACAGACACACACCTTTCGTAGAGTATGAGTGTCTTTTAAGCTCGATCTTCTTTGAACTCGTTGTGATCGGGTTTGAGCAACAAATTGTCCACTCCTTCTATTCCGTGTTTCTGTCTTAGTACCCGGGGTCGTGACTCCGACAGAGTGTCAGACGAGGTTTTGTCCCAGGGGCCCACTACGTACCCGTGTATCACACTCTTCATTCTTCGTGACGGTTGTACGGTGACTACTCCGAGAAAGAGTTCCTTTGTTTATCGTTCAAGGTGTCATTGTTAAGTCGTTATTTCTGGTGGTACGAACAAAATTCATAACCGTAAACATTAAGTAAAAGATTTCAACGACGTTGTTTAAATTACCGAATTTTGTTGTTCTTAAATATGAGAGTATCAAGACTTATGGTCTGCAGACTTTAGTTCCCGGTTGTCCCGGCGTGAAAGAGGTTTCCGAGATCTCTGCCTTACTAAAAACGGTGAAAGTCTTTAAGAAACCAAACCTCAACACGACACGACACGAATCAGTGAGTCAGTACAGTTTGAGAAACACTAAGGTACCTGACATCGGACGATCCGAGGAGACAGGTATCCCTAAGAGGTCCGATCATATGACCTCACCCAACGGTACGGAAAGAGGTCCCCTAGAAGGATTTGGTCCCTAACTGGGTCCAGAGGGCGTAACGTCCACCTAAGAAATGACAGAATCGGTGGTCCTTCGGGTTGTTAAGACCTCACCCATCGGATAGGGAAAAGGTCCCCTAGAAGAACTGGGTCCTTAACTTCACCCCAGAGGATTTAACGTCTGTCTGAGAAATGGTCACCAAACACCGAGTCAAGTCAAGTCAAGTTAGTGAGTTAGTACAGACTCAGAAACGCTGGGGTACTTAGCGTCGTGCGGTCCGGAGGGACAGGTAGTGGTTGAGGACCTCAAGTGAGTTTGAGTGCAGGTAGCTCAGCCACTACGGTAGGTCGGTAGAGTAGGAGACAGGACGGGAAGAGGAGGACGGAGGTTAGGGAGGGTCGTAGTCTCAGAAAAGGTTACTCAGTTGAGAAGAGTACTCCACCGGTTTCATGACCTCAAAGTCGAAATCGTAGTAAGGAAGGTTTCTTGTGGGTCCTGACTAAAGAAAATATTACCTGACCAACCTAGAGGAACGTCAGGTTCTCTAAGAGTCCTCAGAAGAGGTTGTGGTGCCAAGTTTTCGTAGTTAAGAAACCACGAGTCAAAAGAAATATCATTTTTATAGTGTAGGTATGTACTGGTGACCTTTTTGGTATCGGAACTGATCCACCTGGAAACAACCGTTTCATTACAGGGACTAAACTTATACGGTAGTTCCAACCAGTATTGAAAGGAAGGTTCCTAATTCGCAGGAAATTAAAGTACCGACGTTAGTGATAGACGTCACTAAAACCTCGGAGGTTTTTATTTCAGACTGTGACAAAGGTAACAAAGAGGTAGATAGAGGGTACTTCACTACCCTGGTCTACGGTACTTAAAACTCGAAATCCGGTTGAAAAAGTGAGAGGAGAAAGTAAAAGTAGTTCTCCGAAAAATCAAGGAGAAGTGAAAGACGGTATTCCCACCACAGTAGACGTATAGACTCCAATAACTATAAAGAGGGCCGTTGGAACTAAGGTCGAACACGAAGAAGGTCGGGTCGCAAAGAGTACTACATGAGACGTATCTTCAATTTATTCGTCCCACTGTTATATGTCGGAACTACATGAAGAAAAGGATAAACCTTGGTCAGACAAAAAGGTACACGTGAAGATTGACAACGAAGGACTGGACGTATGTCTAAAGAGTTCTCCGTCCAGTCCACCAGATCATAAGGGTAGAGAAAGTCTTAAAAGGTGTCAAATAACACTAGGTGTGTCAGTTTCCGAAACCGTATCAGTTCTTTCGTCTTTATCTACAAAAAGACCGTGAGAGAACGAAAAAGCTACTAGGTCGCCTACAACCGTTAAACTAGAGGTCAAGGAGACGGAAAAGCTTTTGGTCGAACTTGTAGACCTTCAAGTGCCAAGTGCATAACGACTTCGGACCGAACCTCTTAAAACTCGTAATGAAATGATCGCACACTCTACTCACATTAACACGTCATCAGACTCGTAAGAAACAGTAACGGAAAAAAACCCTAACCTTACTTTTGACTGGAAAAGGTCAGGACACCGGTGACGACTCAAAAGATTTAAACAACCGTATAACTCACGTCGTGAAAATGTCGTAGTAGAAAGTCCTAAACTTTATCGAGTAGACCTTAAGGTAGTGGAGGTGATCGAAACAAGCATCACTAGGTCCTCGTCGGCTCTCCTCGATGGGGTACAGGCTCCAGTTCCCGCCACCGGCCCTCTTCGACGGGATGCGGACTTCAGTCCCCGTCACCGGATCTCCTCGTTCGGGTGAAGGTTCCTCGTCACCGACACGCCCGCGTCCTCCCGGCTCTCCTCGATGAGGTACAAGTTCCAGTCCTCCCCGCCGTCACTCCTCTATCGAGAGTAGGTTCCATTCCTCGTCACTGACGTGAAACGACCTCATCGGCACTTCTCTATGGGGTGCAGGTTACATTCTCTTTGGGTTCATTCAGCCATCCACAACGCTCTCCCGTAGTCTCCCGTCTGTGTGACTTTGGTATTAGTGTCTTTTGATCAGTAAGATTAGTGTGCCTGGTGTTGGAACAGATTGAGTCACTTTGATTCGGTACGGCACAACCCGGTGGGTTCTACCTACCCAGTACCACCTCTCCAGACTGTCTTACACCAGGTGACCTCTTCCCTTACCGTTTGGTGAAGTCATGAGAACGGAACTCTTGGGGGTACTTATCATACTTTTCCGTTTTACTATCCTATGACTTTCTCCTTGAGGGGTCCAGTCATCCATGGGTTATACGATGACCTCTAGTCACCTCTTTATTGAGGTCTTTCTTACTTCCCTACCTCGGTTTCGTTTTTGGTATGGGTCAACACCTACACCGACCACTATCTTCGTTCTAGACTACGACATTTCTCGTTATAACGTATCCTGGACCTTACAATCCAGGTAGACGACGACGACGACGATTCAGCGAAGTACTTAGTTCCGTTTAACCTTCACCAGTTTTTCCTCTACCGTTCTCACTTGCAGCTGTAAGATCCTTAGTCGCTTGATTTTACTTGACCTTACCCACTTAAATTGAGTCTACTGGTAATATAGATAATGACGCCCGTCCTTAGGGAATCTTCTTTACCTCATCGGTAGTACCAGTTGTTTTCTCAGGCTTTATGTCACGAACCTACGTTAGAGTTTTTGTTGTCTTAGTAGAGACAAGTAAAGGTTCCGTTTGGTAAGTTATAGTGTCATTAGGTTCAGATACGGGGTTGGTCATTGCGACTTCTTCGACTTCAACTTGCCAAGATACTTCTGGATGTTCTGGCAAATCTTGATTGTGGGGTTTTTCTACAGGAAAAGTAATATCCCTTGACCTTACGTTTTCATCCTTCAGTTCTTTGTAGACCTCATTGTCCGTTTAAACCGGAACCTTATACCTTACTTCGTCCCGTTTTCGATTATCTCAAAACGGTTCTCTTGTGTGACCAGTATCGTTTGTGGGAGAAGGTTGTTGTGTTCTCTCCTGAGATGTGTACCTGTAGTGGTCTACCAGTTGTGGCTTTAGTCTAACTAACATAAGAAACGTCGGTTTCTACCTCTTCGAGATATATCAGTTGTTTTTGTTCTGACCCTCGACTGACACCGAGTCTAGTACTTGAGGAATAACGGTTTAAGTCTGAGTTTAACTTTTTTCATCCCTTTCGGTGATCTGGGAAGTCCATACTGGATTTAGTTTAAGGAATACTAATATGTCACCTTCACTCTTTATCTAAATTCCCTGATCTAGACTATCTATCTCACGGACTACTTGATACCTGCCTCCAAGCACTGTAACATATCCTCTGTCTCTAGTTCTGATAGGGGTACCTTTTCTTTACGTTTTTTCGTTTTACCGATACACCCCTCCGGAATGTTTATCGACACTTTTCTTCTCTTCGGTTTTCGTTTCCTCTTTTCCTTTCTATATTCGTAGACTTACGTCTCAAGGTTTCTTATCGTTCTTCTCTAATCTTTCGGAAGGAGTCGCTAGTTACGTTTCTTTATCTTCTTTTGTTGTCTTACCCTTTCTGATGTCTAGAGAAGTTCTTTTAATCTCTATGGTTCCCTTGTAAAGTACGTTTCTACCCGAGCTATTTCCTGTCTTTACCATACCTGGATTGTCTTCGTCTCCTATAATTCTTCTCCACCGTTCTTATGTGTCTTCTTGACATGTTTTTGCTAGAAGTACTGGGTCTATTAGTACTACCACACTAGAGAGTGGATCTCGGTCTGTAGGACCTTACACTTCAGTTCACCCAAACATCGACATAGGGAGGTTAAAGAGAGATTGGAGTTTACCGGAGAGGAGACACAGAGTCTAGAGGGAGACGGAAGGACACTGTACCTGTGAAAGTAACCTGAATCCCTAGTGGACATATTAGGTCCTACCAGAATAGAGGTTTAGGTTTAACGTTTAGGAATTAATGTAAACACTTTTGTAAAAAGGGTCTATACTACTATATCTGTCCAAGACCCACCTATACATAAACTTCCGGTGATAAGTTGAGTGTCAACGTAATACCTCCAGTCACTCCTGTTGCCAGAAGTTCTACACTCCCGGAGAGGGTCCTCTCTGTCTTCTCTTCTCTTTCCCGTCCTACGGTGTGTCAACCTCCACTGGAAATCGACAATTCCAGGGGACTAAACAAAATTTAGTAAGTAATTCTCAAGAGTACCCCTGAAGAGACTACCAACAGGTCACCTATTCTGTGACGTGAGGGTCACGACCCCCGGGTCCAAGTTAGGGACCAGTTCCTTGATCTACGGTACACGATGTATGTTGATTCACAAACGTACGACGTTGATTCTGGACCATGACGGTTTATTTAACTTTTTTTTTAAAAAAAACCTTTTCTTAGGAATACCCAAAACTAATAGATCTTTCTTCGTATTTCTCTCTTCTCTCTGTGAAAACGTCAGAGGAACCCAGGAATGATCTCCTTCTCATATCTTCTGTGATTAAGTCCAATAGGACTCTCGTAACACGAGACCGTTACTCTAATTCCGTATCGATCGTAATCTTCAGTCAGATTTTATATAGAGAAAAGACAGTCGTTTTGTAGGGGGAGAACGGGAGAGATAGATACCCGGAGAAGAAGGGAGGTCGGGGACGGAGAACAGACGACCCACGAGTAGACGAGGGTTCGTCTAGTCGAATTCGGGGGTTCGACCAGGACGTCTGTCGGGAGACGGGGGAGGGAGAGGTCGGGTCACCGGTTCCCGGGTCGAACAGTCCGACAGCCCCGCGTCCAGAGGAGTGATTAATCCTCGTAATAGCGAAACAGTTCTTTTTTGTACCTGGGTCCTTTTCCGAGACAATTCACAGGACCTGTAGTCCCTAGGACTGACGTCCGTTAACTTGAGACCGTAGACGAACTGTCTTAACTTTCGAAGTCTCGACAAGGGTTCATGAGACCTCTCTGTCGACGTAGAAGTAAAAGATAGGTTTTGGCGGGTTTAATACCGGTTCCCTACCGTTATAGACGTCCTATACTTGTATAAATTGAACACCGTTGTATATATATATTGTATTTTAAATTATAAAAATTGGTACAGAGAAAAAAACTGTCAAATCACCGTAATTTATGAAGGTGTAATAACCCGTTGGTAGTAGGGGTAGGTAGAGGTCTTGAGAAAAGTAGAACACTTTGACTTTGGGACGTGGGTACTTCATTATTAAGAAGTGGGGGAGGAGGGGAGTCGGGGATCGTTAGTCGTAATATGACAGACAAAGATACCTAAACTAAACTGACGAGGTCCATAGAGTGTTCACTGTGACATGTTATAAAACAGAAAAAGACAGATCAAATAAAGTGAATCATATTACCCAAGTTCCAAGTATGTACATCGTACACAGTCTTAGAGAAAAATTATCAGTTTATTATAAGGTAACGTAAATTTATGGTGTAAAATGAATAAGTAAGTACATAGTCACCTGTAAACCCAACGAGTCCTGTGTCTAAAAATTTCATTTATAAATGAAATTTAAGACTTCAGTGAAGTCATCCTCTTTCCTTTTCAGATTTATCGGATTTTGACTGATCACTTATTTTACTTCCGGTAGAAACTGTGAGTGACTTTCATTGAGTCGTTTAAACATTTTCCTTTTTTATTTAGTGGAAGGAAAAATGTGTACGTTTTTCGGGGTTTGAAAAGGTCTCTTTTATCCTCTCGAGACACTGAGTGATCAATACGGTTATCGACCGACTCAATACAGTCAACGTGGTTTTTCGGTTAATTAAGAGTTTCTTAATTTCCCGTTATTTCGATGTAAAATCTCTTCCTTTACCGTTGGGTGAGGTCATAAGAACGGACCTCTTAGGGTCCCTGTCTCTTCGGACCACCCGACGGTAGATACCCCAGAGTGTCTCAGCCTGTGCTGACTTCGCTGAATCGTCGTCGTCGCCGTCGTTTCGATGTAAACGGTTAGTTTACTCTGACTTAATAAACCTTTCTTGACACTCTTAATACTTGGTACGGAGTTCTAGAACACCATGTCGTCTACACCCTCACCGTCCGTCACCAAAAGTCTCAAAGGTTCCAAGTCCCTTCACCCCAGGAAGGAGGACCCCGGAGACTATGGACCAATAGGGTCACGTGTACGAAATTCTTTACGACTAAACCCATAATTCACTTTTCGTATAACCGAGGTGATAACATAAGAGACTTTTGACGAAAGTGTAAAAAAGGATCACCTCGTCACAAATAATAAACAGGAGTAAAATAATTCTGTTGACTAAAAAATTTTTTTAGAACCCAATGACTTAAAGATCAACTAATCTACTACCTATTTTCTCTGAAATGACATCTCTTCCTTTTTTAATACGGAAAGCAAATTTTTTTATTTTAATGTATAACATAAATAAAAAGCTTACCTTTTAAAGAAAGAAGTAAAATGGTCATTTTTATACACTCTTCCTTCTGAGTATTTACGACCCTGTACGTCATTGAGTTCATTACCCCTCAGGGGTCCCCTGTTAAGTGTGTAAGGAAGAACCACTCTGTCTCTAGAGACCCCATTTCAACGTGGCATTCATTCTCTCCACACTGTAGGTGCACCGTCCCAATCACCAGTTCTCTCCCATAACTCAGTGTCTGAAACCCGGAATCCCTATGATTTTGGTCGAGGAATCTCAGGGGAACTCCGTATGAAGGGTCTAATCTCGTGTTTCAACCTTTTATGTCGGGGAGGACGATCAGTCAGTTCGACACAATTTACGTGTTGGTCTGTTTGGGTCCGTAAAACGAGAGACCCGAGGTCCTTGTAAAGTCCTAAATTTAAGAGTCTCAATCACATTGGAAGACAGAAGATAAAGTAGTAGTTATTTCATCTGTATGTACACGAATGGTGGGTGGGACAGGAGCAGAACAAAAAAGGTTTATTTAGACCTTGTGGTTTCAAAGATTAGTAAGAGGGTCGTGACATAACTTTTCATTTGGTGCCTACGATACTTTACTAAGAACCTCGTGGAAGTCACTGTCTCAGACAGGGGTCTTAAGTTTTCCATCTTTCTGACAACCCCAGTGATTCGTCATAACACTGGTAAAGTCCGACTCAAATTTTCTCTCAACGAACCCTGACCCGTCGTAGGTCACCAGTTGTCACGATTGTGACACTCGACACCGACGACCATGGGTGTAGTAAAGAAGTTTCATTTGAGTTTTAGGTTCAAGGTCACTCCTTAAAATGGATCTCCCACTCATCAACCACCAGAAGTAACACCGACGCAACTCAATAGTTCAACGTTTTATTTCCTTCGACCTGTCCTTCCAGTTATAATCCGAACCCCTAGAGAAGACGTCTGATGATTAATCAAGGAAGAAGGGTCCCCTAGTCTTTCCGTAAAGGTGGACAGAAAGAGGGGTTCCGAGTCCAAAGAATCTTATTTGTCTTTGGTCTTTCTTCTCACAGGTCCGAAATCAGTACCTCCTTATCCCGACGATGGAACGTTCAGATGAATGTTTCACCAGGTTGTCCGATGATCGCGAAAAAGGAGACCCTTTTTCGAGACCCTTTCCGAGACAAACCCTCGGAATTTACTTCAGTATAGTAAACATAAAAGGTAAATTCCTCTAGGTTGGTCAGGTAAGACTTCCTCTAGTTGGAACCCTAAAGAAACCTTCCTTACTACGATTTCGACTTTGAGGTCATGAAACCGGTGCAGTACGCTTCTCAACTGAGTAACCTTTTCCGAAACTACGACCCTCCCTAACCCCCGTCCTCTTCTTCCCCTACTGTCTCCTACTCTACCGACCTACCGTACTGACTGAGCTACCTGCGTTCAGACTCACTTGAGGCCCTCAACCACTACCTGTCCCTCCGGACCGCACGACACTAAGTACCCCAGCGTTTCTCAGACTGTGCTGACTCTCCGACTTGACTTGACTTGACACAAATACGTAAAGAGAAACGTCATTTCCTGGGTCAGGTAAGAGTATGAGTAACGACGAATGACCTTTGTTATTACTGGTATTACTGTTAATACCGATAGTGAACAGGTAAAAGATACACCGGTACTGACATGACGTCAGTCATATCCGTAGTAGAGTGGGTTCTTGTCCTCCGATCTGACTTTGACGGACAGGGTGTGGTACTATCGACTCTGTTTTAAAAACTCTAATACTACACTCAACTGTTCCCCCTTTGAATTGTTACATAAATGAATTGTCACATAAAGTTTCGTCACCATTACCAGAAGTACCCTTTTGTTTAGTTCTTTTCCTCATTCGTCAGAAAACCACCGTAGGATATTTTATTGAGATGAAGTCGCACCAGGTGGAATATAATGTCGGTGGGTGGACAAGGGGAGGTGTAGTCGGTTGTGTGTATGACATCGTAGTAGTGGTTTGGAGTACGAAATAAAGGGGTCAACTGGGATCTTCCGACGTGAAATGGAACAAACGAGAAACCTCCTTACTGGTTTTGTTTTGATTAGGAATTTTTTGTCATTCGTCGTTCTTTACCTTCCTTCTTCATTGAGTTACCTTAGGGAGAGACGGAGACGATCGATACACTGAGACCTGTACACCAAATTGAGGGACTTGGAGTCAAGAAGTAACCTTTTATCACAATAATTGTTAATTTACGCTGTTACGTTACCTATCCGTGAATTTATTGAACTTTGTGAGGTAAATTTTTTACCTAACATGAATGTAGGAAAGACATCTCCGATCTTGTGTAAATGAACAGGTTTGTTCTTTTGTTCTAATAAAAGATTTGTACTATTCTTCAGGAGTAAATTGAAAAACACTTACGACTTTTAGTCGTCATGTGGGAACCGTAGTGAGAAAATATCGAGAATCTTTCTGAGGTTTCTCTTCTGTCTAGAAGACCTAGGGTTCTTTTACTTGTCCAGAACGAAAAGTCAGTTCGTGTCCGATAAGGGACACGAAAGGAGACCGACGGAACGGACTTGTGAACCGTTCCTCCCTGACCTCCCTCAGGAGTTCCCCAACTAAACACATCTAAGAAATTACATACCGGACATTGGCTGACAAGATTTTGTGACCCGAAACATAGTCCGAAAAGACACCGTCAGGACGAAGGAGATACCGGTGTCTGGAGGACAGACCGTCGACGTCTTCCTTGCAAGGGGTGTCAATTCCGGGTTGTTCTAAGTTGAAAATGGTAGTACTAGACCCAGATGGGATAGCCTAACGAAACCTCGGTCGGACTCCAAACGAATCGACCGATACCTCCTTAAAAATGTTACTTTTTCTTTTTTTTTTTTCTTCAACAGACTCTGTTTAGAATGTCCCAGGACTCCCTCTGGACTTCCACCGATTAACCTCTTTGGTAAACGGGGGAAGTGACAAGGGGCAGGGGCGGGGGGTGCCGGCGGGGACGGAATAGGTCTCGTCGGTGGGATAGACATTTACCGCTGGTACCTTTTACATGGGACCGCTGAACCACACTTTCTATCCGTTCCGAGGATTTTTTAGAAGAGCCTCCGAATAGTGGAAGAAGACCGAGGTGTCGCCCGAGTCCGAGACCCCGACCTCCTTTGACGGACAGACACTCGGATCTGTCCCAGAGTAGTTGTTGACTATTCCGGGAGACACTTGTTCGTCCGCGACACCCCGAGTGAGCGAAGAGTTTACGGTCTCTGTAAACATCCTTTTATATGTCCCAGGTTACTGGAGGCACTTCCTCCGGCCCGTTCGGGCGGTACAGTCGGCACTTCGTCACTCCGGGAGGGCGTGAACTCTTTACTCTTTTGTATCGTCAGTGAGGTGTCTGATCCCCTGTTTTCAGACCACCAGTCCACCCTGTAGGTACTTGACCGTTGTGACTATACGGACTACTTAATTAGTGTTTTCTTTGAGGTAAGATAAGTCTGAAATTTGTTTAGACGTTAGTATTAAAGACGTTGGGACATCCTTCTGTCACCTATAATCTCACTACGGGAGAACATTGTACTCTGGAACTCCAAGAAGGGGTCACCTTGGTGACTCCAGTTGTTCCGTGTCGTGACCTTTCCTTCTTTAGCCTAAAATATGGGGTTGAGACGGGAGATTGATAGGTACATTGTAATCTATTTAGTCAAAGAGGTCCTTTTACGTTTATAAATGAGTCTGACCAAGAGTAATACACTTTCTGTAAATATTTATTTACCATCTTGTGATATATTTATTTCCTAATAAGGTAATTTTTATGTTATGAATCTGATAAAAGTCACCACTCTCGTGAACATGTGAGTCCAGGAAACTTTTGACAGTTAAGGATCCGTCGGATACGTCGTCCCACTTAAGTCAATTAGATTACGTTTGGCTCAAGGAACGTGACACCTTTCACTGTGGCACCTACTTTTCTGTGTCGAGAGTATGTTTCTTGACATCATAGTCCGTACACGATATTATTTCCTCACTTATACGACATTACCGTCCTTCTAACAATTTTTTTCAGAGAGTCTATTTCATATTAGACTCGTCTTGGTTTACCACCCTACCAAAACTGGTCCGTCTCGTCGACTCCTCTTTAGTTATCCTTCTTGTTTTGTTGTCCTGTCTGGGTGACTCTCTCCCATTGTCGTCCTTCGTCCGACCTCCCCGACGTGACTCTCACCATTACTTCTACGGACTTCCGTCCCCCTCCGTGTCCCCGGTCTCGCTCCGTAGAACTTACGGTCCAATACCTCGAATCTAACATAATACGTCCGTACCTCCCTTCGCCTTCCGCACACTGTTCCTCTCGGTGCGACTCGTCGCCTGACACCGTCCTCTACGTGCCGTCTTCCCTCGACCCTCCTTGGTGCTCGTGATCTACCTCCCACGGTCCCGTCTTCCCTCGACCCTCCTCGGTACTCGTGATCTACCTCCCACGGTCCCGCCTTCCCTCGACCCTCCTTGGTACTCGTGATCTACCTCCCACGGTCCCGTCTTCCCTCGACCCTCCTCGGTACTCGTGATCTACCTCCCACGGTCCCGTCTTCCCTCGACCCTCCTTGGTACTCGTGATCTACCTCCCACGGTCCCACCTTCCCTCGACCCTCCTTGGTACTCGTGATCTACCTCCCACGGTCCCGCCTTCCCTCGACCCTCCTTGGTGCTCGTGATCTACCTCCCACGGTCCCGCCTTCCCTCGACCCTCCTTGGTACTCGTGATCTACCTCCCACGGTCCCGTCTTCCCTCGACCCTCCTCGGTGCTCGTGATCTACCTCCCACGGTCCCGCCTTCCCTCGACCCTCCTTGGTACTCGTGATCTACCTCCCACGGTCCCGCCTTCCCTCGACCCTCCTCGGTGCTCGTGATCTACCTCCCACGGTCCCACCTTCCCTCGACTCTCCTTGGTGTCTGTGGACTACCTCCCACGGTCCCGCCTTCCCTCGACCCTCCTTGGTGCTCGTGATCTACCTCCCACGGTCCCGTCTTCCCTCGACCCTCCTTGGTACTCGTGATCTACCTCCCACGGTCCCGCCTTCCCTCGACCCTCCTTGGTACTCGTGATCTACCTCCCACGGTCCCGTCTTCCCTCGACCCTCCTTGGTGCTCGTGATCTACCTCCCACGGTCCCGCCTTCCCTCGACCCTCCTTGGCGTCTGTGATCTACCTCCCACGGTCCCGTCTTCCCTCGACCCTCCTTGGTGTCTGTGATCTACCTCCCACGGTCACGCCCACCCTTCCGTCCCCGACGAGTCTTCTCCGAAAACGACACACAACTCAGAGACTATTAGGTCGGTGTAAAAAAAGATTGACCAATTGATAAACGGGGTTATAGTAAATAATTTATCAGATAAGAAATAGATCACCAAACTTTATAGTAAAAATAGTTTAGAGCCATAAAGTAAGGTCACTAACCATACAGAGAGAGAAATCCACAGTTAGAACATAACAAAATGAATAGTATTGAAATTTTGTACAGAAGTGTAGACCATTCCGTTCGGGAGGAAGTAATAAGAAAAAGATTTAAAAGAAACAATCAGAACAAATGAGAAAGTCTACTTAAGATTTTATTAAAATACACAAGAGTTTTTATTACGATAACCTTAAAATAACCTTAACATGGTGCACATGTTTAATTTATTTCTTAACTGTAGAAATGTTATGGTTCAAAGGTGTTCTTTTGTACCAAGTGTAAAGGTACATGAGTTTCCCTTTAAAGGTAAATGAGTAAACGAAAATACAAGGAGTCACTACGACACTTCATACATTGTGTATCTGTCTGTGGCGAGTCAAGAACGATTACAATAGGGATTCATAAAATACAAAAGTCAACGGTTTACCCTAAAAAGGATGATATAGAAGGTTGAGTAATAGTGACAATATATCCATTCGGTAATAAAATGGAGGGACAATGGACGGTTTAAGACAATGATTAAGTTTATTGAAAAGTTATCTAAGGAGACCTAAAGGACTTATACTGACATGACGGAGTCCAACCAATTCGTCCTTGACAACAGGTGTTCGGAGAAGAGATGTAACGAGACTCAATCTTAATCGGTTTTCCCCTTATCCCTGTTACAAACCTGTACTTCCATCTCGTCATTAACAATAAGAGACTTCCAGTAAGTGTGACTCATAGTCCGTCTATGTCTAGTGGTGTTCGGGGTTTCGGAGTATCTGTGGATCGTCGTGCACGGTTCTCTACTGTCGATGTGTCTCTGTCAGTACAGACTGAGAAACGTTGGGGTATCTGACGTCGCCGGTTCGAGGAGACAGGTACCTTAAGAGGTCCGTTCTTATGCTCTCACCCATCGGTAAGGGAAGAGGTCCCCTAGAAAGGTTTGGTCCCTAGTTTGGGTCTAAAGGACGTAACGTCCGTCTAAGAAATGGTCGACTCGGTGGTCCCTCCGGGAAAATTCGTCTTCGTACAAAGTTTATGACTCACGCTATATAAATGTGTCTTTTAATAGACAACAAAGAGACTTTAAGTACAAATTAATCTTAAATTGTGTACATGTGAAAAAAGGGAAGAATTTAAACAGTCAGGATGTAATTTCAAATGGAGTCAAGACAGATAAATTAATTATCTCTTATTTCGAAGTTGGATTCCAACCATTACCTTGGACCGATTCCAGTGGGTAGGACCATCACCATTTTGGAACCCTGTTCAGGTGTTCCGGACTGGAGGTTGGGTCCTACAAACAAACAAACAAACAAACAAAGGGGGTGACATAACTACTCTTTCGACTATACCTTTACCTCTAACCAAGAGGAGTTTTGTTTAGTTTGGTCAATTAGGATTTCCTTTAGTCAGGACTTATAAGTAACCTTCCTGACTACGACTTCGACTTTGAGGTGGACTACACTTCTTGACTGAGTGACCATTTCTGGGATTACGATCCTTTCTAACTTCCGTCCTCCTCTTCCCTGTTGTCTCCTACTCTTCGAACCTACCGTAGTGGCTGAGCTACCTATACTCAGACTCGTTAGAGACCCTCAACCACTACCTGTACGGACCGGACGACATCAGATACCCCCAGAGTTTCTCAGTTTGTACTGACTCACTGACTTGACTTGACTTGACTAGTGTTGACGTGTCGACCACTGTCTCTTAATTAAATCTCCTAAATTATCGTATAAACCTCTACCAAGACTGTAACCGTTAGACATACCGTTAGGTCTCATTCGAACAACCTGTTTTGAAAGCTTAAACCCCTAAATATACACGATCCCTAGACAACGGTCTTAAAGACTGACTCTGATCTTCAAACCGGTGTTCGAGGAACAGGATTGTTTCCCAACGGTTTCCTTTGACATTCTCCCTGTCGGGAGAGAACTTCGGTACTCACAAAACTAATTCCGAACGTAAGGAAAATCGTAACTAATGGAGGTCCTCTTTCTTCCTTCCTTTCTCCCCTCACCTCTCCTTCTTCCCTTTTAATCCAATGATTTACCTTATCATCTACTTCTCATAAATGATTCTACGTTTATTATTTATGTATAAAGGGGGTGATAGGCTTTCCTCTCGTAAGGATTCTTTAGAAAGTATTTCATCTTTACTGTATCTCGTTTCTTCGTGAAAAGAAGTATTTTCTCTTTTAAGGAAAGCTTATCGTTTTTGTCCATGACTACTTCCAGAAAGTATTTTCGTTTCACCGTAATTAACTTGAAAGTTTTTCGTTCCCTAGGGACATATTCCAAGAAAAAAACTGTCATCAGAGAATTCTCTACACTGAGTAGTATACTACAGGAGTAGTGTTAACGTGACAACCACTGTCTCTTACTTAAATCCTCGTTCCTCATCCCCGTTTATTTTTGTTCCTAAGACCTCGATTTTGAGAGGAATATCTCGAATGTGTCTCGTCCAGTGAAACATACGACGAGAGGATGTATCTACGTATGTATAAGGGGGAAATGTATCGACTTTGAAAATTTTGTCATTCTCATTAGTACTTTTCCTTCATACGTAATATTCCATATATACTTTTTCTCCCAATGATAGAATATAGGGTGAAGTACTTTATGATTCTTTTTACTGTTGTTATTAATCATAATTGATCCATAGTCCTTGAGACTGTATGTAGTTGTGTCACTACCCTGTAGTGGAATTAAGGGACTAAAGAGGATTTACTTGTGTTACCCTTCACCACATTTCGTTCGTAAATGTTTGTAAAACCCCCAGTGGTACTCCTTTCTAATATAGTTTTATTTCAGTCAGGGGTGGTAAACTCCTAAGGTGTAGATACTCAAGTGAATGAATATTTTTATAAAACATTAGGGTTTTAGTTATGAGTGTCCCCAATAAGTACTTGTACTCGTCTCACCTTTTCCTAAATTCAATGGGTTGTACGTGTCAGAGCCGACTCCACTCTTGTTCCGTAGTGAGACGGAAGAACAAAGTCGAGTATGACCTTTACTCACGAGAGAAACGTCAGGTAAATCACGGTAAAGGGGGTGTAAAAACACGAAAAGACGACTACCAAAGTGACGAATTTTACGAGGGGTACGTATCACAACTTAACAACAGATCACAAGGATTCACGTTCTCTGATGCTAGACGGAACTGTCATACACATATCTATTTGCTGAAAGTTAGTGTCAAATATCACGGTGACCGGTACTCAAGGTACACTTACTTCGTTGTTACATAATTTTCTACAGAAATTTATCTTTGTGTGTACTCTGTTTAAATATATGACTGTCACTACTTTTACAAACTGGTCTCCGAGTGCCCTTGTATTGTCACATTAAAAGGAACATGATTAGAACGTCCTTGGTACTTATCGAGTCTTAAGCAATTATGTCCGAAACGTATTCTGGTTCTGGTTTAGTTGATACATTATGTTTCTTGAAGTCTCATCTATGATTTGTTAAGTCAATAATTTTCATAGAGGTAGTATGGGTGGTAACCCTTGCAGACACACTGACGGAAAAGAGAAACCGACAATTGGTGGTCGATGAAAGGGTCCGACGGAGAGAGGTCGGAGAACAGTACAATGAGACGAGTGGGGGTAAGGGATAAGACCCTGGTCGATAAGAGGAAGACCTCTCGAGAAACCTTCGGATTCAACCTTCCGTCTTATCGAACAAACAGAGACGGATTGAACCTGGAGTGTGGTACGAGATACCCCAGAAAAATGTTCCACCAAGTAATTCCGTAACGTGTTTTGTTTTTGTCCATAGGAGGACTGTTTAAGAAGACAGTTCAAACTTTAATTAGAAAGGGGTGAGGGTTTGTATGTGTATGAACACAAAAAAAAGACTGTGTATAAACTACTGGGTCAACTACCATGACTCTCGTGTTAACATGAACCCCAAATCGAACCTTTATTCGGAAGTTCTTCGTGATACCCGGTGGAAACATAGGTATGAAAACGGTCATTCTTCTTTTTCCGTCACGAACACCATTCTTGGTCTCTCTGGATTAAAAAGTGTAGTTGTGGATAAAAGTTTCCTCCGTCAACCTCCACTAAATCTGTTCGAAGAGTTTAAAACGGGACCCTTTTGGTCCCTCCTCGACTAACCTATTAAAAAACAAAAAGACTTGATCAGAACAGTGCATTCTTTTTCAACTGTCAGGGGATAGTCCCGGGGAAATACAGTAGTGGTTTAGTGAGGACGGAGGTATTCTTTTTGAATTCGTCCTCAGTTTAGACGACATGTCTGTACTGGAGTGTCCCAGAGTCTATATCCCGGAGTAAAATACAATTTACTATAAAAAAAGGAAAAAACAGAACGGTGTACTCTTTAGACGAAAAGCTTACGTACCCTCTCCTGACAGACGATGAAGAATAATCATATTGAAGATTCTCTGGACTTTTTTGTACTAATGTCGGTAACAAGTTTGTTTCTTTTTGTAGTCTAGATTTTCGTCATTTACGTTACTCAATCTGGTACAACTGACAAAAATTTTTTCCCAGTTTTCTTCCACTCCTCTTAACTAGTCATTCGACCGACGATTTGGTAAAATTTACTTTTATACAAACACACACACATACGTATATATCGGATACCGAGGGACAAAAGAAAAAAAATTAACTCGTAAAGAGACGGAAACAAAGACATGGAATACCTCAAAGGGGTTGATAAAAAAGAGTCAATACTTCCCTTTTTCAAACTCTAACCAATTCCAGTTACACATTTTGTCCTAATAACATCTACTATTTAGTCTTCAGTATCAAAAAGACTGCAAAACGTCATTAGAAAGAACCCTTCTTTCATTGTACAAAAAGATGATGAACAAATAGACGAAAATAAAACTTTTATTTAAAAAACTGTAAATTCTTAACGTTTTTTAAGGACACCCTTCTTGGTCCGATCTTTATCTAACACGACCTGAACCTTTAGTCATCTGTGACACTTTCTATCACATTATTCTATGTATTCCCAAACGATTAACCTGACCCTCAAGTACTCCCTCTCCTCAACTATCGAGACTTCACTAAACCCTCCCTTATTGTACAGTCGTAATCTTATTTTACTTTTTTACTTAGTCGTGTTTCACTAAGACCTCAAGTAGACGACACTTATATGAATTTACCCTACGATAAAAACCGTTGTCAACGATAATAAAATGAGATTATTTATAAATACTTAACAAAGTTTTAAGAAATAGTTGACTGACATCACTCACTTGTCACACTCATAAATCAAAACCGTATAAATACATATTCTCACACATCCTCCTCCACTTATACTATTCTTTATTGTCGTTACACAGAAGTAAGTTTTATTTACGGGATCTAAGACCGGCTTAAAATTTTATTTAAGATTATAAAAATTTCATCCGATCTCTACTTCAAGATCGAGTTTTACCATAACCGATCATCGAGACACAAATTATCACAGGTTGAAGAGTTACTTAATTTATCCTTATAGTTTTTTCACTACTTTACATTTTACTATGACGTAAAATATGGTGGTCACTAAAGTCTCTGAAGACTTTCAGAGAGACATGGTGGGTCTTTTAACCAGTATTCAGAAAGGAAGTTTCTGACTTATGTAGACGGATGTTTAGAGAGACGAGACAAAGTGTAGAGGCATGCCGGTTTCTCGTTTTCGGTCCATAGTCAACCCATCTTTATGTTTATCCTTCGAAAGCAAACTCGTAATATGCACCCTATCCATTGGTGGTACTCTTTGATAATATCTATATCTATACACGTCTACTTGTAACCATCTGTACCTTTACTACGAACGAGTGCGTAAGGTAGTAAGGATATCCACCTGTAGTCTGTATCCCCTTCTATCGTAGACTTACTTTTTTTCTACATCATCATCATTCGATCCTCAATCTAACCTTTGATACGTGTGGTTGATCGGACGTCAACATCTAGACTTTCCCCTGTAATCTGGTAATGTATTCGTGTCATTCTCGTCCGGGTTCCAATTAAGTGTATGGGTTACAGATCTTTCTAAAGTGGAAGGAGTGTTAATTAAGTAAATTGTTTACAGGTGACTTGGAGATGAGATACGGTCCGGGACAAGATCTGTCACTGACCCATTCTTTTCTTTTCATGACGTTTTGACTCCCTTTTATTATTACATTATTTCTAAGTCTTGTTTTCGTATTTGGATCCTTCACAGGTGACATTCTAAGTCTTATTTTAAAGTCTTTTGATTACCCGTATATGTTTTCTCTTGTTGTCCTTTATTGGAATTATTTGTATTCATTTAGATAAAAATTTTTAGATTTAAGTTCTCTTATTCTACTCTGTTCTCCATTGTTTTATTTTTCCATAATGTCTGACGTCTCTTTATTAAATTTTTTTGTTTTGAACTTTCAGTTATCTTTATATCTTATTCCTTACCATTTAGTGATAAACTTATTGGTTATCATAAATGATACTTCTCTGGTCTTGATAATAAATTGTTTTTTTTAATATATTTCGTTATTAGTAAATTATTGAAAGTTATAGTAGATTATTGAAAAGACTCGACTTATTTCTGGACCTCTAGTTTGTGGTCCATTTTTGATAACCTTTAACCGGGTGAAGAATCTTTTTAAATTTGATGTTCTTATTTAAATTTTACAGTAATCGTCTTCCCTTTTAGACAAAGAATTCTGTCTTGTGTTTGTTCCCATCGAAGTCTATGGAGATATTAGATTAAGATCTACTGTCACTTCGGTGTAGATATCCAAAGATTTCCCTTTTACAACGTTGGATTCTTAAAATCCAACCGAAAGTACATACTGGTTGTCTCTTTTTAAAAGTTCCTCCGTCCAGGATTTTTCAGTATACTGTATGCATAATAAAAGAAAATTTTATTGACCAACTTCTGTATGATATTAGTAAACTCAACTTTGTTTTAATTCACCAATTCACAATTCGACACTATCAGATTGTTAATGTTATGTCTACAGGTTCATCTCCTGTCCTTTGTGTTTATTTGTATTCTCATCTTTAGTGATTTTGACTTTTCTCTTTTCGTTGTTTCTTGTAATTACTTTAATTTTCGACTAAGAAACATTGTTATTAATATTTCCATTTCGATACTTGTCTAACTGTCTTTCCTTTTTCATTTCTTCTGTTGTTAATGATTGTAGTTTTCCCTTTTTCTCTTATAGTTATATCTGGGGTATCTGTCATTTTCTTATTATATCTTTATAATTTGTTGGGATACCTATTTTCAAATTGTCGAATCTACTTTACCAGGTTAAGGAACTTTCAGTGTTTGATGTTTTTAAGTAGGTGTTTCCTTGTCTTAGGATGATCAGATACAGAGAACTTCTTCACGTTTTAAATCAAATTTGTGAGGGGTTTTTCTTTCAAAAGTCAGGTGTACCAAAGTAACCACATAAGGTTGTTTATATTTCTTTATTATCGTCTTTAAGCTGTGTTATAGAAGGTCTTCTATCTTCTTACCTTTTGTAAAAGGTTCAGTATAGTACGTCGTCGTAATTGGACTATGGTTTGTTCTGTTTTTATCGTGTTCTTTTCTTTTGATTCCTGAATTTAGGAATATTTACTCTAATTTTAGGAATTCTTTTGTAGTAGTTTAGTTAAGGTCTTTAGTCATTTTCTTTGTTATGTAGTGGTTTTTTTTTTTTTTTCCAAAAATGACGTCTTTGTGATCCGTCAAAGTCGTAAATTTTTATTTGGTTNATTTTCTTTGTTATGTAGTGGTTTTTTTTTTTTTTTTCCAAAAATGACGTCTTTGTGATCCGTCAAAGTCGTAAATTTTTATTTGGTTATATTAGATGGTATAATTGACTGATTTCGTTTTTTCGGGTGTACTAGTATGTAGTCGACCACGTCTTTTTCATAAACTATTTTAAGTTGTGGTTTTTCTAGGATCTTGAACGTTCACTCAAATCGTTCTAGTGTCCTATGTTCCAGTTGTGTGTTTTTGGTTAACATAAGGATAAATAATCGTTAGTTGTTAATCTTTGACTTCTTTTTTAATTCATGATAAATCTATCGAACTTTTTTCTCTTTTGAATCCGTATTTTAGTTTTTTTTATCTTTTTTGGGTTGGTTTTGGTCCAAATCATAGACATAGAACTTTTGATGTTTTAAACTACTTTATAGTTTCTTCTGTATTCATTTACTTCCATGAAAGACATAGGTACTTAAGTTTGTGAGTTGTTTCAATTCTACATAATTTTAGAATTTAATTTTAAATTAAAATTAATTTTAATTTTCAATTTAAAAGAGGTTTAACTAGAAATCTAAATTGAGTTAACGTTAGTTTTAGGGTGTCTTAAAAATTATATATCTATCCGACTGAGATTTTAAATATACCTTTTCATTTACTCGATCTTATTAGTTTCATTAAAAATTTCTCATTTCAACCTCCTAAGTTTGTCTTTCTCTGGATGTATTTACACCGATTGAATAAAAACTATCTCTCAACCCGATATTTCTTTCGACTCGCGATTATCAGATTTTATCAGATTATCAGATTGATTATCAGAAAGATTTTTACGACAACTTGGTTGACTTATGGGTATCCGTTTTTTTTCTTTTCTTTTCTTTCTTTGAGTTTGAAATGAAGTGTAGAATATTGTCATTGAATTGGTTAATATTGAGATTTTCATTTTAAAACATTTTGGTGTTTTGAAAGTCTTCTTTTATGTCCTCTTTTAAAAACACTGAAACCCAATTTGTTTCTCAAGAACGTATATTATGGTTGTCGTACTGTACCCCTTTTCATAAAAATTACTATGTGACCTGAATTAATTTTAATTTTTTACAATAAGACGTATTTTGTGAGTTGTCTTAATTTACAAACGTTTGACATAAAGACTGTTTCCTGAACATAGGTCTTATATATTTCTTGAGAATTTTGAGTTGTTATTCCTTTATTAAGTCAAAAAGTATTTCCAAGTTTCTAAACTTGTCTGTAAAGTCGTTTCTTCTATAGGCCTATCGTTTATTTGTGTAATTCTATGATTTGTAGTAATCGGTAATCTTTGTACGTTTAATCTTGGTTCTCTGTGAAGATATGTGGATAATCTACATATTTTTTTTTTAATCTACGATTTTTTTTAAAGACTGTTATGGTTTTCGACTGTTAGTCCCTATACTTCTTGTCCTCGAGAGTAAGAAACAACCACCCAGTAGTTTGTAAGAGTCATTTCTCTATCGACCCTTTATAAAATCTGAAACCGACGGTTCTCCGTTGCATCTCCTATAATACATCCATGAATATCCAGTTGGTAAATCTTTACATTTTTGACAAGTACTCAGTATGTTTTTATCTACCACCGGCCTAATCCCGACACCTGTTTTTAAACGGTTGAGGACAAGATGTTATATCGGTCACATTCTACTCTTCTTTTTTTTGTACGTTTTTAACTTCCTTTCTCCTGTTTAGTATTAATTAAGACTACTATATTAATAGAAAGTCCGTGTGAGTTCCGCATTGAAAAGTTGAAACTCATAAGTCCTTATACGCATTAATATTTCATGGTTATTTATACTTGGATCTAGGTAAATTTCAGTCAACAAGAGTAGACTATTTCATGTAGAAGACCCTCCTAAAAATTTACATCAAAGAGTCCTCGGGTGGGGTCTAAAAGGTTAAGTTCTCAAGACTCAGTTCCAGATTCCTAAATATAATTTTTGTCGAGAGATGAACTAGGATTATATTCATCAGGTGTTCGGTATGAAATTCTTCAAGACAAAATTAGTTAGTATAATCAGAGAAGATTTACCTACAAAGAATTGGAAACCCCTTAAAATTTACGGATACTCTCAAAACATTTCTAAATATATTTTACCTGTGACGAAAGAGGTGAGGTGGACTTTTAAGTGGATATATGGTTCCTCATTTTCTTTTCAGAGAATAACGTTACCCTTCCTCCTATCTATTCAAAATCGCACTGAATTGAACGTACTTCCCGAACGTGATGTTATGACCCAATGGGAACGCACTTAAGACTTTTTGTTAATCCCCTTTACAACCTCCCGTCACTTCACATTTGTGTCTCTTGATCGGGTATCATCATCTAAACTTCAGAAAACCCCGAAGTTCTTCGTCGAAAGGAGTGGTAGGTAAGAGTTATAAGTGAGGGGGAGGACGGTGGTGACGGTGGTAAGTGTCAGAGTTCTAGAGGTAGGTGGAACATAGAACGTCAATAGAAAGGGGGTTGAAAGACATAGATTCCCGAGTATCGGAACTCGTCTTCCAGGTTCTTCTCCTCCTCCTTCACTGTTTGTGTTGACCTTTAGCATCCATCACCATCTTTCAGTCCCTTTTCCAAAACTTGAAGTAGGACTTTTATTACCGATTGTCAATCTACTACCTCTTTTACTGTTTTCCTCTCAAAAGTACAGTTATATTACAGAAAAATTTATTCATTTCCCTATAAACGTACAAAAAATACTAATAGTGAATTCTGAACCACGTGTATTAGAGTGTCAACTGACTTGTGAGGGGAGACTGGAGAAGGAGGAGTCCCTGATTGAGTCCAAATTATCTTCGAAAGCAAAGATAGATACGGAAACTGTCGACCCTCTAATCGTCCCTGAACCGATTAATCATAAATTGACAAACGATTACAAGGTCACCCAAACAGCTAGTGTTAGATCAAATTTTACCTAAGCTTCAAAAGTTTTAGAACTTTTTTTTACGACACAGTCTTGACTAAATTAAAGAACTTTCCTAAGTTTGTTTTTAGTCTAGATAGAAATACTAGAAAACTCGGTGTAAGGGATTGTTTTGGTACAAAACTTAACCTTTATTCGGTGTTAGTAGAAATCTGTGTCTCCGATACCTTACTTTCATCTCACTTGACTTCTCGGAGGTACCTTTGTACTCGAGAGTACTCACGGGTGGTTATCGTCGGGGCGTTACTGTACGAGGGGTACGAAGGGTCCACCGGATCCTTTGTACTCCTCTGTTCAGAGTAATACACTACAAATCGTGGACTTCAAATGATTTTCCATGGTACGTTAAACTACGGATGAAAATAAGTAAACCCGTCAGTCAGTAAGTTATTTTTAAAAGAAAAATACACGATCCGTCACTTGTTTATGACTTCTATATCTCCATCTTTTATTACTGGAGATTTCTTCGACTGTAAAATCTTCCTTCTGTCCGTACATCTGTTAATGGTACAATATACGGTGTACCACAGAATTATTCCGTGTCGTACCTCGTCATCCCTGTGTCTTCTTCCTTCTGGATACAGTACTCTGTCGACGAATCCTTTCTGAAGTCTCCTCCGTCGTGAAACTGACCCAGAATTTCCTACTCACGTTAGGGACCATCGAGTCTGCCATTTCGCAGACGGATGTTACGGTTTCTGGGTCCAAGTTAGGGACCCAGTCCTTCTATGGGACCTCTTCCGTTACCGTTGGGTGAGGTCATAAGAACGGACCTTTTAGGGTACCTGCCTCCTCGGACCATCCGACGTCAGGTACCCCAATGATTCTCAGCCTGTACTGACTCGGTGAAGTGAAAGTGAAATTTCCTACTCATCCTCTAAGGGTCACCTTTTAATCCCCGTCTATTAAGATCCGTCTCCTTTGTCGTAAACGTTTTCGTATTTTGTTTAGATCCGTTCTTGTGACCTCACCCAACGGTAAAGGAAGAGGTTACGTACTTTCACTTTTCACTTTCACTTCAACGAGTCAGTACAGGCTGAGAATCGTTGGGGTACCTGACGTCGGATGGTCCGAGGAGGCAGGTACCCTAAAAGGTCCGTTCTCATGACCTCACCCAACGGTAACGGACGAGGTGTTTGTTTTACATTCTACTCTCTTTTCTGTTACCAATATAGTACCCATAAAGTATAAAGTACAATTCCTCAAATCTGAAGTAAGATAATCTCGTTATACGAGATTTCAGTTCTGTGTAGTGACTTGATAGACACACTCGAATTCAATTAATAAATTCGAAAAACCTTGGATCCCAGAAGTAGACTTTACCCCCGTTGGTTTCCAAACTCATGGTCTCGTCACAAAGTGTATCCTCCACGAACTTAGTATGGTGTATATTTTCATCGAGTTTGTTTTATCCACAAAAATAGAGGAAGCGTCTTCTCAGGTGTTTGTTTTGACTATACCGTCGTGACAACGGAAATCCCTGGGTCTGATGGGATATCACACCTAAGGTGGAAATCCTAGAGTAGTACAGATTCCAACCTCTTCCGTTACCGTGGGGTGAGGTCATGAGAACGGACCTTTTAGGATACCTACCTCCTCGGACCATCCGACGTCAGGTACCCCAGCGGTTCTCAACCTATGCTGACTCACTGAAGTGAAAGCGAAAAGTGAAAGTACGTAACCTCTTCCTTTACCGTTGGGTGAGGTCACAAGAACGAACCTCTTAGGGTCCCTACCCCTTCGGACCACCCGCCGGTAGATACCCCAGCGTGTCTCAACTTGTGTTGACTTCACTGAATCGTCGTCGTCGTACAGATTCCACTAATAGTCTCGAGGTGAGGCTCGTCGTCCTTTTTATTTCCCCCTTTTAGAGGGGAGGGTTGAACTGCGAAATTCATCGAAAGGATTTTCGGGGTATGTTTGGAAACTGAAAGTATGGTCGAAAGTGTACGGGCACGAAGGAAAGAAGTTCTTCGGACCTGATACCTCAGAAAATCTCCTTGTATAAAGGTGTGGTTTGTTTTGGTCCCGAAACCATACTTCTTCATTCCCCTCTTACCTACAACTTACCAGTAATTTCCCATGGAAGTCTCACGAGTTCATTATGACCGAAAGAAAGTAGAGACCGTTTATCCGTGTCAAACTTCCTTTTGTACAAAATTCAGTTTGTGTGAACCCAAGTGTGGGGTAGACGGTGAGTAAACGGTGTGAGTAAATGGTGTGAGTATATTTGAACCCGTATAACGGAATTAACGAGTCTCAAAGTCCAAACAGTAGATATCTTATTTCCGTCAGTACGACTGGATTGTCCGACATCTTATAAACTATGTACATGAGTCATCTATTTCTAGCTGGAGGAGCGAGTGGTTGGACCGTCTTCACATCTCGTAGTCAAGATTCACATTGAATAGTCAGCCGGCACAAGTAGGTAGGAACCCTCTCTCTGTGGTCAGTCCTAGAAAACTCACTCAGTTTTGGTGTCTGTCTACCTGTCATGTCCAAACCGTAGACCTCCTTCTTCTGTCTCTTCCTCCCAGTTCCACATTCAGTACTCTCACGTTCGGTCTTTTTATTCTCGTATGTTCTCCAATATCCTCAGATCTCTGTAACGACGGTACCCTCTTCGTCCTACACACAAGGATCCACTCCCTTGAGACTAAAACTCTATAACTCCCCCGTAATTATTCATTATCTAATGTCATTTGTTTCGGACCTGAGACACTTTACCCGGACTACAATTTATATTAAAAGACCACGTACTAGAAAAGTTACATCTTCGAGGACTCCTTTCTCGACTCAGGTTTGTGTTTTCGTAGATTATCACCATGGGACGAATAAATTGAATATACGTCTCATGTAGTACTCTTTGCGACCCGACCTTCTTCGTGTTCGACCTTAGTTCTCACGGTCCTCTTTATAGTTATTAGAGTCTATACGTCTACTGTGGTGGGCATGCCGTCTTTCACTTCTCATTGATTTCTCGGAAAACTACTTTCACTTTCTCCTCTCACTTTTTCAACCGGATTTCGAGTTGTAAGTCTTTTGCTTCTAGTACCGTAGACCAGGGTAGTGAAGTACCGTTTATCTACCCCTTTGTCACCTTTGTCATAGTCTGAAATAAAAATCCCCGAGGTTTTAGTGACGTCTACCACTGACGTCGGTACTTTAATTTTCTACGAATGAGGAACCTTCTTTTCAATACTGGTTGGATCTATCGTATAAGTTTTCGTCTCTGTAATGAAACGGTTGTTTCCAGGTAGATCAGTTCCGATACCAAAAAGGACACCAGTACGTACCTACACTCTCAACCTGACACTTCTTCCGACTGACGATTTCTTAACTACGAAAACTTGACACCACAACCTCTTCTGAGAACTCTTAGAGAACCTGACGTTCCTCTAGGTTGGTCAGGTAAGACTTCCTCTAGTCAGGACCCACAAGTAACCTCCCTGACTACGATTTCGACTTTGTGGTTATAAAACCGGTGGAGTACGTTTCTCAACTGAGTAACCTTTCCTGGAACTACGACCCTCCCTAATCCCCGTCCTCCTCTTCCCCTATTGTCTCCTACTCTACCGACCTACCGTAGTGACTGAGCTACCTGTACTCAAACCCATTTGAGGCCCTCAACCACAATCTGTCCCTCCGGACCGCACGACGCTAAGTACCCCAGCGTTTCTCAGTCTGTACTGACTCGCTGACTTGACTTGACCTGACTCCCGGATCACTGGAACCAAACGTATATCGTACTTTTTATTCGTTGAATAAAGTATTTATAGAATCAAGAACTATAAACTAACGTTCCTTATCTTTGAGTGTGTGTCGTTAAGTTTATCTCTTCAAATACCTTTCCTATGTCAACTGTTAAAGCACCGGTGAACTTTGGTCTTATCTGAACCTACCAGGAAAACTCTTAGGTACTCCGGACCTGGAACAGTCAATCCTTCCTCCGACGACAAAACAGAGAGTAAAGACGAAGAGAGACGGGGGGTGAAGTATAGGACGGAGATAACCGTGTAACGGGAAAAGCCGAATCAGTATTGAACACTTGAGAAAAAATAAAAAAGTTAAAAAATTTTAAATAAATAAAAATTAATTTTTATTTAATAAATCACTTGAGAAAGAATTGGAATTGTGATGTGTCGTAAAATAACGGTACCGCTACTGAGTCCGAGACTGAGGTGTTCAGAAAAGGCAAGTTAATAGGTGTAGAATATCGATGTTATAAGATCAGAGTATTAATTTGAGATTAGTAAATTTTAGAATCGAGTTGGTCGGATTCCTGACAGAAGACTCTACCTACAGATGAAGATCAGATTAGTCGACACTGATTTCACATCCTGTCCCAGTGTATTGATACACCTGTTGATTCGGAGGATGAGAGGATTTATACTCATCTGTTCCCATTTAAGTTCTGAATTTGAATGTCGACGCATCGATTCTACACGGTAGATGATGGTGTGGATGGTGTCAGGGGTCCTTATAGTCGAAGTACTCGTAAGGAGAATAAGGGTGACAAGATTGAGGGAGATAGTGATATTGTTGGGTGTGGTGTTAGTGGCGGTGTTAATAAACGTGATAGTGATTGTGTAGGTAGGAGTAGTCGTGGTTATAGTGATCGTGGAAAGAGTGGTGGTGTCAGGGATGGTATTGGTAAGTGGTGTTAACGGTAGTCTTGGTAGTATGGTGGGGGAGGTAGTAATTTCGGTAGACGCGTAAATGGTGGGAGTAGTGTGTTGGTGACGATGGTGACAAAGGTAACAGTCGTAGTGGTGGTGGCGAAGATAAGAGGTAGTGGTAGTGAAGACAATGGAGGTAGTACTGGTGGTCGTAGGGGAGGTGTTGGGGGCGGTCGTGGTAAGGTAACGGTGGCACTGACGACGACGGTTGTGGTGGAGGTAATGATGACGGCGACGGTCAAAGTGACGACACGCGTTCGGGGTGTTAATAGTGGAGGTGGTATAGTGATGGCGGTGACGGTGGTGGGAGTCACAATAGTAACGGTGGTAGTAGTGACAAAGACGGCGACGGAAAAGTGGTAGTGACAGAGGTGGTAGTAGTGACGTTGATGGTGGCGATAATGACGGACATTTTTGGATCCGACTTTTGTTTCTAATGTGAGACACACTGGATGAGAATCGTCTCTCTCCTCCACCTCAATCCTATCCGTCTGAAGAGACCACCGAGTCTACCATTTCACAGACAGATGTTACGCCCTCTGGACCCAAGTTAGGGACCCAGCCCTTCTAGGGGACCTCTTCCTTTACCGTTAGGTGAGGTCATGATAACGGACCTTTTAGGGTACTTGTCTTCTCTGACCATCCGATGTCAGGTACCCCAGCGTTTTTCAGCCTGTGCTGACTCACTGAAGTAAATGAATGAACGAATGGACACTGAAAATCTTGATGTAGTTACGGTCATTGAGAAGTATCAATAGGTCTGGACTTTTGAATCAGTAGAATAGGAGGTATCGAGTAATGAGTAATTCATGATATCTAAGAATAAAGATTAAACGGTAGAGAAGGGTTAAAAGGAGGGACGACGGTGGTAGGGAGTAAAGTATTTACCTACTAATATGGGTAAAGGATTAACCGAGAGACGGAGATCAGATAGAGGGAGGTTTCATATAAAGTGCAGTACGGTTTATTTAGAAAGATTTCATGACTAAAGTAACGGAAAGACGAGACGAGTTTTGTCGGTTTAAAAGGGTAGATCTTGATTTTTGAGATCTAGGTCTGATAAAAAATTCAGAATAAAGGGTACTGAGAGGACGACCTTGAGACCCTAAGACGAACCGATTGTATGAGTAATAAGAAGTTTGGATTGTGCCGGTTATGGGTAGAGGTGTGATGACGTGTTTGAACAGGAGACAAACCAGATAGGAGATGTTAAGAGATAAAGGTACATTTAAGATGAAAAAAGTTGTGAACCGACTTTAGTTTGTAGAAGGCACCTTAAATTCCCCAAGACGAATTTATCTAATTTCCTAAGATGAAGTCCTACTGTCTGATTTAGGGGTACTATCTGAGAGACAGTGGACCAGGAATCTTTTTACTACCATTTCGTTGTCTTACCATATTTGGACGTTGTCGTTCGGTTATCTTCCTATGAGTAGTTGTCTATTCTCTAATATTGTTTACAGGTCTACTATCTTTCATTTACATCTCCGTAGTAACCAAACTTCGTGTCGACCCTTTGTCACTGGAACTCCTTCGACGTACTTAGGTTTTCGTCGTCTTGGTGTCTTGGAGACCTGAGTCTCCCTTGTGTGTGTTCTCGTACTTATTCTTCGTCTCGACTTTTGGTCCCTTACTCACTTTCCCGATATTTGTTTTACCTTTTATGGAGAGAGGAACGTGTTTACAGTCCGTCCATCTGTAAATAGGAATCAAATTTTTGTGTGTGTGTGTGTGTGTGTGTGTCCACCCCTCTCCCTCTCAACACCGTAAAAAGAAAGAAAGAAAAAAAAAAAATTTCACTGTAATGTAGACCTCGCTTGATTCCGTTGATGACCTCCACAATCGTGGATTTTCATTTCGCCAGGAGTAGGACCGAAAACCTTCGTCTTACCAAACGAGGGGTGGACGAGTGGAATTTCTGTACAGACAGTCATTGTTCAGGTACGGGTATTTATATCTAAACGGACGGATCAGGTGTGAGACTATATAGTTACTTGTAAGTTTCAATAGGTCTGTTAAATCCTCTTTTTTTCGTCAAAATTTCTCTTTCTCGTTCCTTTTGACTTGTACTTGTATTAAGTTCAAGTTAATAAATTTTTATATTTAGATTAGTCGTCCGAGTCACTACAAATTTTTCGGTAAATTAGATGTTTAGTTCTTATCCTTTGATACGATTTCCTACTAGATCCATGTTCTTTCATCAAACCTTTAATTCTTATACTAACTCTTGAAGGGACAACCGTGTTAACCATTCTGAGACGGACGGCTACTTCCCCTGTGCCCAAGTTAGGGACCAGGTCCTTCTAAGGTGTACGGCACCTCGTCGATTCGACCACACGGTGTTGAGGACTTCGGACACGTGGATCTCGGACACAACTCTTCGGGTACGTGGTGTTGTTTCTCACTGGGGTTGAGGGACGTCGATCTCGGACGTACGTCGCTGCTTCTGAGTCACGTTTGTTTTTATTTATGTAATTAATTCTTTTTATTTTTTATACTAAGACTTTATTTTTATGTTCTCTTCGTAACCTCCTTTCGGATCTTTTGGAGAGTCTCGTGTTTTCATTTTTCCGGTTCCCCACTTTGTATACTCGTTATTCTTACACGTACTCACGAGTCATTGATTCAGTGCAGGTCGAAAAACACTGGGGTGGTCCGAGGAGACAGGTACCTTAAAAGGTCCGTTATTATAACCTCACTCGACGGTAAAGGAGGAGATCTCCTGCAAAAGTTGGGTCCCCAACTTGGACTCAGAGGACACGACCGTCCACCTAAGGAATGATAACTCGGTGGACCCTTCGGGTATTTCTAATTTCTGTGTCTCGTAGTATGGTCCTCCAGGTTATAGGTAATTCTCTTCTCGATTTACTTACTATTGTTTATTTACGTCTCTTCTATTAATAGTTTATTTATTGGTTTCTTTTAAAAGTCTCGATTTCTCTTTTCGCTTAAAGTTTAACTTTTCCGGATATTTTACATTTTACTTACTTACTCTTTTTTGAGTGTGAAGTGGACAGTAACAGGTTTTTATCGATAATATTTCGGTCTATCCTCGAAGGGACACCGAGTCTGTCATTACTTAGACGGACGGTACGTCCTCTGGGTCCAAACTAGGGACCCAGTCCTTCTAGGGGACCTCTTCCCTTACCGTTGGGTGAGGCCATAAGAACGGATTTCTTAAGGTACTTGTCTCCAACCGCCCGAAGTCAGGTACCCCGACGTTTCTCAGTCTGTGCTGACTCTCTGATTATGTGTGTTTCGGTCTATCTGTGTGTATTGTAAACCTTTTTTAGATACATATGTATACCCGAAGGGTTCATCGAGTCACCATTTCTTAATCGGACGGTTACGTCCTCTGTGTCAAGTTAGGGACCTTCTAGGGGACTTCCTCCTTTACCGTTGACTGAAGTTATAAGAGCGGACCTCTTTAGATACCTGTCTCCTCTGACTGCCCGATGTCATGTATCCCAACGTTTCTCAGTCCGTGCTGATTCTGTGATTCGTTAGTGAACACATATGTTTGTATATGTTGTGAATTATAAACATTAGTTTATATAGAAATTGTTTTTACGTTTATATATATTGTGTAAATTGTGTACGGAAATTAATTTTTTTTTTTTTTTGTGAATCCACCTTAGTACCGGACGGGGATCACTTTACTTTAGACGAGGGACGATGTTAATTATGTTTCCTGACATCCCACCATAAAACGTGTCGTCCAATGTGACTTTTCTGTCTAACCAGGAGAGGTTAATCGACATTAGGGTATAAACATATAAAAAAATCCTCAAGGTTATTTTACGGGTATCGTTCACTTGTATTTTATCCAGGACCAATTACTGTCATTGAGTATAGAGTGTCTACAGTGTATTGTCACTGTAGACCGTTCTTCACCCTTAGTGCGAGTTTCTTTTGTTTTGTTGTCGGATTTGCGACTTTTCTACAGGAAAAGTAGTAGTCAAGTCAAATCAAGTTAACGAGTCAGCACAGGTTGAGAAACACTGGGGTACTTAACGCCGTGCGGTCCGGAGGGACAGGTAGTGGTTGAGGACCTCGAGTGAGTCTGAGTACGGGTAACTCAGCCACTACGGTAGGTCGGTAGAGTAGGAGACAACAGGGGAAGAGGAAGACGGGGGTTAGGGAGGGTCGTAGTCCCAGGAAAGGTTACTCAGTTCAGAAGCGTACTCCACCGGTTTCATAACCTCAAAGTCGAAATCGTAGTAAGGAAGGTTACTTGTGGGTCCTGACTAGAAATCCTACCTGACCAACCTACAAGAACGTCAGGTTCCCTGAGCGTTCTCAGAAGAGGTTGTGGTGTCAAGTTTTCGTAGTCAAGAAGCTACGAGAAGTGTCAGGTTGAGAGTGTAGGTATGTACTGGTGACCTTTTTGGTATCGGAACTGATCTACATGGAAACAACCGTTTCATTACAGAGACGGAAACTTATACGATAGATCCAACCAGTATCGAAAGGAAGGTTCCTCATTCACAGGAAATTAAAGTACCGACGTTAGTGACAGACGTCACTAAAACCTCGGGGGGTTTTATCTCAGACTGTGACAAAGGGGTAGATAAACGGTACTACACTACCCTGGTCTACGGTCCTAGAATCAAAAGACTTACAACTCACACCATAGTAGACGTATAGACTCCATAACTATAAAGAGGGTCGTTAGAACAGTCATATCCCCTGACTTTACGTTTTCATCTTTCAGTTCTCTATGGACCTCATTGTCCATTCAAACCAGATCCTCATGTTTTACGTCTTCGTGTTTCCGATTGTCAAAACGGTCCTCTTGCGTGACCAGCGTCGATTGTGAAAGAAGGTTGTTGTCTTCTCTGTCGAGATGTGTACCTGCAGTGGTCTACCAGTTGTGGTTTTAGTCTAACTAATATAAGAAACGTCGGTTTCTACCTCTTCGAGATATGTCAGTCGATCTTCTTATGGTCCTCGACTGACACCGAGTCTAGTACTTGTGGAATAACAGTTTAAGTCTGAATTTAACTTCTTTCATCCCTTTTGGTGATCCGGTAAGTCCATACTGGATTTATTTTAGGGAAAACTAATATGTCACCTTCATTGTTTATCTAAATTCTCTAATCTAGACTATCTGTTCTCACGGACTTCTTGATACCTGACTCCAAGTATTGTAACATGTCCTCCGTTACTAGTTTTGGTAGGGGTTCTTATTTACGTTTTTTCTTTTTACCAAAAGACTCCTTAAGAATGTTTATCGACTTCTTTCTTCTCTTCACTTTCCGTTCCCTTTTTCCTTTCTATATGGGTAAACTTACGTCTCAAGGTTTCTTATCGTTCCTCTCTATTCTTTCCGAAGGACTCACTACTTACGTTTCTTTATCTCCTTCTGTTATCTTACCCTTTCTGATCTCTAGAGAAGTTCTTTTAATCTCTATGGTTCCCTTGTAAAGTACGTTTCTACCCGTATTATTTCCTGTCTTTACCATACCTGGATTATCTTCGTCTTCTATAATTCTTCTACACCGGTCTTATGTATCTTCTTGAATGTTTTTTCTAGAATTACTGGGTCTATTGGTACTACTACGTTAGTGAGTGGATCTCGGTCTGTAGGACCTTACACTTCAGTTTACCCGGAATCTTTCATACTGATGTTTGTTTCGATCACCTCCACTATCTTAAGGTCAACTCGATAAAGTTTAGGATCTAATACGAGACTTTCACAACGTGAGTTATGTGGTCTTTTAAACCTTTTGAGTCGTTACCGATGTCCTGACCTTTTCTAGTCAAAAGTAAGGTTAGGGTTTCTTCCCGTTACGGTTTCGTGCAAGTTTGATGACGTGTTAACGTGAATAAAGTGTACGATCGTTCCAGTGTGAGTTTTAGGAGGTTCGGTGTGAGGTTGTCATACACTTGGTTCTTGAAGGTCTATAAGTTCGACCTAAATCTTTTCCGTCTCCTTGGTCTCTAGTTTAACGGTTGTAGACGACCTAGCGTCTTTTTCGTTCTCTTAAGGTCTTTTTGTAGATGAAGTCGAAGTGACTGATACGATTTCGAAAACTGACACACTTAGTGTTGTTTGACACCTTTTAAGAATTTCTCTACCCTTATGGTTTTAAGAATTTCTCTACTCTAGTGGAATGGACCGAGGTCTCTATAGACATACGTCCAGTTCGTCGTTGTCAATCTTGTCCTGTACCTTACTACCGGACCAAGTTTCGACCCTTTCCTCATGTAGTTCCGACATATAACAGTGGGACGAATAAATTGAATATACGTCTCATGTAACACACTTTACGGTCCGACTTACTTCGTGTTCGACCTTAGTTCTAACGGTCCTCTTTATAGTTATTGAAGTCTATACGTCTACTGTGGTGGGAATACCGTCTTTCGTTTCTCCTTGATTTCTCAAAGAACTACTTCAACTTTCTCTTCTCACTTTTTCGACCGAATTTTGAGTCGTAAGTCTTTTGCTTCTAGTACCGTAGACCAGGGTAGTGAAGTACCGTTTATCTGTCCTTTTGTTAAATTTGTCACTGTCTGAAATATAAGAACCCAAGGTTTTAGTAACGTCTGACACTGATGTCGGTACTTTAATTCTGTGAACGAGGAACCGTTCTTTCAATACTGTTTACATCCGTCACATAATTTTTCGTCTCTGCAGTGAAACGGCTGTCGTCGTGTGGTCCGGAGGGACAGACAGTGTTCTTTCTTCACATCCCTATCCTATTTATAGATCAGATTTCCTGGGAAGACGTACAAATTTGATCATAAAAAGTAGTCAAACGTTCAATGTCAGAGTAGGGACGACTGACTCTCGTTTCCTTGGACGATACGGACGGGGTGTTATCGACTGACAAGGTCGGCGAGTAAACTCTTGAGTGTCTGAACGTCTTGGAGTGCCTTACAGACTCCCCTTACCCATCTTCTGACGTTGGGAAAAGTGGCTACGAGCTACCACGTGTTAGGACCTGTTTCTCCCATCTCGTGACCCTGATGTCAAATCCGTTCAGGGAAATGAAGAGAAGTTCATCGATTATATGGGTTAAACAGTTGGATGCATCTTAAAACTCCTATTTATCCTAATGATTTAATCGTACGTAGAATTCGAGACTGACTCTCCTTGTCATAAATACCTCATGTTATACTTCTGGTACGTGGGTTAAATAAGAAAATCTATAAAGAATGAACTAAGAACTTATTCAATAGAATAATTACGTAAACTAGTAACGATATCGAGGGAATGGAGGTGGGAGTGGGAAATCTTAGTGAGAACGACTTCATAGGAAACCCACACCCATCACCACTAATGGCGTCAGATCATTACGAGTCTAAGAAATCACTCTACTGAATTTAGTTCATTAAAACCGAGTCAAGCGGTATTCCTGTCTCATATTTTTGACCGCATATTTAACACGATACCGGAGAGGAGGTCCCTACAAGTAATTCCTTGTGGTGTAAGATGGATGTACCATAAGAAAGACCAAAGTCGTAGTCCTTCTCGAATATGATTTAACAAAATAAGAGGACAATTATTGTGATTTACCTCATCGACCAGATTAAAGGTCGAAAAACAACCAATTATTTATCGAATCCCGATTCAGACTTCGTCGTGTCGTATCTCGTCTCTGAAGACCTCGATCTGAAGACTTACTCTTAACCTCGAGGTGGTAAGTAGTCGAAACACTCAACCCTGGTCAATGGGTTAGAGAAACGGTAAACAGGTATCAGTGGGTATCCACCCTTATTAATATCTTGGTTGGGGTATCCCAGTAATACTTCTAATTTACCGATTTATAAGTATTTCTCGAATCTTGTCACTGACCATGTATTTGTTTTATTTAAGAAAGTGTACATAAAAAACATAGTTGGAGTGAATATCAAGGTAATATACAGGAACGCACATAAAATAAGAAAAAAGAATAGATAAAACGGTAAAGATACCGATTATATAGTAATGTCTATGTGTCACTGAAAATTTCTATTAAAGAGATTACAACCTAGAAATTCAACAATCATTACGAAAGGACTCACGGTTTCTCAACTACGAAAGTTTGACACCACAACCTCTTCTGAGAACTCTCAGAGAACCTCACGTTCCTCTAGTTTGGTCAGTTAGGATTTCCTTTAGTTAGGACTCATAAGTAACCTTCCTGATTACGATTTCGACTTTGAGGTTATGAAACCGGTGACCTACACTTCTTGACTGAGTAACCTTTTCTGGGACTACGACCCCTTCTAACTTCCGTCCTTCTCCTCCCCTACTGTCTCCTACTCTACCAACCTACCGTAGTGGTTGATCTGTCTGTAATTAAATTCGTTCGAGGTCCTCTGCCACTTCCTGTCCTTTCGGATTACACGACATCATGTACCCTAGTGTTTCTCAACCTGTGTTGACTCACTGACTTGTTGTCGTTTACAAAGGGATGATATATAAAGTAACGTCAACCGTAGGAACATGTATGATGGAAATCTAAACAACATTAAAGGAAGATTATCTTTCGAGTCTTAACCCTAATAACACAGTTTCCCATAGTCATATAAATTCCGAAAACTAATTATTACGATTTTATTAAAGTATTTACAATAGAAATAATAGGAAGTTAGTCGTTATTTATTTTCATAACTAAAGAAGTACAAGGGTAATTATAGTTCTTAATAGAAATTTTTTGTTATATTTTAACCTCCTATAAAAATTTACTGTGAAAAAAGATCACACTACAACCAGGAGTTAAAACCTTTAAGGTTTCTAGGTTCCTCAAGTCTTGAAAGAAGACGAGTGGATTCTTCTACACACATTACGTTCTTATGAAGTTTTCTCGACCTTTACGTTTCTGTTACAATAGTCAACCGACAAATATATATGACAAATATATTGAAACCACACGATGATAAAAGACTACTATAACCATATAATTATAAAAGGATTTAATAATATACGTAAAGCATTTCTTTTCTTTTTAGTGCCCGTGATTACTATTTTATAAGGTGGTTTACTTATCTAGTGTAACATGAAACAATAAGGGTACAACGATCAATAACTTCAAAAAGACAATGTAATATTCATTACGACGTTGTCTGTAGAAACGTGAATTTCGACAAAGTAATTAGATCAACGAAAAAATCTAATATAACGGTTTTCTTCTTAATAACCCTATTTTGTACTGATTTAACATGTTTCTAGTAAACTTTTCGAAAAAATCTTTGTATTTCATTATACAAAACCACCTGTCCTTCTTACATAAAAGTATCAAAATTCTCCTTTTGTGAGGATATCTTCGTTCAAATATTACTTCGATTACTTCGTACCTGATTCCCCGAAGAGTGAATGCGTCCGAGAGAAAGGATAAGAAACTTACTGGTAGTCATTACACAATTGTGTCAGTATACAACAAATTCAACGATTTCATTCAGTAAAATTTTGTTAAACGGTTCTGACGATAGAGAAAGGTGAAATAGAAGATGAAGTAGAATGGAGGGAGTCTAACCACTAAATTTTTACAGTACACGTTCGAAAGTTCGGAGTGTTTTGAACGTAGACGAGGACTTAAAGATGAATTCTATCCGTTCAACTTCTTACGACCATAGGTATATGATTCGGGATACCTGAAAGTATAAGGGATTGTCTCGACCAAATCTCTTTTCGGTTCTCGACACGAGACCCGGTCGAGAATCTACGTTCTCGTCCTATTTTCGAGAATTTTGATAAATAACTTTCGACCAAAAGGACCTGTCTACCTTTTCTTCAGACGGTCTCCGAGTCGGAACCTCTCCTTCTTCAGAGGTAGTCCTAGGAACGAGACCTAAGGCCCTTGTCCTAAGTCAAGGAAAGCAGACACACTGACGCGAGTCTGGGGAGTCGCAGTAAGGTTTCTAGTCGGACTTCCATCCCGAGTGGTTTCATGGTGTCGTCCCGGTCCTAAGTCTCCGTGGTTCCCACGGTTTGTCTTTAGTCTCTTGACGGGTTCTTCATCGACTGTACGAGTTCTGGTCCTATACCAGACGATCACGGGTTGTCGAAGTAGGAATCCCGGAAGTAAACCCTTTTCCTCGCTTTTCTCTTTTTTTTTTTAATAAGAGTGTGTGGTTTGAGATAAAAGGGTTGGTTTTAGAAAAACGAAAAGGGAAACGAGAATGCACTTTCATCCGTATCCCCAACTGACTAACCCCAAAGAATGTCCTTTCTGACTAGTTCCTTCTTTTTATCTACTACCATCCCTGTCGACTTCGACTTCGAGGTTATGAAACCGGTGTACTACACTTCTCGACTGAGTGACCTTTTCTGGGACTACGACCCTTTCTACCTTCCGTTTTCTTCTCTCACCGTCTCCTACTCTACCAATCTACCGTAGTGGTTGAGTTACCTGTACTCCAACTCAAACCAGACCCTCTATCACTTCCTGTTCTTTCGGACCGTACGACGTCAGGTACCCTAGTGTCTCAGTCTGTGTTGAACCCTTGACTTGTTTTTATCCCTGTCGGTTCCAGGGTAATCTTTACTTTCCGTCCCTCTCCGTTCCAGTTTCCCGTTCGTGTACAGGAACTCACCTCCCTTTGACAGAGTTAAGAATTATAATGGAAGATATCAAAACTAAACCGTAGACATGAATGCCCTGTCCAGAGAGAGGAAGTGTCTCGGGGTTGAAATGATAACATTTCTTCCCGGTATTTTCGTTCTTCTTTCCTAGACTTAAACCCTTCCTTCTCCTCACTCCCCTTATTGTCCTCCGGACCCTTTCTCTAGTATCAGAAGAGTGCCTCGTCACTCTTTCAGTGTTGAAGATGAAGATCTTTAAACTAAGTATACAATTTCGTTTTTCTCTGAAACCTGTGTCGTCCCCTTTATTTACCCTCCCTGTTTAATTCTCTCGGTGTGACTTTGTATATGTAATGGGTTACATTTTGTCTATCGATCACCCTTCAACGACATATTGTGTCGTCGAGTTGGGTCACGAGACCCTATTTGTTCTCCCCACCTCACCTCACCTCCCCACCTCCCTTCAAGTTCTCCCTCCCCCGGATTCATATAAATACTGACTAAGTACAAAAACGTACTGTCTTTGGTTGTGTTGTAACATTTCGTTACTAAGAGGTTAATTTTTAAATTTTGTTCTCTGAAACTCAGAAAATTCAGTCTTTAAACGTATATGTGATTATCAGTTATTTGTTTAAATTAGAAGGGCCCCCGACTGAAGTTTTAAGGTAGACTCTCATCAGAGGAAACAAAGGCATCGGGTGACACGGGTACGAGGATTCTCGACCTGATGTTGTGAAGTCACGGTGCAGATGTCCTCTGAGATTGGGGTCTGAACTTCCTACGATTTAGAGAGGATCAGGAACCTTACATTAATGGTAATTCCGACTTTTTACTCCCGTTACTTGTCATCACCGTCTAAAAAAGTTCAAATACATTTGTGACCGACGTTCCTTTGCCGAACTAGTAACCTTAGTTTCGTAGGGACAGTGTAGTCACGAAATTTAGAGATTCGTTGAGGAACTTCTAGTGTACCGGAGACACTTGTACCATCGACTATTTTCCGGGAAAATTCGAGTGAATAGACGGGGACGTTCGTCTCTGACGGGATTTCGTCGTAGGACCCCTTGGGTCGGTGGGTCACCACAGACCCCCTACACAACCACGGTGCTCTGTCTCCGTCCGAAGACCCTACAAGGACGTCCACATGGACCGAACCTTTCCTGAGGTCTGACCACAAGAAGGTTCCATTTAATGTGAAATTAGGGGAGGATCCGGTGTAAACAAAATAGACCAGTTTACTTGTGGGTCCCGATGGTCTCTGGACGTCGACGGACACCTCTTGTTCCTCTTTCCTTTCCTTTCCCAGACACAGGAAACAGATTTTCTAGTCCTTGGATTGTTTGGACCTGGGTTCTCGGAAGGGGACCAGAAAGGGTGGGCCCTTGAGAGACTTCGTGAAAGTAAAAACTTTTCATTTATAAATACACTTGGGTCATAAGGGACACCCGGAGATCGTGACAAGAACTTATGTTATAATTTAGTACTTCTGTTTGTGTTTTCTTCTCCTTCTAAAGGAAAAGGAGTTTAGTCGTTCCTTGGTGGTTCTAGGTCATCGGTACATCTGTCAAGTTGATTTACTAAAGTTGGTCGATTATGTTAGAAGGGATCAACCTTCGGTGAATCTGTTTTTATTGGTTACATTTAATGGATCATGTCACCGTTCGTGTAGTATAAAGTAATTTTTTTACAAATTATGGACGGGACACAAAGAAATCACCCCGTCCAAGAACTTAGTGGATCCGAGTTTCTTTACATACTGTTTGTCTCTTCGACCTAGTTATACGTTTCTAAATCAGGGTAGTGACTCTACCCATGATTTTAATTTGAACCACCCTCTTACCGTAACTTTGTACATATTATAGTATATTCTTTGCTTAGTGGTCAGGTCCAAGCTACGTCCTATGTCCTACGAATCCCGACCACATGACCCTACTGGGTCTCCCTACCATACCCCTCCCTCCACCCTCCCCCCAAGTCCTACCCCTTGTGCACATATGGGCACCGTCTAAGTACAACTACATACCGTTTTGGTTATGTTATAACATTTCATTAATCGGAGGTTAATTTTATTTATTTAAATATTTTTATTATTTATTTGCCCTTTTAAAGAAAGAAAGAAAGAAAAAAAAAATGAAATGTTATGACATAACCAAAACGGTATGTGACTGTACTTAGACAGTGCCTACATGTACTCAAGGGTAAGGACTTGGGGAGAGGGTGGTGGGAGGGGTATACTAGAGAGACCCAGTAGGGTCACGTGGTCGGGGTTCGTAGGACATAGTTTGGATCTGACCGATAAGTAAAGAATGTACTATCATATGTACAAAGTTACAGTAAGAGGGTTTAGTAGGGTGGGAGAAGGAGAGGGTGTCTTAGGTTTTTAGACAAGATATGTAGACACAGAGAAAACGACAGAGCGTATGTCCCAATAGTAATGGTAGAAAGATTTAAGGTATATATACACAATCATATGACATAACCACAAAAAGAAAGACCGAATGAAGTGAGACATATTATCCGAGGTCAAAGTAGGTGGAGTAATCTTGACTAAGTTTACATAAGAAAAATTACCGACTCATTATGAGGTAACACATATACATGGTGTCGAAAGAATAGATAAGTAGACGACTACCTGAAGATCCAACGAAGGTATAGGACCGATAATATTTGTCACGACGTTACTTGTAACCCCATGTGCACAGAGAAAGTTAAGACCAAAGGAGCCACACATACGGGTCGTCACCCTAACGACCCAGTATTCCGTCAAGATAAACGTTAAAAAATTCCTTAGAGGTGTGACAAGAGGTATCACCGACATGATCAAACGTAAGGGTGGTTGTCACATTCTCCCAAGGGAAAAGAGGTGTGGGAGAGGTCGTAAATAACGAACATCTGAAAACCGAACGTCGGTAAGACTGACCACACTTCACCATGGAGCAACAGCAAAACTAAACGTAAAGAGACTATTACTCACTACAACTCGTAGAAAAGTACACAAACAATCGGTAGACATACAGAAAAAACCTCTTTACAGATAAATCAAGAAACCGGGTAAAAAACTAACCTAGTAAATAAAAAGACCTTAACTCGACGTATTCAACGAACATATAAAAACTCTAATCAACAAACAGTCAACGAAGTAAACGATAATAAAAGAGGGTAAGTCTTCCGACAGAAAAGTGGAACGAATATAAAAGGAAACAACACGTCTTCGAAAATTAAAATTAATCTAGGGTAAACAAATAAAAACGAAAATAAAGGTCATAAGACCCTCCACCCAGTATCTCCTGTACTGACTCGCTGAAAGTGAAAGTGAAGGAAAGTTACTAGTATTTTTGGTTAACACTTGACTAAAGAGATCAGTTTCACCCGTTTGTGACTAAGTAAACAAGTGGTGGACCAAATAATTAAACAAGACCTTTGACAAAGTCGAGAACCTGAGTCTCTATATGTTCTGGATCAAAGATTAGGTGACGGGGGGTGTTGGTGTTTGTGTGCGTGTATGTGTATATCCTAGGATATCAGTTTTCTCTTCTGTCAGTATATTTGGTTATTAGTTTTACGGTTAGACTATTGTCATCTAAACGGGTTTCACGAGGTTCTAGTGTTCTATTTCCTAACAGTTGGATAAGTTAATTTCTTCGGAAATGTCTTTTCCACTCGAAAGGTGAGCAGGAAATTCGTCGGTCAGACCAAAGGTACAGATTTGTGGGTGGGTTAATCGGTTCGTTCGTCTATTTTTGTTATACAGGTCTTCCTTTGAGAAGATAATCACAGTATTCTTATACTACTGTTTTTATCTCTTTCCTTACTCTTTTTCCTTTTTGTCTCTTTTATGTAACAGTAAGAATTTCATGAAGGATTTCATGTAATTACTGAGTTTAAAGGAACCTCTATGTAGTTTTTCCTTTCTTCTTAAATAACTACCCATCTCCTTGTCTATCTACACTCTATTTCGTTTGTCTCAATTTATAATTAACAGGTTTGATTCACTCATATACTTACAAACGACATGTTGAGAAAGTTGAAAGGACATACAATTTTAAAGTGTATTACGATCCTTTTTCAATAGAGTGTATTTCAAAAGGACTTACTATACACGTCAAAAATCTAAAATAAATAGAAGGTAATCAACAGGTAAAGGTAAAATTCATCAGGTACTTTTTCACAAAAGTTTCCCGAAATAAGATCAAACGAGAGGATATTAGGGGATCTCTGATAAATCCCGAATTAACTAGAGATCCCTAGGTACTCGGAATCCTATTCTTGAGGACGAACCCCCTAAATTAAATCTTTGATTTTCTATTAAATTTGATCTTAGATGTATGACCACTGTCTAATGTAAACGAAACGGACATCTTTGAATTGACACCTAGTTTTTGTCCCCTTCTGAAGGTAAAGTTATACCGTCTGAGTCAAGTCAAGTCAAGTCAGCGAGTCAGCACAGGCTGAGAAACGCTGGGGTACTTAACGTCGTGCGAACCCATGTGTGTAAATGGAGGAGAGAGACGGTCCTAGATTAACTTTACTGTGTTTTATACGTTGACTTTTTATGTGAATATTGTTCGACTCGTTGTTCTTTACTATAGTGGTCATCTGGTATACAAACCCCCTTAAAGATCTTCAATCTTTTGATTATTCTAGTCTAACTATTTCTTTGGTCTCACCTTTATTTGATATGTGTTTAATCCTACCCCTTTTCGCACGACTCTTCTTTCGATAAGTAGGGGTCCACAAGATCTTAGAAGTTTTCGTTACTTATCTTTAGTCTTGACCTCCTCTAGTACCTGTACCCCGTTAGGAATCCCGTTAATTCCCTAAGGAACGACTTGTCGAACCAGACATCAGGGACAGGTACGGACGTATACCTGTCTTTCCGATCGGTGTCACAGACGGAGGTCCTGTTTCGGAGTTCTTATGAAAGATACCACCGTTAAGACGGAAACCCCCGACACCCCTCTCCCACAGGATTGTAAAAAACTCAAATCTTTCTCTTTTCATCTTATCTCGAGACCCTTTAAGATCACGATGTATTACTAGTACGTCCCTTTCATTCATCCCTTCTTTCTTTCAAAAAGGTTCTTAATTCCTAAAGGTTTCATAAGATCATAGTTCCATTTCAGAAGAAAAAAAAAAAAAGAAAAACATTGTAATTGAAATAAAAAAAATTAAAAAAAATTTAAAAAATAAAAAATTAAAATAATAAAAAAATTAAAATTTTAGAAATTAAGAATGTACACAAGGGTTTGTACTTGGGGGGAGGGTGGAGGGAGGGATATTGTAGAGACACCCAGTAGGGGTACGTGGTCGGGGTTCGTACGACATAGGACGCAGTCTGTATCTGACCGCTAAGTTAAGAATGTACTATCATATGTACATTCTTACGGTAAGAGGGTTTAGTAGGGTGGGAGAGGGAGAGGGAGACTCAGGTTTTCAGGTAATATGTGTCGACACAGAAAAAAGGACAGAACGTATGTCCCAGCAGTAACGGTAGAGAGATTTAAGGTATATATACACAATCATATGACATAACCACAAAAAGAAAGACCGAATGAAGTGAGACATATAATGAAACTGTTCACATATCTTCGGGTTGAACGAAGGGATTAGGTGAGATTTCTATTTATACGGACAGATATTCCATTTGTCCAGGTAGATGTGAGTAAGGAAGGTTAGTCCTCTTTTTGGATAATACTTTTCTCTATACGTGTTTTTTCCTTTAGGTACGGTTGTGGTTTGTAAGTAGGTTCAGAAAGCAAATATTTAAATTTACTCGTTACCTTCTAATGGTTTGTAAATTCTTTTTGGTGTCCACCGTTCCTTCTCGGTTCTACTTATCAGTCTTTTTCGTTATGACTTCTTTGGTTTTCTATGTTTTAAACTTTCGTTTTAAATTTTTAAGATTAATCGTTGGAGGTTTTAAAAGTTTTGTAGTTGTAAGTCCAACTACAAAACAAGTATTTTGTTCTTGTTCTATTCCACAATAAGATTTTCTCCTTCAGTTTCTTTTTCCTTTATTGACGAGTTTTCTTTACAAAATTTAACTTCATTAATTTTACCTGATGGTTACCGGTTTAATTTCTAGACCTTATGTTTCGTTTCTTTAAAAGGTTTTTTCTCTTTTTATTTCTTTAAATTTCGTACTGTTTTTATCTGAATCTCCTATATGAATCTTCTAGGTAAGTTTTACTTTCCTTCTTTCTCTATCTGACCTCCTCCCTTTTTAGTTATTTTCTTTGTTATGTCCTGTTAACTCTACTTATCTGAACCCTGAAGTGATAACTAGTGACTCGTTTTTATTACTTGTTTACAAATAAATATGTATGGGGGTTTAAAGAATTGAATGGGACTTTTATTTCCTTACTTAATAAATGCTTCCTTGATCGTAGACCGGTGACAGGTTGAAATAAAAATTTGTGTCTTACGATCTTCTATTACTATAATAGTAGATGACAATACTATTTTATCTACTTAGAAGTTATAAGTTTTTTGTACGTTCCTTTAAGAAGTCATTTTGTTTTACTTCTTTCTCATTTAGAATTTATTTTACCAACTACTATTCGTTTCTATTGTCTTTATGTTTATTTTCGATTTCCTAAAATTATACCAACACTTGAACTACTTTAACAATCTTTACGACTCCGTTTTTGACCTTAATTTTTACTTGTCACTTTGATTTTAATTTACTAAAATTGATTTTAAACACCGTCATCTCTCCCTTTCGTTTTATTTTAATTTATACAATAAGGTATACATATCATATCAGTATAATATGACTATTAGTATGAATGAACACGTATTATTTAGACTTTCATACTATAAGTAATTATTGAAAAGGTCCCCCAACCTTACCAGAAAACGAAAATGATAATCCTGAAGGTACGATGACATTAAAATATTGTTAATAACAACAAAAATATTAAGTTTTTTAATTACGTAAAGATCTCTACAAGTATTTTTAAAGTTTTATCAGGAATCTCATTATTTCGTCACGAGTTGTTTCTTCTATGTGTCCACTGTTTTTTTTTTTCGTGTCCCTTTCTACTAGGTATAGTACAGTGATCCCTTTACATTTAATTTTATTCTTACTATATTGTTAGTGTGGATAATCTATCGGTTTTAGGTTTTGTGACTGTTGTGGTTCACAACCGTTTCTACATCTCACAGTCCTTGAGAGGAAGTAACGACTATCCTTACGTTTTACCGTGTCGGTGAAACCCTCTGTCAAACCATCAAAGAATGTTTTGATTCGTATGAGAATGTACTAGGTCGTCAACACGAATAACCATAGATGGGTTTACTACTTTTCACAAGTGTTTCTTTACATGTGTACTTATATATCGTCGAAATAAGTATTGACGGATTTTCACCTTCGTCGATTCTACAGGAAGTCATCCACTTACTCACTTATTTGAAACCAAATAGGTCTGTTATCTAATAATAAGTCACGATTTTTCTTTACTTGATAGTTCGACACCTTTCTATGTCTCCCTCGAATTGAAGTATAATGATTCAATGTCCTCCGTTAGACGTTTCCGCTGTATGACTTATTAAGGTTGATATATTGTAAGACTTTTTCCGTTTGGATACCTTTGTCATGTTTCTAGTCACCAACCGTCCCCAATCTTCGGTCTTCTTTTGTTTTGACTTTACTATTTATAAATCGTTATTTACAATTATTTTTGTAATATAAAACTATAGATACTTTACACTGGTTTCTCATAAGTCTTCTTTGAATTGTCGGTCTTTTATTTATATGGTTCACAAGTTACTTACTTTGATTTTTCGATCTTTTCCTTCTTCAATTAATTATTATTTTTGTATTTAAATTTTTTATCTTTTGTTTTATGATTTTTTCTATCATACTTGACTTATATCTTGACTTGACTTGACTATTTGCTAATTGAAGTACACTTCAGATTCTTTAGGACTTGAATACTCTTGTCTTACCACCAACGGTCTCTACCCCCAAGTCAAGTCAAGTCAAGTCAGCGAGTCAGTACAGGTTGAGAAACGCTGGGGTACTTAACGTCGTGCGGTCCGGAGGGACAGATTGTGGTTGAGGGCCTCAAGTGAGTCTGAGTGCAGGTAGCTCAGTCACTACGGTAGGTCGGTAGAGTAGGAGAGAACGGGGGAAGAGGAGGACGGGGGTTAGGGAGGGTCGTAGTCTCAGAAAAGGTCACTCAGTTGAGAAGTGTACTCCACCGGTTTCACGACCTCAAAGTCGAAATCGTAGTAAGGGAGGTTTCTTTAGGGTCCCGACTAGAGGAAGTCTTACCTAACCAACCTAGAGGAACGTTAGGTTCCCTGAGAGTTCTCAGAAGACGTTGTGGTGTCAAGTTTTCGTAGTTAAGAAGTCACGAGTCGAAAGAAGTGTCAGGTTGAGAGTGTAGGTATGTACTGATATCCTTTTTGGTATCGGAACTGATCTGCCTGGAATCAGCCGTTTCGTTACAGAGACGAAAACTTATACGATAGATCCAACCAGTGTTGAAAAGAAGGTTCCTCACTCGTAGAAAATTAAAGTACCGACGTTAGTGGTAGACGTCACTAAAACCTCGGGGGGTTTTATTACAGACTGTGACAAAGGTGACAAAGGGGTAGATAAAGGGTACTTCACTACCCTGGTCTACGGTACTAGAAGCAAAAGACTTACAACTCGAAATTCGGTTGAAAAAGTGAGAGGAGAAAGTGAAAGTAGTTCTCCGAAAAATCAAGGAGAAGTGAAAGACGGTCTTCCCACCACAGTAGACGTATAGACTCCAATAACTATAGAGAGGACCGTTAGAACTAAGGTCGAACACGAAGTAGGTCGGGTCTCAAAGAGTACTACATGAGACGTATATTCAATTTATTCGTCCCACTGTTGTATGTCGGAACTACATGAGGAAAAGGATAAACCTTGGTCAGACAAAAAGGTACAGGTCAAGATTGACAACGAAGGACCGGACGTATGTCCAAAGAGTTCTCCGTTCAGTCCACCAGACCATAAGGATAGAGAAAGTCTTAAAAGGTGTCAAATAACACTAGGTGTGTCAGTTTCCGAAACCGTATCAGTTATTTCGTCTTTATGTACAAAAAGACCTTGAGAGAACGAAAAAGGTACTAGGTCGCCTACAACCGTTAAACTAGAGACCAAGGAGACGGAAGAGATTGTGGTCGAACTTGTAGACTTTCAAGTGTCAAGTGTATAACGACTTCGTGTTTTGTCTACTTCCACCAGTTTTCCATGTTTGTATGTCAACATTCTATTTATTTGGGACCCTTCCATTACAAGTCGTACCACTGATATTAATAATTATTACATTTAAACTTTCAACGATTCTCTTATTTAAAATTTTCAAGAGAAGTGTTCTTTGTTTTAACATTGACACACACTACTGTCTACAATCAATAACCCCATTAGTAAATTGTCATAACTATATATAGGTTGGTAATAGAATATATGGATTTTGATCATACTACAATATATAGTTAATATAGAGTTAAAATTCCTTTGTAGTAAAGTTTATCCTTCCTCCAATTTAAATAATCATTATGATACATGTCTATGGAAGACATGACAATATCAATATTTTATATTTAATGATTTTAACAACATCCCTAACGTCACCGTGATCCATTACGTGTCTTAAGTTCTTGTTTATTTTTGACGTAGTTAAACCCTCTCTCCTTCTCTAGTTTCACTAAAAAATCTTTATCTTCAATGTTAACATATGGATCTTATATTTTTTTTTTGTTAATTTTTCAATAATCTTAACTTTGTTTTAAAGTTCATTCACTGACCTATATTGTCGTTTTACCTTTTTAATCATCGGAAGGATGTATGGTTGAGTTTTTACCTCATAATTTTAAAAGTAGAGTTATTGTTTTGGTCTGTTTTTGTAATGTTTTGTTATAGAGGGTATTTGTATCTACGTTTACAAGAGGTGTTTTGTAATTGTTTAGTTTAGATCGTTATATATTTGTTTTACTATGTCAAACTGGTTCTCGTTAAGAAAGATCCTTACGTTCCGACCAAGTTGTTAATCTTTGGTTAGTTACTAATATTATTATCTGATTTATTCTTCTTTGTAATAGTATAGTTCCCCGAAGGGGTCACCGTTATCACCATTTCCTGGGCGGACGGTCTCGTCCTCTGTATTCTCTGTGTCCAACCTAGGGATTCAGCCCTTCTCTGGGACCTCCTCCCGTACCGTTGGGTGAGGTCATAAGAACGGACCTTTTAGGGTACCTGTCTCCTCGGGTCACCCGATGTCAGGTACCCCAGTGTCTCTCAGCCTGTGTTGACTTCACTGATTCGCGTGTACGAGTATAGTTATTCCGTTTTTTTTTTTTTTTCTTGGTGACCTTTTTTAAGTTGTAGGTAAATGTTATTCTTGAGAGTCGTTTGATATTTATCTCCTCTTAAAGGAGTTGAACTATATCTCAGATGTTTTTAGGATGTTTAGTATTGTATGAATTCCTACTGTTCAACTTTACGAAAGAAGGAGTTTAAACTTTGTTTCGTTCTACCAGAAGTGGTGAGAATAAGTTATATTTTGTCCTTCACAATCGGTCACATCATTCCGTTCTTTTCCTTTATTTTCCGTATGTCGACCTTTCCCTTTTCTTATTTTGTAAGGGATAAGTGTCTGTTGTTCCGAAGGGACCACCGAGACACCATTTCTTAGAAGGATGGATACGTCCTCTACCCCTTAACTAGGGACCCAACCCTACTCGGGGACCTCTTCCTCTACCGTTAGGTGAGGTCATAAGAACGGACCTTTTAGGGTACCTGTCTCCTCGGACTACCCGATGTCAGGTACCCCAGAGTTTTCTCAACCTGTACTAATCGCTGATTCGTTGTTATTGTTCTTGTTGTCAAGTGTCGGTCTTACTAACTGATGAATCTTTTAGGGTTCCTAAGAGACTTTTTTTTTTTTTATGATCTTGACTCGAGTCGTTCGAACGTCCTATGTTTATTTTTTGGTTTTTAGTTGGTATAAAGATATCATCATTTTTACACTCTTTACTTTAATTTTTGTATTATGGTATATATTTCATATGTCAGTGAGAAGTTTTACTTTATGAATATGTATTTAGATTGTTTTGTACATGGCCGAGATATACGACTTTTAGTGCTTGTCGACTACTTTCTTTAGTTTCTGGATTTATTACATGTTAAAAGTACCTAACCTCTGCGTTATATTATTTACAGTCAAGAGAGACGGTTTTAGTGTCGTTCCAAAGATATCTATACACACACACCAGTGAACGTGTCACAGACTGAGACACTGGGTACTTGACATCGGATGGTCCGAGGAGATAGACACCTCAAAAGGTCCGTTCTTATGACCTCACCAAACGGTAAAGGATGAGGTCCCCTAGAAGGGTTGGGTTCCTAGTGGACGTAACCGTCCGTCTAAGAAATGGTGATCGGGACTAGGGGACCTCCTTCCGTACCGTTGGGTGAGGTCATAAGAACGGACCTTTTAGGGTACCAGTCTCTTCGGACTGTCGGACGTCAGAGTGTCCTAGTGTTTCTCAGTCTGTACTGACTTCACTGAATCGTGTGTGTCATGTCGTAGTGGACCCTTCGGGTTTCCATATCTGTTCGAATAAGATTTTAAATATCTGTTCGAATAAGAGTTTTCTTAATTTTATCGATTTTATTAAAAGTTTTGTTTCCTTTTCATCTTCTTTAAGGTGAACCTTTGAATGATACATCAATGTCATCAGTTGTCAGAATAGAGGGATAATTCTGATAAAACTTCTGATATTTTTATTATATAAATATTATTATTAAATCTGTTCATAATAATAGAATGTGTATCATTCACGAATTGTGTACACTCGATGATTAATTTGTAAAATTCGAGTCCTTCACTAAAAATTCTTCGTATTTCATTTTACAGGTGTAAGTATATCTATTGTTCAGATCTTCGGTCTTAGACTCGTTTCAGGATGATTAAGGTTCAGGATCTGTTGAATGGTGGTATGATATTTATAATAGTTTTTCTTTAATGGAAAGATTTCCGGGAGGTTGAAAGACTGAGTACCTCAAAGTAAACAGGAATCTCCTATTTTGAGACTCTAGAGAAGTTTTATAGTCTCAAGTGTTTAAAATCTTAGGAAACACCGGGGTCAACCAGACGGATACGTTCGACAAAATAAAATAATCATAAAAAGGAACGGTCCTCCAGTTGGGTTATCAATAGGAACTGAAGAAGTCATTACCCTGAGACTATCTATAAATTCCTTGGTTTTCAGGGTGAGACATTTTGTATTCGACGGAACAGGGGAAGAACATTTACTAAGTAGTGTTCATAATAGGATTGTTCGGACACTAGCTATCCTTGTAGATGTAAAGACACATTTACTGTGGTCAGAAGAGCCCGGTCACTCAAGAGAGTGAGGATGTGGACGTCTCTGATTTTCTCTAATTCACCCAGGAGAGTTATGTAGGGTACTTTATAACTAATTTCCAGATCAACTTTATTCACATAATTACATCTGAATTTCGTGAGTACACTCATTCTTGTGGGGTTCCCCTTTGTAAGGATGTCTCGTTCACTCTGTTTTTAACCTATGAAACCTTTACCACTCTTACAAGGACCCATGTGTCTAGGAAAAACGTTACAGTGTGTTGTTTCATCCTGAAAATAGTTACTAGGGTCACTATTTTCGGATCGGGGATCTCCTTCCCTTTGCCACCCTCTCCCCTCCCCTTCAATTTTTACTTTATTTATCCTCCGTTCGTTACTGAAATACTTAATCATAAAGAGTAGTTTAAGTGAATTTTAGTTCGAAAACGGGAGGGAAAAAATAAACTAAAGGAAGGATAAAGGTGGATCATGTTCATCTTTACTTGGTACCAAAAGATCCCTTTTCTCTATACTTCCTTTTTCTAAGTAGTAAAGATTTTCTGACCGTCACAGACGTTAAGTAACGGACTCAAATGAAAGAAACCCCTTTTAGTAGATTCTGTCGAAAAGGAAAACCCCATGTGAATCAGAGAAAACATCTTAGATTCCTCTGGTAAGTCAGTATAAAAGAAAATGAATCTTTAATATACGACTCACTTAGATTCTTGACTTTCTCTAGATTATTAAAGGTCAGGAAATTCAAAAAGTCTACTCTTTTGATTTACCCGAATATATCCAATCCAGGTATTCCAGTTTCGATATCAAAAAAGTCATCAGTACATACCTACACTCTCAACCTTGTAATTCTTCCGACTCACATCTTCTTAATTACGAAAACTTGACACCACAACCTCTTCTGAGAACTCTCAGTGAACCTGACGTTCTAGTTTAGTCAGTTAGGGTTTCTTATAGTCAGGCCTTATAAGTAACCTTCCTGTCTACGACTTCGACTTCGAGGTTATAAAACCGGTGGACTACGCTTCTTTACTGAGTAATCTTTCTGGGACTACGACCCTTTTCTAACTTCCGTCCTCCTTTTCCCCTGTTGTCTCCTACTCTACCAACCTACCGTAGTGACTGAGCTACTTCTACTTAAGCTCTTTCGAGACCTTCAACCGCTACCAGTTCCTTCGGACGTCACGACGTCAGGTACTCCAACGTTTCTCAACCTGTACTGACTCGCTGACTTGACTTGACTTGACTCCATTTTTTCTCAACAGATGTCTGAGTATCATACTATCATCGTTTCGGGGCAGATCTAAGACCTAAAGACTTGTAGATGATCATTAGTTTTTTCGTTCTCCCAAGGTCTTTTTGTAGATAAAGACGAAATAACTGATACGGTTTCGGAAACTGACACACCTAGTGTTATTTAACACCTTTTAAGACTTTCTCTACTCTTATAGTCTGGTGGGCTGAACGGGGAACTCTTTGGACATACGTCCAGTCCTTCGTTATCAATCTTGACCTGTACCTTGTTGTCTGACTAAGGTTTATACCTTTCCTCCTACAGTCCCAATAAATTGAATATACGTCTCATGTATTACTCTTTACGGCCCGACCGTTCGACCTTAGTTCAAACGGTCCTCTTTATAGTTATTGGAGTCTGTACGTCTACTGTGGTATGAATGTCGTCTTTCGTTACTTCTTGATTTCTCAGAGAACTACTTTCACTTTCTCCTCTCACTTTTTCAACCGAATTTCGAGTTGTAAGTCTTTTGATTCTAGTACCGTAGGCCGGGGTAGTGAAGTACCGTTTATCTATCCCTTTGTCACAGTCTGAATTAAAAAAACCCGAGGTTTTAGTGACGTCTACCACTGACGTCGGTACTTGAATTTTCTACGAAAGAGGAAAGTCTTTCTTTTCGATACTGGTTAGACTGTCGTATAATTTTTTGTCTCTGTAATGAAACGGTTGTTTCCAGGTAGATCAGTTCCGATACCAAAAAGGTCATCAGTGCATACCTACACTCTCAACCTGATATTTCTTTCGACTCACGGTATCTTAATTACGAAAATTAGACACCATAACCTCTTCTGATAACTCTCAGGGAACCTGACGTTCCTCTAGGTTGGTTAGGTAGGATTTCCTTTAGTCAGGACTTATAAGTAACCTTCCTAACTACAACTTCGACTTTGAGGTTATGACACCGGTGGACTACTTTTCTCGACTGACTAAACTTTTCTGGGACTACGCCCTTTTCTAACTCCGGCCCTCCTCTTCCCCTACTGTCTCCTACTCTACCAATCTACCGTAGTGTCTGAGTTACCTGTACTCAAACCCATTCGAGACCCTCAACCACTACCTGTTCCTCCGGACCACACGACGTCAGATACCCCAACGTTTCTCAGTCTGTGTTGACTCACTCACTTGACTTGACTTGTCTTGATCATTGGAAGTTACCTCCTGTCATAGTGAGGTGACCCTTGTAAATCTTCATACATCCCCGTATAAACTAACAATACGTTACTACACTCCTACAATCAAATGACTTGTGATCCGAATGACTTACAGGGTGTACCAAGTCCCGTAAGGAGACTTCTTGTCGACAGGAAAGTTTCTACGGTTGTCCCAAGGGTACCTTTTTATGACTGTAATCATTGGGAGGGAAATGTTGAGGTACGGTTAAAGAATACCGATAAAAGACCCTGATACATGGACCCATGTAAGGACCCATGATAACAAATCGTCATAGTAATAGTAGGAGGACGAAGAGACGTTAAGAGAGGATCGTAGAGTCACAGAAGGTAGGGTTCTTACTTAAGGGGAGGACTTTCACCGTTTTCTCTTGGTTGAGGTTTTATCGATGACACCGAGTCTATCGGGCTTTAAGTATGGTCCATCCTTCTGGAACTTTTATAAGGGTTCCAAATAAGTTGTTTACCATCAAAAACATGGTGGAGAAAGTGGACCTGAATATCGTATATTCTTGTAAGGTCCAAATAAAAAATGAAATTGATCTTCTACACTGTGGTCGTATATACTATGATCTTGACTCAGGGGTTATGGATGTACGGAGGGTAATTGAGTTTTAAATTTTACTCAGTGAAAGTCAAGTCAAGTGAGTCAGCACAGGCTGAGAAACACTGGGGTACCTGACGTCGTACGGTCCGAATGGACAGGTAGTGGTTGAGGACCTCGAATGAGTTTGAGTACAGGTACCTCATCCACTACGGTAGGTTGGTAGAGTAGGAGACAGCAGGGGAAGAGGAGGACGGAAGTTAGAAAAGGGTGTAGTCCCAGAAAAGGTTACTCAGTCAAGAAACGTAGTCCATCGGTTTCATACCCACAAAGTCGAAGTCGTAGTCAGGAAGGTTACTTATAAGTCCTGACTAAAAGAAACCCTAACTGACCAAACTAGAGGAACGTCAGGTTCCCTGAGAGTTCTCAGAAGAGGTTGTGGTGTCAAGTTTTCGTAGTTAAGAAGCCGCGAGTCGAAAGAAATATCAAGTTGAGAGTGTAGGTATCTACTGATGATCTTTTCGGTATCGAAACTGATCTACCTGGAAACAACCGTTTCACTATAAAGACGAAGAATTATACGACAGATACAACCAGCATCGAAAAGAAGGTTCCTCATTCGTAGAAAATTCAAGTACCGACGTCAGTGGTAGACGTCACTAAGACCTCGGGGTTTTGTGTCGGACAGTGACAAAGGTAAGAAAGGGATAGATAAACGGTACTTCGCTACCCTGACCTACGGTACTAAAATCAAAAGACTTACAACTTAAAATTCGGTTGAAAAAGTGAGAGGAGAAAGTGAAAGTAGTTCTCCGAGAAATCAAGAAACGCAAGACGGTATTCATACCACAGTAGACGTATAGACTCCAATAACTGTAAAGAGGACCGTTAAAACTAACGTCGAACATGAAGTGGGTCGGATCACAAAGAGTACTACATGAGACGTATATTCAATTTATTCGTCCCACTGTTATATATCGGAACTACATGAGGAAAGGACTAAACCTTGGTCACACAACAAGGTACAGACCAAGATCGACAACGAAGAACTGGACGTACGTCTAAAGAGTCCTCCGTCCAGTCTACCAGACCATAAGGGTAGAGAAATTTTTATAGGGTGTCAAACAACGTCAGGTGTGTCAGTTTCAGAAACCGTATCAGTTATTTCCTCTGGCACTTGCACTTCAGCGAGTCAGTACGGGCTGAGAAACGCTGGGGTACCTGACATCGGATGGTCCGAGGAGACAAGTACCCTAAAAGGTCCGTTATTATGACCTCACCTAACGGTAAAGGAAAAAAAGACCTTGAGAGAACGAAAAAGTTACTACGTTGCCTACAACCGTTAAACTAGAGACCAAGGAGACGGAAAAGATTTAGGTCGAACCTGTAGACTTCAAGTGTCAAGTACATGACAACTTCGGACAGAACCTCTTAAAACTCGTAATGAAACGATCACACACTCTACTCATGTTAACACACCATCAAACTCGCAAAAAACCGTAACGGAAAGAAACACTAACCTTACTTTTGACTGGAAAAGGTAGGGAAACCGGTGACCACCCAAAAGGTTTAAACGACCTTATAACTCACATCGTGAAAGTGTCGTAGTAGAAAATTCTAAACTTTATCGAGTTGACCTTAAGGTAGTGGAGGGGATCGAAACAAACATCACTACGAAAGATTCCAGGTGAACTGAAATATAAGGTCCTACAGACCGAGATCCACTCACTAGTGTGGTAGCACCAATAGACCCAGTACTTCTAGAAAAAACATATCAGAAGACACATAAGAACGGTGGAGAAGAATTATAGAAGACGAAGACAATCCAGTATGGTAAAGACAGGAAATGACTCGGGTAGAAACGTACTTTACAAGGGAACGATAGAGATTAAAAGAACTCCTCTCGAGATCAGAGAGGGTAAGATAATAAAAGGAGATAAAGAAACGTAACTAGTCACTCCTTCCGAAAGAATAGAGAGGAACGATATGAAACGTTGAGACGTAAGTTTACGCATATAGAAAGGAAAAGAAGAAACGGAAAACACAGTGAAATGTTTGGGGTTTGTTTTAACGTACTAAGGAAAGTTTGGTGATCAATCTTTCTCGGTAACTGTATTCATGTAAGACAAGAGTCATCGAGAACCAAGAAACAGTTCATCGACATAAGTAGACCCGTCTTCGGAGTTACTAATACACTACCAAACTCAAGTCTCCATGTGGAGAAGGAAATCTTAAATTTAGCAACATCTCCTACAACTCAAAGAAAGTATGAGTTTCGTTATAATTGGTCAACAATCTATCGAAAGTCGTAATAACATTTACTATGTCAGAAAGAAATTTCATAGAATTTAGAATTTTTTGTACATCGAGGAGGAACCGTCTTTCTTGGTTCGGGTTTCCCTAGTTTCAGGAACCATTGTGGAAGAAGACGACTTTGGACTTGTAGTGTCTCTCCCGACCTAAGATTGTTTGGTCCGTCCACAGTGTGACATACTAATAACGGGGATTGAGAAAAGCACATACCTACACTCTCAACCTGACACTTCTTTCGACTCGCGGCTTCTTAACTATGAAAACTTGACACCACAACCTCTTCTGAGAACACTCAGGGAACCTGACGTTCCTCTAGGTTGGTCAGGTAAGACTTCCTCTAGTCAGGACCCACAAGAAACCTTCCTTACTACGATTTCGACTTTGAGATCATGAAACCGGTAGAGTACGTTTCTCAACTGAGTAACCTTTTCTGAGACCACGACCCTCCCTAACCCCCGTCCTCCTCTTCCCCTGTTGTCTCCTACTCTACCGACCTACCGTAGTGACTGAGCTACCTACACTCAGACTCACTTGAGGCCCTCAACCACTACCTGTCCCTCCGGACCGCACGACGCTAAGTACCCCAGCGTCTCAGCCTGTACTGACTCACTGACTTGACTTGACTTGACTTGAGAAAAGTCTTCGTTTTATGATTCTTGATGACCTCCTCCTTAAAGTACTTTTTATTATTAAACGTAATATTTGACCCCTGTTTTTCTTCTGTGGTGAAACCTGAAGTTCAATATATATTTTTAATTCGTACAGAATTGGAGAGATGTCGTCATTTAAGGGTTTCTTTTCTGTACGTTTGTTTACACTTCCTTGGAAAAGAGAACATAGTGGCTGAAAGAGATTGAGAAGTGTAAGGAGTCATTTTGTCGATGAAATTTGTAATAAATGAGGGAAAAGTACAGGGGTAGTAAAATATCTTACGTATTAAACACGGTCCTATATTTCCTCCGATCTAAACTTATTCTCCGTCTTAATAAGTACCGTGAGTACGGGGTACACGTTCTCTGTCTAAGTCTCCATGTTAACTTATATTTATCATATCAGTCCGTTACCGTGGGATGAGGTCATGAGAACGGACCTTTTAGGGTACCTACCTCCTCGGACCACCCGACGTTAGGTTAGGTACCCCAGCGACTCTCAGCCTGTGCAGATTCCCTGAAGTGAAAGTGAAAAGTGAAAGTACGTGACCTCTTCCTTTACCTTGGGTGAGGTCACAAGAACGGACCTCTTAGGGTCCCTGTCCTCTCGGACCACCCGACGGCAGACACCCCAGCGTGTCTCAGCCTGTGCTGACTCCGTTGAACCGTCGTCGTCACCATATCAGTCCTGATGTATCCCCCGAGGTAATCGAGGTCCATAGTAGAGATAGTCCGATCTCTTACTTCGTGACTTTAGTGCAGTAGTACTAGACTTTAGACTCTATCTCCCCCCTTTTACGACAGTAGGAAGTCTACCTTTAGATGAATCTGTTTGTGACTTCCATCTATGTGAGGACAGGGTGTGGTGTCGGGGTCTAGACGTGTCTTCCGACTCTTAGACGTGCACCGGTGAAACGAAGGTCAGTGACTCCTAGTCCCTTCCTTGCCTTGTGGGGAGTCCCGTAGGACCTACAGTCCCGTTAGACCGGGACCGTATACGGCGAACATTCCTCGGTCCCACCCACCCGGACTCGACTGACCGGTCCGTCCAGTGAAGACGAAGGGTAGAGTACTAGAGTACATGAGACAGTCTATTATACTGAGAGTCCCTTTCCTTTTTTTTTATTACAAAGTCTGCTGGGACAGACAGAATACTGAACAAACCCGTGACAGGTCTTTGAGTCATTCCTAAAAGAGTCAGTCATCGATGTTAGTTCAGAATGACAGATGTTCGGGTTTAAGTTCGACAATTTAACCCAGATGTAAAAAAAAATTGTCTACATCAGTATCATGACATAATATTATGAAGAGTGACGTATTTTCTTACTTTATTTATAATTAGTATCTGTTTCTAGCACTCTAACCCAAATCTTTCTTTTTTGATATATACCGTATATTCTACGTGTAGAATTTGTACTCTTTATTACTGTCTTGTAATTTATTATATGTGTCGGTCACTTTCACTGTTGGTTTACTTTCGACTACACCGATACAACTATAATTTGATCATCTGAAATCCATATTTTATAAATGACCTCTAATTTTTATGTTATATATTGTTATTTTCCAAACAAGTGGTCATATATATATGGATTTTATGCGGTAGTTTTATATATTTCTCTTCAAGATTGTCTCAATATTCCTTTTTCTTTGTTTAGATATTAGTAGAGAGAGTCTTTGACTATTCAATGAACATTAGTACAACGACTTTAGAAGACATAGGGACAACTGTCTGTTTTCAGTCCTTCTTGTATCTGTTGTAGTTGTTGTACTAATATATGAAATTGGTTGACTGTATATATGTTGTGTCGTATACACAGAAAGTTCATGTCTATCTTATAAAAATTTTTACCATGAATATAATTATGATCCAGTACTTCTTTTAGAGTAGTTTTAAAGTTCACTAACTTTGGGACATTTCTTATTGGAGACTGGCGTTACTTTATTTGGATTCTTTCTCTCTTTTAGTTACACGAACCTTTAATTATTTATATGAGGAGTTATTTAACACCCAGTTTCTTCGTTAGTATTGCATTAATCTTTAGTAGACTTATATTACGATTGGTTTTTTATAGATGTGAATTTTTAAGCACCCAACATCGGTTTTTTCAAAAATTCTTCCTTTTAATATCGGGACTTTACTTATATAATCTTTTATTCTCTCGAGAGAGAACAAAAAGAACCAGTCAAAACGGTCGAATAAAGGACTAGTTGAAATTATCAGAAAAGTTTCTTGTTTTAAAACCAGAAAATCTGGGAGAGATAACATAGATATAAAAGGTAAAATAATTAAAGACAATAGTATACATAAAGGAAGATGAAGTAAACTCAAATAAAACGACTAGAAAAAGATTGAAGAAGTTTGTCTACAACCAAATCCAGTTTGACGAAATATTAGACGGAACTTTTAATACTCTATTAGAGGTTTCCCTCAGTTAATATTAAGTAGATAGACCCCTGACTTTTTGTACGGTCAACCAGTTGAGTTCAATTTCACAAGTAGTTTAAGTAAACGTAGTAAAATAACCTAAGGTGTATATTCACTATAGTATACTACAAACAGAAAGAGACAGTTCTTAAAATAAAAAAGGGTTTCAAGATAAAAAGATTATTTCTTCACATTTTATTCACTATGTTTTTCTGATTTACATTTAATAGGAAATAGTATCAGACTTTTTTTAAAATTAGTCTTTTTGTATAATCTTTTTCATTGTTCCTGTCTTTTTGTATAGAGTGTCCTTTGCAGTGAACTTTTCGAATAATAAAGGTTCATTCTTTGTCTTAAGTGGCAAAAGATAATCGTGTTACTCTATATTGTTACTCAGATTATGTCACCGATATTTCTCGTTTGTAAGAGAGGTAGAGAGGTACTTGTACTTTAACTCTACTAAAAGTCCGAGTAAACGTTTAAATACCTCTGTCCGGTAGGTATCGAATTACCTTCGAGGTAAAAGATAGTCGTCTGGTCTCTCAGTTCACCTTTTAAGGGGTGGATCCCACAAGTATTAGTAAAAGGTTCGTTTACTATTCTTATTTTCCTTAGTACTTTTGGTCTACTCTGGTAGAAGGGGTTCGTCTAACTCAGTAAAGGGAACTGAGGACTCTTTAAAGGTCTCCACGGATTTGTAACAATTCAAGGAGGTACAGAATTTCTGAAGAGACCACCGAGTCTACCATTTAACAGACAGATGTTACGCTCTCTGGACCCAAGCTAAGGACCCAACCCTTCTAAGGGACCTCTTCCTTTACCGTTGGGTGAGGTCATGAGAACGGAACTTTTAGGGTACCTGCCTCCTTGAACCACGTCCGATGACAGGTACCCCAGCGTTTCTCAGCCCATACTGACTCACTGAAGTGAAAGAAAGAAAGAAAGTGAAAGGTACAGAATTTTCGTTACTCTTTTTTTCGTGTCAAGTAAAGTGTAATCTGTTAACGGGTTTTTGGTGTAGACTTTCTTTTTTTCATGTACGATGATGGTCTTTTTGACTCTTGAACATTCAAACTAGTGTAGGTATCGAACAATGAGTCGAAACGTTTTCAAGTTAAAGAAGAGAGGACCTTCTACAAGTTCTTCTTTTTGTAAGGACACGTCTATTTATTAAAGACGGATTTCTTACGATAAATTAACTCTCGTTCCCGTCCTATAATATTTAGGACAAATAATGAAAAAACGGTGGTTCAATGTGGTAATCACGTAATCAGTCTATTAAAGTGATCAACGACACTGTCTGTTGAGGGGTTTAAAATCATCGGATCGTGATATCAAGAGTGGGTACAGTACCAGGCTAACTCACAGGCCGGAAATTACACAATAAAATCCCTTTAGTCAGAAAAGTAGTAAACCCGAAGATCGAAGATCTTCAAGGACTCAGGTGGTGTCGTAGGAAACACAAACTGATTATTCACTCTCTTCTCCTAACACGATCCGAATCTTACCGTGTGTCGTAAGTACGGGTGTATGGGACCGAACAGTATATGAAGTTTAGATTGTACTCAAACCATTTACGTCAGTTTCTTTGTGCTGTCTACTCGAACATCCGTGACACGATGTCACTCTTTCGTATAGTGAGTTCGTGAGACCGTGAGTGAAATACTGTTTGACCATCTTGTTTTCCTAGAGATTCAAGTGAGTCAAGACCGTAAGACATTAAAGTTATTCTCTTATAGAGATCAAACCCAGGTGTCTATACCAATGTGTATTCTCTTATGATGAGACGAGAATAGACTCTGAAAAGAAGTTAAAGGACTATACCGTAAACAGAAATCACGAAAGTTACTACAGGTTTTTTATTCCTTTACGTACACTATTTCGGTTGACTCGATAGTTGTCATTTAACCCCGGGAAGATTGGGATTATAAGATACTAGGTAACGTTTCTCCAACAGGTTCTTAAAAGTCCTAACTTTTTTGGTGTTTCCACAAAAAGGTACCAAAGACATTGTCATGAAAACGTGTTCGACTCGAGGTACCAATAACGATATCACATTCTCTTTAATTCTCCGATTACTACAATTCCCTGAATTACACACATACACATACACACAAAAGACTTCTAGAAGTTTCGGACTAATAGAGGTACCTACCCTTTGTGACGACTATATTCGTATTTAATTATTAGACAGTAACTACACATAGACTCATAATGATAGTTCTAAACTCAATCGTAAATTTAATCATTATTTAAACTTTATTTGATCAATTGATGGTTTATTTAGTCGGATTACGGTAAAGGGGACCACAGAATAAAACAAACAAAATAAAATGTAATAATTCTATTCTCTATATCTTATAGGTAAGACCACTAAAAAAACGTAAAATAGTATTATTAATTAGATCGAGACAACAAATGTATAAAATTTTCAGTTAGGTTCTTTTTCAAGCTTGCACGCAGAGGGTGCAACGTCTGTCTGAGAAATAGTAGACTTGGTGGTCCCTTCAGGAATCTATTCTATGGTGAAAATTTAGATCCTAGAACGTTGTTCTTGTGCAATCCACATAAACAATTGACTCTAGTCTACATCACAAAAGTGTCGGTCTTGACTTGGATAGTCTTTTTTCTTAAAAATATATAATTATAAAATAATTCACCCAATTATTTCCTCTTAAAAGTTTCTATTAACGATTGTATAAAAATTAAGGAAAAAGTAACAGAATAAAATATTAAACCGGAATTTTTTGTTGAGAAATATTGTAAACAACAAGGATGTGGATTACATACATTTGACTCTAAACGTACTGTTAAAAGAAATCTTCCAACAGGTATAAAGTAGTTTAAGATACGTACGTAACGACTCATAAGGTTGTCTAATTGTCGACTGATGACGATAGTGAAACTTGGTCTCAACCCGTCAAGCTAGTATATTCCATTGATTTCATAGGACCACATTAAACTACCCGATAAGTTTTAAAACGAAACAAATTTTACAAATATATTATATATGTAGACTAATATCGGTCGACTCGGAAACACCGGGTCGTCATTTTCTTAGACAGACGTCACGTCCTCTAAGTCCTCTGAGGTCAAGTTAAGGACCTAACCCTTCTAGAGGACCTCTTCCCGTACCGTTGGGTGAGGTCATAAGAACGGACCTCTTAGAGTGCCTGTCTCCTCGGACCGTCCGATGTCAGGTGCCCCAGTGTTTCTCAGTCTGTGTTGACTTCACTGTCTTGTGTGTGTCTATCAGTCGACTTTCAGTTATTAATATAAGTCAACTTTAAGACTTTAGTTAGTTGTGTATGGTGTTTGGTCAGTTAGGATCTCCTTTACTTAGGACTTATAAGTGACCTTCCTGACTACAACTTCTACTTCAAGGTTATGAAACCGGTGGACTACGTTTCTCAGCCGTGTATTCTTTTCTGGGACTACGACCCTTTCTGACTTCCGTCCCCCTCTTCCCCTACTATCTCCTACTGTACCAACCCACCGTAGTGACTGAGTTACCTATACTCAAACTCGTTCGAGACCCTCTACCACTTCCTGTCCCTTCGGACCGTACGATGTCAGGTACCCCAGCGTTTCTCATCCTGTACTGACTCGCTGACTTGTTGTTATTGTATTATATAGTACTGATTCAATGGTGACAGGATTATCACATTCCTATTAAAATGGTTTACTTATTGTTTACTTATTACAATTTGTGATTATTAAGTTTCCGATTTCCGTATAATAATATAGATATTTTCGGTTTTTCCTAAAACAATTTTCTGTTGTCTTGAAGACAATTGTTTTTGAGAAATTTTTGATATTTATTTTTCTATAAAGGAATTGTATCATTCCTTATCCCAAAAAAACTAGCTGTCAGTTGTAGTTTAATTATCACGTTGTGACCTCACAAACGTAATTTCAGTTTTTGTTCCTAAAGGTTATAGTAGTGATAATAAGTTGTAACAGGCTACTGAAAAACGATTTCTTTATTCTGTTAGTTTTTCTTAATCTAAATTTATTATTTTTATTTATCTTTTTATAGTTCGTCCTCTTATGTTTGGTTTATTTACCGTAGAGGAAAGGTGGTAAACAAAGACCATAATCTTGATGGAGAAACCTAGTTACCAAGCATTCAGTGTCCAGATTGGGGATCTGAGACTTCTGAAACATAAACCCTGTAAAAATTTACAAAATAAAATTTATAAATTTCAGAATTCATAACCTCAGTCTTTTGTCTCTCTATTCTTTGAACCTGGACTTACCGAGTCGCACCAATGAAACCTTGGGTGTAATCATAATTCCTTTACACGATACCTTTACCACAAAACACCGATTTATTTATCCACTTAAGATGTATTTTGTCCTGAAGAGTCTTGGATGTTCCACGTCGAGTCACAAAACTTGTGGGTTCTCCCTCACATCACATGTCACATGTCATAGAGGGATGTCTCTGGAGGGGTAGAGAGAAGACTCTTTACAGAGCTCCTTGGTCACAAGGTACTTTGCAAAAATCTTTGGGAGAAGTTCCAAATAGGAGAGTAAAGTGTCTACTCTTTCGGCTACGGGTCTCCTTCCTTCACTGAACGATTTCCGATAAGTCACTACGGTACCGGTCGTCCCAGATTTCCGGCGCAAAGGAGTAGAGTCAGCGTACAGGTGAGAATGGAGGCCTACGGAGAGACTCTAGGAGGACATCGCCGAAAGAGGGTGATGGGATGAGTCATATTAATCCAAGACATAATCAAACGATCCCGACGGTATTATTTTGTGGTGTCTGACCTACCAAATTTATCGTCTCTAAACAAAAGAGCGCCGAGACCTCCGATCTTCTGGTTTTAGCTCCACACTCGTCCAAACCAAAGAGGACGTCGGAGAGAGGGACGGAATATCTACCGACAATAGAGGGACAGAGAAGTATACCAGAGAGGAGACACACACATGTACAGACACCGGTTAGAGGAGAAGGATATTCTCGTGATCAGTATAACCTAATCATTATACTGGTATAAAGTGGAATTGATGGAGAATTACTGGGTCAGAGGTTTACGTCAGTGTAGACTCATGACTCAAGTTTGAAGTTGTATGTTTAAAACTCTCTTGTGTTTATAGGGGTTTCTCCAAAGTGAAGACACAAAATTCACGGGACACGAAGAGACTTAATATCGTACATAGAGTGACTCCAGGTATTTTTGCATTATATACAGAATGGATGATTAGACGTCTACTAAACTCTTGTCCTTGACACAAACGTAATGATAGTTTGTCGTGTCGAGGATCTTATGAAACCTACGAGTCACTTACTAACACCTCATGCACTTAATACTTCAGTCTTCGGACTGAGGTTCGGACACGAGAAACTCGATGGTCGTCATACTAGTGGCTCTGTTTGTCTCTATTATTCATGGAGGACATCAAACCCACTCTTAAGTTATTTTATACATGGACCGTTTTACGGATCGTTACTTTCCTCGAGGTATTAACAATTAACTTAAACTCCAACATAGAAGAAGGGTCTATAGATATTTCGTGATTAATTATTAACACTAATGTTTACGAATCATTAATTTGACGAGAATATTTTTGTTAATTATTACTCCGTACGATTAGATCCGGTATGTCTATATATTTCCTAAACAGTAGTTGTTGTTATAAGGTGTTTAAAATAGAGTGTTCAACTTCGGTTAAAGTTTAGATCCATTAATTTTCGGAAAATTTTTTCGTTCCCGAAACAAAGGAGGACCGGACGGTACCACCTGTGATACACTGTGGAAGGACCCGTTTTATTACTTGTTTTATTACGGAGATCTCCTTACCTTACAACTCAAACAACGTAAAAATCGTCCTGTAAGAATCAGATCTTCGATGTCAATCGGTTTTTGGAAGTTTGTAAAACTACAATAAGTTACTTTTCTAAGAGAAGAGTAAAATCAATGTCTCTGTACTATCCCACTTCTATCCGATTCGAGTGTTGTTTGGTTTTCAGAGATCTCCTTGTCTTTGGATAAACAGGACACATACTTACATAAGTAACCTTCCTGACTACGACTACGACTTCGAGGTTATGAAACCGGTGGACTATACTTCCCGATTGAGTTATCCTTTCTGGACTCCGACCCTTTCTAACTTCCATACTTCTCTTCTCCTGCTGTCTCCTAGTCTACCAACCTACCGTAGTGACTGAATTACCTGTACTCAAATCCGTTCGAGACCCTCAACCACTACCCGTCCCTTCGAACCGTATGACGTCAGGTACCCCAACGTTTCTCATCCTGTGTTGACTCGCTGACTTGACTTGACTACTCATATCACATAGACAACGGAGTTATTACAACCCATTGTTTGGTTGAATTCGGTGAACATAAAGGACGACACCCCTCATATTGACTAATTACCGGGTTGACGACGGGAGGACCTAGGTAGGGGTTCGGTCATTCGCATACTAAGTGTGAAGGTTACTGACTTGTATTACCCGTACTATTATGTCTGGGTGAGGACGTTTTGTACCCTAAGGAAAGTGTACCCCAAGGAAACCGACTTCTTGAACTTGAACACCAGTCCGGTCGGTCTTAGAAAGATCGGGACACGATGTCGGACTTCGAGAATTGATGAGTTAGAAAAGAAAGGAGACAGAAGGTGTCACCAGTCTGGACAGAGTTGTACCTCCGAGAGTTGAAGAGTCAGAGAGGAGAAATAGAAAGTTATCGTAAATTAGGTCATTTAGGAAACATAGACATTAAGGTCGAACCATAGACGAAGGGTCTCCTGAACCTGATTTTGTGTGAAGTTTCAATTTAGTGACTTTTGTTATTCGTAAAGTAAAACGAGAATTCAGATGTATGTCAAACCGACACACCATGAATACTAATACCGGACTCAGTTCGACCCAACTAGAGTGACTAATACTTCGAACTAATACGAAGTCAGTCCACCACCCAGTCGACCCACATCTTACTAGATCCTACCGGGGTCAACCTTACCAAGTCGAGATGAAGTATACTGGAGAGTCAGAAGGTGATAACGTGTTTCGTAACAGAGTTCTCTATCTCGTAGTCCCGAGTCCGGAGAGGTCTAGACCGGAACTACGACTATATTTGAGTGAAGGTGGAGTGAGTTAACCCGTTACGTTTAGTTTTCCGGTCGGGTCTATATTTGCACCCCATTATCTGGGGTTTAAATCTATCCTCCTTGTGACGTTTCCCATACCGATATCCCTCCCCATTTCTTAACGTCGGTAAGAACGTTAGTTGGACAGTATCAAGTAAAGGGTTTTAATAGGGATTTGTGTAACGGTACAGACACGGTCATTGACGGAACCAGCAACCTATCGATAGGTTCGTCTGTACTGGTTATTCGCGGAGACCAAAGAAGTGAACCCGACTCGACGAGTAGTGTCTCCGAGTACGCGGATCCGTCTTGAGGGTCGACCACACTCGGTACAATTAACTATTTGTATCGGACCTTTTCGACGACGATCACCAGGCCAGAAGGTTCACCCCTTGAACTTTTCCAAATGAGACTTACGTTGCTCTTCAGAGAAAGGGCAGACAAGGGACAGTGGGGCGTAGTCAAAGTCCAGTCCTTACGATTTTCTTTTGTCCCGTGTATTCGTAAACTTGAGTTGGAATGAAAGACTCCTCGTTTGACTGTTAATCCTGGTCCTGGACGTAGTTTTTTCTCGTTGGGTCGTACTTCAGGCAGATTAATCAGTATACTTGCCTCTCGAAGGGGAGACGAAGGAGATCTTGTATGCGAACAGTCTAGAGTATTCCCTCCGAAACACCGGACTGTACGATAACTTTCCTCTTACCCATGTCCATCAAAGTGTAATTATGGTACTCGTGCGGAGAGGTCCGGTGTCTTACAAAGGGACTTGTAGTGAAAATCTAAAGAAAAACCGGAGAACTTGACAATTATTTAAAAATTTCACTCCGAAAACTAAAACGACGTTTCTATCTGGGTATATCTTTTGGTTCGTGGGACCAGACCAACTTTTGGAGCTGGAAAAATTATGGAACAGAGTACAATTACCCTTTGACTCGTTCTACTTCTTAAGTTCCACTTCCGACCTGTACCAGACGATTAGGACTCTTGACGTAACAAATCCGAAGACGTGAAATATGTAAAAAAAAGGCAGTTTTTCAAACACACGGTGACTTCCAGTGGTCCGGACAGTAGTCTTTTCTAATCTTTTCTGCAGGTGTATCGTGGAACGAGGTCCGTAGTGTCTTTACCGATCGGATAAAACTCTCCAGTAATTCTCGGTCTGGAACTTCTTCTGTTCGGGACTGACCCATACTATAGAACAATGACGGACCTAAGAGTGTCACCCTGCCGGACCAAAAGATGATACGTAGACGTAAAATGAGTTCACAATCGCAAAACCCGTTCAGTGTAGAGAGAGACGTCCGTCGAGGACCGGGTTCGTGTGACATTGGTGTACTGATAATTGCACTAAACTTTCAGTAAATAAAAGGACAAACCTCAAGTACGGGTATACACATTTTACTAAGAGATGACATCGGTGTACGTATGTTCGTACGAAAATAAAAAAAGGAAATTAACAATGCGTTTCTACACCTACCACACAGAGCATCATACACTCCACCTTGGATTCGTGGTGAAGGAAACCGGAGACGTAAAAGGGTTGTGAGAGAAAAGTTAGATTCTTTCTTTGAGAACGAAGTAATTAAGATTGACCGAAACAATCAATCAACCCAATACTTGAGGATTGGTAGACAGTTAGGTGAGGTTATAAGAACGGACCTCTTAAGGTACCTGTCTCTTCGGACCACTCGATGTCAGGCACCCCAGTGTCTGAGCCTGTACTGACTTGCTGATTGTGTGTGTGTGTTGGCAGGAAGTCTCAGAAGAGATCCTTCGGAAAGGTCCGTTGTAAGGGTGTAGTGGAGGAGGTACAGAGAATATGTATCATGAACGACACTGGTAAAAGGAGAGCGCGTTTTAAGTGGACACACGGGGTCTTCTGTCTCGGAGACAACTCGGTCGAGACGTCGGGGTTGTTGACCTCTGGGAGTGAGATGGAAACGGGTTCCTTCTTTCTCCTCCTTTAACGATGTGGCTCTATTTTGAATTAGTATGATGTTTCCTTATCTCTAGTATATGGAACTTCGAAAAGGTATCGAGACGGGTCATAAAAATCATTTACCATCGGCCTTATCTGGACGGGTTCAGACTTTCCAAAGGAGATAACAAATGTAGATATAATCATACCATGTAAACCATATTTATTAATTCTTTTAATTAATGGAGTCGACATTTTTTTTTTACAGTTTTGTTTAAGAAGTCTGATTGTCTGTCATTAGAGACTACTTTTATGTCTTGAAGTCCCTTTCTTACTTTCGCACCTTCGTTGGACTTACAGGTGAATGCCTCCTTACCTATTTCGTCTACACCATGTGTGTACATTATCTTATAATGAATCGATATTCTTTCTTCCTTTGTTACGGTGAGCGTCCTCGTACCTAGTTGGATCTCCAATAGTATGACTCACTTCATTCAGTCTGTCTGTTTCTGTTTATAGCGCACGAAAGTCAATATACACCTTAGGTTTTTACCAAGTTTACTTGAACAAACGTTTTGTCTTTGTCTCAGTGTCTACACTTTTGGTTTGACTACCAATATTTCCCCCTCCCTATTTGACCCTCTGACCCTAGCTGTATACGTATGTATGATGAGATATGTTTTATCTGTTATTCCCCGATGACATCTCGGTCCCTCGAGATGAGTCGTGAGATATTACTGGGTATACCCCCCGCTTTCTTCTCTCTCACTTCGGCGAGTCCGCACAGGCTGAGACACGCTGGGGCACCCGACATCCGGTGGTCCGAGGAGGCAGGTACCCTAAGAGGTCCGTTCTCATGACCTCACCCCACGGTGAAGGAAGAGGTCCCCTAGAAGGGTTGGGTCCCTAGCTTGGGTCCAGAGGGCGTAACGTCCGTCTGTGAAATTGGAGACTTGGTGATCCCTTCGGGGGATATACCCTTTTCTTAGATTTTTTCTCACCTATATACATATACATATTGACTAAGTGAAACGACATGCCGTCTTTGATTGTGTCGTAACCTTTAGTTGATATGAGGTCAATTAAAAAAAAATTATTTTTTAATAAAACAGTTATTTTTTTACTTACTTTCGTGACCCTTTTCGATGTTTACGTACCCATTTAAAAATTTTATAACAAATTCTATTATTGTTATTAACACGGTTACCTCAAGTATCTTATACATTTCATTTTGTATACGATTGTTATGGTATTTTCCAACCTTCCCCTAACTACCTCAATTTATCAATCCTTCACAAACGTAACAAGTCCTTCTGGGTAACGAACACCCCTTACTTATGACTACTATGTATTGTATGTTACTGTAGTTCTAATGAAGTCAATAATGTACACCAACGGATCCTATTTGACGACAAACTTCTTTCCGAAGTTCTCTAGTTTATCTACGGAGTAGGCTAGTAATGTCATAATTATTTATTTTTGAGTACTTTACCCGACCTATAAAGATTATCACGACCCGTTGATTGCCTTTATTTACTATTCGAGTCACTAAATTGAAAGTTGAGTTCCGTAAGGACTCTTAGTCTATACGATATTGTCGGAGTTTTATTAATTAAAGAATATCGGAGTCCCGTGTATATCAATTACTAGTCTAGACTTGACTTAACACGACCCAATGACTTTCAACTTATACATCATAATCACTTAGAGAATGTACTTCAAATTCTAGTATAAAAGGGACAAACTTCAACGAAGGGTCTCTTATAAAAAAGAAACGTTTTGGTAAGGGGTAAAGAGAGTAATGGAGGTCTGGATGTCTTTTCTAGTCTAGGGTCGTGTGGAGTTCTCCTCTTAACATTTCAGACAGACCCTTCTATGTATCGAATATATGATTTGTAAAAGTTAAATAACTATTGAATATAATCAATCTTGGACCCGTGGTCACACCCATAGTTATTAATAATCTGGTTATATCGTATCCAATTAAATACTTATACCCATGTGAATAGGTTTGAATACTTAAATTATACGATCAAATGAACCGACGTTTACTGGGATTATAAAACGAACAAACCTATTGACTTGGATATCTGACTACTAAATATAAGTTACTCTAGTTCTACGACCTTGAGAAACATAGTACACCTTCTTCCTTAGACTTTCGAATGATTCTACTTATATAGTGTCACTTAAATAATACCTGTTGGATGGGGACTTAAGGATCCTCCACAATCCTATATCAGATAATACTTTAAATTTTTTACTGACCCCTCCGTCCTTAGGTCACCATCACCCTCTATAATAGTGACTTTATCCGTACGACTAAAGTCACCCTTCCTACCCTAAAGTCTGTTCATCACCGGTTCACCGTCGTTCCACCCACGGTAGTACTATCGTACCGACTTACCGTTGACCTCACCCTCACAAATTTGTGTATTCTTAATTACTACAACCAATTGACTAGTACACGAAGATCCTTTCTTTATCTGACGGACCGTTTTATAATGAACTAAATGTAGTAGTCTTTTGAACGTCCAAATCACTCGTATTGAGTCTGAATAAACGGTATTGTACTTCATTTCTTTCTGGAAAGTAGATCAAAGGTTTGAATTCGGTGACCCGTCGGGTCTCAGGAATTAAAATCGATTTTCTTCCAGGGTAACGGTATTGACATGTAACATTTAGAAAGAGATGTAGAAGGGGTTTCACCAGATACTGGTATAAAAAAATCGGTCACGAAAGAAGTAAGTCTAAGTAAAAGAAAGATTAGTAGTGTTAAAAGTTGATTCATCCAACGGTTTTATGTAATAAAGACTAAATAAATATCAATCCTATATTTTTTCGTATAATTGCAGATATCCGTCGTCTTGTAAATACTTGAATGTTAAAATACCATATTCTTTTCCCCATGTCTATTTCTTCTGTTTATTAGACTTCTCAATGTATGTTGTAAAGGAAACTAATAAATGATTTTAGGTGGTCTTTCACTTTCCTTAAGGTATTTCCGAAATATTGTACTTGTACCAGACTGTGATAAAAGAAATTAATGGACGAGTGTAGAGGTGTTACGTGGTCCTTTTCCTTTTTTTCGGTAATTATGGTTATGAAGTCTTCAATAATCTATGACCGAAACTCGGATGTAAAGTCACACTACGTAATCTATGTGACCCTCCAAATACCTCCAGATTCCACTATTTACCTCAGACCCAGGACCAGTCAGGATCTTACCCGGATGAAGGGATAGGTACATCGATAAAAGAGTCTCTCTCGTATCAACCTTTTCTGTATGATATTCTCTTACCTTTTTTTATAGAAGTAACCGAGGGACTGAACTACATTCCCGATGAAACCGTCCTTGGTGGTTCAACTTCTGGGACCTTAATAGGGAATGTTAGTTTTATTATTTGGTTTTTTATGTGTTACGTAGACCTTCTTAACGTCTCCAAGTACCATCGTAGTTTTCTGAACTTTCTAAGTCCCCACTACTGTGGATAAGAATAGCTTAAATTGGGTAGACAAAAACTGGACCCGTTTTCAGTCCATCTCTTACTGAGGTAAACCTCCTGTCTTTAATCACAATTTAATTATTTGAACACATAGTTAATATTAACCACAAAGTCTACATACATATAAATAACTTTTTTAAATTGTCTCGTGTTCCATAAATAATCCCTTGAGTACTATACCGTTTACGAGAAGAAAGACACAATCAATTGTCTACTCGAAAGGACCACCGAGTTGACCATTTCTTGGGTAAACGGTAACTTTCTTTGTGTTCTCTACGCCCAAGTCAGGGACCCATCCCTTCTAGGGGAATTCTTCCTTTACCGTGGGATAAGGTCATTAGAACGGGTCTTTTAAGATACCTGTCTCCTCGGACCGCCCGATGTCAGGTTCCCCGGTGTTTTTCAGTCTGTGCTGTCGTATGGGTGTTAGTTTTGTCATCGAACATTCTCGTCACCATATAGAAGTGACAGAGTGAAGTCCCGAGACAGTCGAGAGGGTGAGAAACAGTATAGTAGGTGACCCAGGGACTAGTAAATTGGAAGGTTCTGGTAGTACGACCCGGGTGGTGTAATTATTGTAGTACCACTGACCTGGACCATTCGTCATTCCAGTTCATAGAATCTACGGAAGTCAGTCTAGTCAGTCAAGTCGACGAGTCAGTACAGGTTGCGAAACGGTGGGGCACCTGACGTCGTATGGTCCGGAGGGACAGGTAGTGGTTGAGGGTCTCAAATGAGTTTGAGTACAGGTGACTCAACCATTACGGTAGGTTGGCAAAGTAGGAGACAGTAGGGGAAGAGGAGGACGGAAGTTAGAAAGGGTCTTAGTCCCAGAAAAGTTTACTCAGTTGAGAAACGTAGTCCACCGGTTTCACAACCTCATAGTCGAAGTTGTAGTCAGGAAGGTTACTTATGAGTCCTGACTAAAGGAAATCCCACCTGACCAACCTAGAGGAATGTAAGGTTCCCTGAGAGTTCTCAGAAGAGGTTGTGGTGTCAAGTTTTCGTAGTTAAGAAGCCTCGAGTCCAAAGAAATATCAGGTTGAGAAGTATAAGTATGTACTGGTGACCTTTTTGGTATTGGGACTGATCTGCCTGGAAACAACCGTTTCATTACAGAGACGAAAAATTATACGACAGATCCAATCAGTATTGAAAGGAAGGCTCCTCATTCACAGAAAAGTAAAGTGTCGACGTCAGTGGTAGACGTCACTAAAACCTCGAGTCTTATATTTTAGTCGGTGTCACAGGTGACTAAGGGGTAGATAAACGGTACTTCACTACCCTGGTCTACGGTACTAGAATCAAAAGACTTACAACTCGAAATTCGGTTGAAAAAGTGAGAGGAGAAAGTGAAAGTAGTTCTCCGAGAAATCAAGAAGAAGGGAAAGACGGTATTCCCACCACAGTAGACGTATAGACTCCAATAACTATAAAGAGGGTCGTTAGAATTAAGGTCGAACACGAAGGAGGTGGGGTCGTAAAGAGTACTACATGAGACGTATATTCAATTTATTCGTCCCACTGCTATATGTCGGAACTGCATGAGGAAAAGGATAAACCTTGGTCAGACAACAAGGTACAGGTCAAGATTGATAACGAAGGACTGGACGTATGTCTAAAGACTTCTCCGTCCAGTCCACCAGACCATAAGGGTAGAGAAAGTCTTAAAAGGTGTCAAACAACACTAGGTGTGTCAGTTTCCGAAACGGTATCAGTTATTTCCTCTTCATCTACATATAGACCTTGAGAGAACGAAAAAGGTACTAGGTCGCCTACAACCGTTAAACTAGAGACCAAAGAGACGGAAAAGATTTTGGTCGAACTTGTAGACCATCAAGTACCAAGTGTATAACAACTTCGGACCGAACCTCTTAAAACTCGTAATGAAAGGATCGCACACTCTACTCACGTTAACACGCTATCAAACTCGTAAGAAACCGTAACGGAAAGAAACCCTAACCTTACTTTTGACTGGAAAAGGTCAGGACACCGGTGACGACTCAAAAGGTTTAAACGACCGTATGACTCACGTCGTGAAAGTGTCGTAGTAGAAAATCCTAAACTTTATCGAGTTAACCTTAAGGTAATGGAGGTGATCGAAACAAACATCACTACGAAGGATTCCGGGGAAACTGAAACGTAAGGTCCTACAGACCGAGGTCCACTCACTAGTGTGGTAACACTAATAGACCCACCACTTCTAGAAAAAACATACGGAATCATTCTATGTATATCAGATCGTTCGTCTTCCATTAGGGTATTTTTTAGTACCTGGACAGTGAGTTTTTGTAAAAATCTACAAGTCCTTGTGTAACCACTTTCTGTTCACCTTGTAAAACTAGTTTTACTTTTTACTGAACTAAGAGTGAAACCACCATGTTACGAACCACCCGGAGAATGTGAAACTTCTGTTATCTGAGGAGTAACTTTAAAGGACGAAGTTCAGAAAATGACTCAATGGACACTCTAACAATAGTTATCAAAAGTCTCCGAGAAATATAAGAGGTTCCATACTATGTTCAAAGAGACACTGAGTCTAGAAGACTGGAGTGTCTGTACAATAACGGTCTTCATGGACAATGTTTCTTACTACGACACACCCGAGACACCATTCGGTGTTCTTCTTCTAGGACGTGTCTAGGAATTTGAGACCTTGGATCGGGTACAAGGTGTGACGACTTTACAAGGAAAACTCTTATCGGAGAATGAATGATGACCGGGACTTTCTCTAACTTGTGAATTATGATATCTCGGTGAGTAACTTGACGTCACAATAGACTCGGTCGTTCGGTGTTCAATCCCACCTGTTCTTTTATTGGGTAATAGTTCCCCCTTAACTCGTCCGGACCTTCCGAGTTCATTTTACGAACTTGTCCATCAACTGAGAATCTGATAGACCCACAAAGGAAGTTCCATGGTGGTGAAGGGAGTCAGGTTAAGATACCTTGAGTACTCCTCAGGGTTGAAGAACAACTTCCTTCTTTTGTGAACCCGGACCAAATGTTTATTTATACGTACTGTTCGACCAAGATTGTCCCTTACGGTCGAGGGTGTGACTTTCAATCTCAGATCCCACCGGAATATCCGTCCCCTTTTCCCTTGAAAGTCACTTTTTTTAAAAGTTCATCATGTAGACCAACAGATCAGACGGACCTTCCTCTCTACAGGATTCCATACCTAGATGAGAATAAGTATCTGTTCTAAGTACCAAATTGAACGGGTCCACTAGTTTCCGAACCTTTCTTACTCCGACTGATGTTCTTTCATAGTATATGAAAGTCCTATTAAGTCCGGCGACTTAATGGATTTTACCGATATCTCATACTTCTATTAACTCAGGGTACACTTATGAGAAGTTTCCCGAAGATGGTGTCTCTTCTACGAACTATAAGTCCACCTTTTCTACTGGATAAGTCACCTACTTTAAATAGAAGAAAGGAGTCAATGAAATGAGGGGACGAACGAACGAGTCACCTGGGTATACGTTTTGACGGTCCCCAGATACATGGTTTGTCGGTACCACCATGTTCCTCTCTCATTGGTACCCGAACTAGAATAGGTCAACTAAACCTATGAGGGACCTAAATATAAGAGACGATCACAGGGACGGTTGTGGTGGTGGACACCCTAATTAAGTGGTGGTGTAAAGATTGCTTCCTTGAGTAAAATACCACTCTTTTTAGGTCGTTACTTTAGTGAGAGTATCTTGAATGACTAGAGTACTACTACGGGTAGTAAGGATTCGTAGACCGGACTATCATCTTACCGAATGACGTCTAAATATATCGTGACTCTCTATTTGTGGGACTCTCTGACTCCATGATATAACCAAAAAACAAAGAAGTCAATTTTTTGGTGGTGTTTGAATTACCGAATTCGTTACGTCAAAATAGTAGAACATAGGGACATCACGTCGAGGGTGAGTACAATGCAGAAACCAGCCCGACACAAGAAAAGGCATTCCAGATCCATCTCAGGCCCTCACGTCCTAAAGGGCTCGAAAAGAGTCGAAAATCTCAGATAGACGTAAGGAGCCGAGTACCAAGGGAGGGAGGTAGAAGTTTCGTTAATTTCCTCTCAACTGAGGGACAGTATAGAGTGATGAGACTGGAACGAAGATAGTAGTGTAGGCGAGGAGACAAAGAGAAGATGAAAATTCGTGTGAAAAAATAATGTGACCCGGATAGACCTATTAAGTTCGATGAGAAGGATAGAATTCTACTTGAGATTAAGATAGACATTACAACCAAGACAAAACGAAACATCCGACTGTATCGGTGTCAAAAGTCTCTAATTCCATGTATACATGTATAAGAACCCTCGACCCGTCCCACCCCCCTCACACCGTAATAAGATGGATGGACTCTACGACAAGAAGTCATATTATATGTGAGACTTGATGTTGATTGCACGACGAAAGAGAGGTTATCGGACCTTCCGCTATAGTTCGTCACTCGGGAGATGTGAATTACTGAGGAATTTCTCACAATCAAAAGATCGGGGTTGTGGAACCCGATACTAAGAAATCTCCAAGGATCCTCTATTTACGAAAGTGATCCTCTGTCACGTTACTAAGATGATTTAAACCGAGACTTAGACAGAAGAAGTACCGTGTCTGGGTTGTCCTTCTATTTCCCCATGTTACGGCCAACTCTGTAACCTAGAATTAATGTTTCCTCCTTAATCCAACGACGATGAAGTACCCTCACACCTCTTGAGAGATCTTGGTTTTGAGTGACCCTATGGAGAATAACGGAGACATATTCAAATTACCTTCTGATGTCGTTATCGTGATACTGGTGTCTTTTAAGTTCTTACTTTAGAACCAAGAAGAGTGGTTTATTTTTAGAGATTGACTCTACGTTCGACCCCTGTTTCCTTTGTACTTTACACACCAATTTTTTTCTTTCGCTATTTATAGTTGTAATTGAACCGGACTATTAGTCAATATCTCTACTCCTGATATCATTGCTACGTATAAAACATTAAGACATATATATATTCTGTAATATTAAATTATATTACACTATACTATATTACTCCTCCCGTACCGTTGGACGAGGTCATAAGAACGGATCTTTTAAGGTACCCGTCTTCTCGGACCGTCCGATGTCAGGTACCCCAGTGTTTCTCAACCTGTGTTGATTTCGTTGAATCGTGTGTACGTACTATACTATATTATATTTGTCTTTGTTACCCGAAGGGTCCACCAAGTCTGTTGTTTCTTAGACGGACGTTATACCCTCTGGGTCCAAGTTAGGGACCCAGTCCTTCTACGGGACCTCTTCACGTACCGTTGGGTGAGATCGTAAGAACGGACGTCTTAGGGTACCTGTCTCCTCGAACCATCTCATGTCAGGTACCCTATCGTCTCTCAGTCTGTGATGACTTCGTTGAATCGTTCGTGTGTATGTGTTTGTTATTGAAAAAAGGAAGAGGAGGAGATAACAGAAACATCTTTTAATGAATATTTAATGGTCTGGTGTCCTCAGTGTAGACTAGGATTTTCTCTCTTAACATAGTGGACCACTAATATATGGAACTTACCCATCTTCACCTGAGACTTTACTGAACTACTCTGAAACACAGAGGAGAAGATTCCTCTCACTCTCAGAAATAAACACACTTACTATCTCCGTACACCAACTATCACAGACCCTTTATTTTTACCCACCCTTATACCTTGTCGACAACTAATCGTCTTTACCACCTAACACGGTCGGTGTACGGACAAACGATAGTCTAGGTGAGAAGTGTGGAAGGGACGAGACAAAGTGTTCCCCCTGTTGAGACCGTTTGACATAAAGGTTCCAAGAGAAAGATTTACCTAAGATCAATCCGATGGCCAACGCCCCGACCACCCACTACTTCGGGACGGTTCCCTCATCCCGGTGTCACGAAGAGAGATAGAGAGACATGAATCGTGTCGTAAAGACAGGCACATCGAAGAAGCGACACCAAAGTTGAAACCGGCTCATCGGGTGTGACAATAAGATCAGGGACCGTGTACTGTCGAGGATTAAAGCGGTCAGTGTCCCCGTCATCGTTAAAGAACAATAACGATTAGGTTCAAAGGAGAGGTAAAAGACGATCGGAAGAGTTAGAGACGTGGACCTAGGGGTAGAGTTTAAGAGAGACAACTCGAGGGACCGTACCCTGACAAAAGGACTGATCTCGGACTGATTCGGTGGAACCAGAGTCATTTAAGGGGAAGAGGGGTACGACGTGTTAACAGAGTTCACAGACGATACTAAACAGTTCCCGTCGTAGTTGCAGTTTTGTGTGAAATAAACTAATTTAATGATATAGAACTGTAAAATGGAGAGTTTAGGAATAGTCTCGATTTGACTACTCATTCCTTTACACATGGGTTGTCAGAAAGAACCAATTTAAGAGATCAATTTTCTTAAGTAGTCTACGTAGAGACTGTAAAAGAGAAGGACAATTTTGGACATAGTCAATAAATAACGACGGATTGTTTAATGGGGGTTTGAATTGTAGAATTTTATTGTTTACAAATAATAAAGTCTGAGACAGGTTCCCGTCCCCTATACCCTCGTCTAACAGACCCACTAAGATTCAGCTCTACAGAGTACCCCGACGTCAGTTCGACGACCCGTTCTGACTTAGTAGTTCTTTGAACTACACCCAACCTCCTAGACGAAGTTTGGAACCAACAACCGTCCTCTGAAGTCAAGGATCCGTGTACCCTGGGACATAGCCCGACGAGTATTGTACCGTCGAACAAGGCGTGTCTCTCTGTCGAGTCTCTCTGTCTTTCTCTTTGTCCCTGTCCTTTGGAAATCGTAAGATACTGGAGTAGAACCTTCACTACGTGGTAGTGAGTGTGTCTGATTAGAACCTTGTTATATCCTCACCCGGTGATCTCCTACACTACGGTTTTCCACCTAAGAACCCCCCGGCATTACCTCCGACGGTACACTAGTCGTATTTCTTTTCGGTTCCCTTAAGGGACCGCCAGGTCACCAATCCTGAGGTGTGAAAGTGACGGTTCTCTCACGCAGTCCCTTCATTCTAGGACGTTCGATACGTTGCATCGGTTTTTTCTTTTTTTTTCAAAAAATTTCTGGTCAAAAAATTTTCAAAAAATTTTTGAAAAATTTCAAAAAAAAAAGGAAGGGAAGGATTATAGAATATATTAAAAATGAAATCCTTTCGACTCCAATCCTCTCCTTTCTCCTTTTACCTTATATTAAAATAGAATCAGTCCATTTACGAAAATGTAGAGTTATTTAGATAAGGTTGGAAGGTTTTATAGCAAACGATTTTAAGTATTAAAAGTTTCCCTTTAAAGTATAAGAAGATTAAAGTTTACACGGAGTGTTTTCATAGTGTTAGTTGATTATCTTTTTTCTTATTACGTACTTCTTACGTCCCGTCTACAAAAAGAGACGGAAAGTATCTACTTTTTGACTCCAAGTGTCGTACGACCCCAATGAGTCTTCCTCACCTCTCTTGTGTCCAAAGACTGAGGACCAGACCGTCCGAGAAATGATATGAAACGACAAAATAGAAACTTTACATTTGTCTAAGGTTTAAGTAAACCAAAAACAAAATTTTGTTGTGGAACACTTCCTGGGTTCCACCAATAAAAATGACCACATTCTAGTGATTACATTTTATTCTGAGCATTAACCAGAATACCTAAGAGAAAGGTTTCGTTATCAATTTCACCAATAGAGGGAAAATTCTCCCGGTCAGACACATGAATCGTTTAGGTGTATTAAATAAGATTCTCCAGATTCCCCTAAAAGTAAAAGTCCAAAGAAAATGAGACGTCGGAAAATTCGATCTTCCAATTAGTAAGACGTAATACCATCTTAGTTCAGTCCTTATCTTTCGAGAGAGATGGGTTAAGACTATTCAAGTAAACAAAAATAAAAATCATCCTCTTCCAACGAAAAGAGATAGTTGTACTGAATCAATTTCTTCAGATTGGTAAATTGTTGAAAGTTCTATCCGAAAGATTTTTAATAGTAATAATTGAGTCAAAAAAGAAAAGGATTCTTTAAGGTGATTAAATTTATTTTTATTTTATGGGTAGCCCTAGGTTATACTTCGTTTATTTTGAGTTATTACCTAATTATCAAGACGTTGGACGGGTTGTGAAGGGGCGTCCGAAATTTACCTTGTAAATGAAGGTGGGAGGAGAGGTAGGGGGGTAGAGGATAGTTCGAGGGTGTTCGTCGTCTGTCATGATTGTCCGGACCGAATATACTGGTTCACGTGTCTAACTTAATCCTTCGACTGAAACCCAGTAATCGTTCATATTTTCCTTCTTTTGCTTGTCACGAAAAGGTGAGTACACTGGTGTCACAGTACTTACGACAAACTTGTCGCAGACTGTGTAGTGTGTAGTGTTGTGTCTAAGGGGTGAGTTAATCCCCACTCTCACAAGATGAAGGTCTCGACGAGTCGGAGGTAGGAAGTCCCGAGAGTCCAACCGACGAGGATTCAACAGGAGTGTAAGACTTTCGGGGTTTAGGGTACAGACCGGTTCTAAGAGGTAAAGGGGGGAAAAAAGAATCGAGATTATATTTTCGACGTACAAAAAGCTAACAATTACGAACTCTTCAAATGATTGCGACCTTTAATTTTTTACTTCTGCTACCGGTAGTTCTTTTCCTTTCTTACCTCCCTTCTTTCTTCCTCTTTCAATTGTTTTTCCTAAGTTACCCCAAAATGACTTTTAAATGGAACGATGATGTATTTCTTGTCTATTTTTGGGTTCGGACTGAGAAATTTGGATAGACATGTAATTAACCCCTAAGGGTCCACCATGTCACCATTTCTTAGACGGACGGTTAAGTCCTCTGCGTTCTCTTCACGTAAGTTAGGGACCCAGTCATTCTGGGGGACCTTTTCCTTTACCGTTGGACGAGGTCATAAGAACGGACCTCTTAGGGTACCTGTCTCCTGGGACCGTCCGATGTCAGGTGCCCCAGCGTTTCTCGACCTGTACTGACTCGCACGTGCACGTGCATGTAATCGTCTATACCGTCTAGTATTTGCACATTGATTTTGCCCCTTTTACACCTCGTACACGGTCAGTTGGTCGTTAGTAAATGGATTTAGTGACAGAGATGTCCTTTAGTTCTATCATATTCGTCGCAGGTAAGGAACCTCTGATTGGCTGTTTATTTATTAGACACACGATATTATTTATTTTTAAAATTTTATATCATAATTAGGAACCGACTTGTTTACAGTGGTTTTAGAGTGGTCGAGACTTCAGTTAACAATCCGATTAGGACAGGAACCACCTAAACAACGACTTAAAAGTAATTTCGTAGATGTAATTAGGAAGAGTTTTTCTTGGTGTCTCAATCTTAGACAAATACATTATACGTCTAGGGATCGGAAGACTTTTTTACTAAAATTAAGTTGTTCACTCACACCTCACTCTCTCCTCAACGAGAGTCGAAAGACAATATCCTCCGAAGTTCTTCCTAACTTTTTTAGGAGGTTTACACCCGGTGGAGTCTTGAACGACTTTACATCTGACTGGGTTTGAACGTCTTAGTCTTAGACATAAAATTGTTCTAGGGGTTCACAAGACATACGTTTAACTTCGTACTTTTGATAATGAGATCTCATTCGTCGTCGTTTCAAAAAATTATGTTGACCATTTATAAAATTCGAAGGGTCCGGTACACCAGAGACAGTGTCGATGACTCGAGACGGCAACCGGATTCCGTCGGTCATTTTACCCGGACGCTTCATACCGGGTACCCGGTTTAGACTAGTTGGTGGACAAACCACCAACTTATCGGTTCTTATGGTGAAAGGGTCCACCGTGATCACCATTTCTTGGACGGACGATTACGACCTCTACAATTCTCTCCCCCTAAGTTAGGGATCCCTCCCTTCTAGGGGATCTTCTCCCGTACCGTCGGGTGAGGTCATAAGAACGGACCTCTTAGGGTACCTGTCTCCTCGGACCGTCCGATGATGTCAGGTATCCCAGTGTTCTTCAACCTATGTTGACTTTGTTATCGCGTCGTGTCGGTTCTTTCTAGAAATGTAAAATTGTACCAACTTTTTATAGTTATATTCTTTTTATAAAACACTGTTCACTGTTAAAATACTCAAGTTTAAAGTCACAGGTATTTATATTAAAAATAGTCTTGTGTCGGTGTAAACAAACAAATGTATAACGGATACCGACGATAATAAAATGTTACCGTCTCAACTTTATAACATTGTCTGTGGTATACCGGATGTTCGGATTTATAAATAATATACCGGGAAATGTCTTTTACAAACGATTGGGAACGTTTGCCCAACAAACACCTGTAACTTTAGACTCAAAACATATTAAAAGTATACAGTGTTTTATGATAATAAGAAAGTTAAAAAAATTTGGTAAACTTTTACTATTTAAAATAAAAACAACAACCTTTCTACATGTTTTGATCCATTGTAGACTTCGTTGGACCCAAGAGTATTCGAAGGAAACCCTTTGGTATGGGTTCAAAGGACTTTTCGTTTTTTTTTTTTCTTTTTTTGTTGGGTGTTTTTTGGAAAGAAATCGTTCCAAAGGGTTCAAGTACAACCGGTTATCATTGGAGTAAAGAGTAATTACTTCAGTGGAGAAAAAACCAGAGTCAGTGTACCAAACCCTCCTGAAGGTAATGGGACTTTGAAGTCCCCAATGTTTGAGGGTTTGTTCGGTTAGTCACTTGGGGTTAGGAAACCTAGTACCAAACTCCCCAAGTTCCGTGTAATAGAATTTGGTCCCGGTTACTCTATATTTACGGTAAAAGACCTGAGGAAACTACTGATAAAGGATTATCCATCCATGGCTCTTCCTTCTTGTATCGGTGCTCTGGTCGTCTGTCGATAGAACACTAGAGTTTTGTTTTTTTATTCGGATTCTTTTTAATGGTGGTTGTGGTTCTTCGTCTTTGCTCTTTTTCTAAAGGAACACGGAACTTAGTGTGAAATGGATAAATTTATCTATCCGACTGTTTAAGGAAAATAACAATTTGATTCAATTTTTTTAGACGGTGATCGTCAGGTACCCCAGCGTTCCTCAACCTGTTCTGACTCTCTGACTTGACTCGTTGTACCTTAGGATTGGTCACATGTGTAATAGGGTTGGGGAGGGGGAAGGAATTTTAACACAAAGTATATGAACGTAAAATAGACCAGTATACATTTAGGGAGAGAAGATGAGGATGGGAGGGTGGTGCGGGTCGTTTTACTCGTTTAGTTAGGACATCCGGACCGTTGGAATTTAGGTTTCTACTGACGACATGTTATGTTAGGTCTACTGTTCCTTGACGAGATCTTCACTTTGGGACTACGGTTCCCGTCCTGAGACTCAAAAGAAGACACGAGTACGGGTCTACTTCGGAACGACGTCTTAAGTCTAACCCAGGAAACCTGAAGTACTCGTAGTGGTTTTGGATTATACACACTCGGAACTGACTTTCTCACATCGATGTATTTAATCCTCGTTACTATCGATTACTCTTCCGAAAGAGTGGGGATTCGTCTCAGGGACGGTCTCTTAGTTGTAATTAAACTTCAGTTCGTTGGTCCAAGTTCCTATACTGGTCGTCGTATTCACTGAGACCCACACAGTGAAATACTAGATCCGAAGTTAAAAGGTAAAGGAGTAGGTGTTCTACCCTCTCCGACTTAAAATAACTGGGACAACCGGAAAAGTTTGTAAGGTGTTACAGGACCAGAGACGATATATCATTAGGTTCGATTCCTGGAGTGTTGGGAGATTCATTGCACAAACATACGCCACCCCACCCGACCCTAACCCCCATTAACGACCACCAAGAAAAAAAAAGTTAAACACGTCTCAGTCAGTACGAAAAAGATCATAAATGGGAATTGCCTTTGTTGTCTGCACAGTCTTATTCTTCGGTGGGAAAGGGCAATTTCCACACCACCCTTTAATACTTTCAACATTCAAAGTCACACCCTGTAGAACTAATTAGTGTCTACCGAAGAGTCTTCACGACCCTTAAAGAACAAAGAGTAACCGAGACCAGTTTATGTTTCGATTTACACCAGTTATCCTCCTACCATTACGGTACTTTTTCTAACCTTAAGTTCTCAGAGAACCCCACGAGACAATCCGTGGTCCCCTGGACTCAGATCAGTGAGACTCATCTTCTTTCTTTATGTGTTTTAAGAATCCACGAAACCTAAGTCCATCTGAAACTCGGTGTGTCACTTTCTAGTGACAGGGGTTTTTCAAAAAAAAAGTCTTAAAAAGTTCTTATCGGTAAATATTATTACAGCATAAAAAATTTTATGAAGGATTAATACACTAGGTAACCCAGTAGTGTTTTCGGGACACTACATTTTTTATAAAGGATAGTTTATTTTAGATACTTTACATAAAATGTTACTTTACTATATATATTTTCGTGAATGGTGTCTGAAACTATGTAATTCAGATCCATTTACAATCAATCCCGAAAGGACCACCGAGTCTGTCATTTCTTAGGTGGAACGTTAAGCCCTCTGGACCCAAGTCAGGGACCCAACCCTTCTAGGGGACCTCTTCCCTTGTCAATGGATGAGATCATAAGACCGGACCTCTTAAGGTACCTGTTTCCTCGGACCGTTCGATGTCAGGTACGTCAGTGTTTCTCACCTGTGTTGATTCGTTGAAAGTGTGTGTATGTTTACAATGAATATGTGATATTGATCGTCAATATATTCTTCGTAAGTTAGTAGAAGGCCTTCTTACATGACACCGTGTTTCCTGTTCACTGATTGTTCTTCAGTAGGACTGATCATTTCCGGAAGTCTTAGGACGGTGCTTACCTTAGAAGATAGGGATCCACGGAAGAATCTTCGTGTCTTGAAAGACTCCATAAAACAAACGAACTAAAGAAGGTCTATGTAACCAAAATTTGACAAAAACCTCAACGTTTTCTCTTCCCCGATATTCACGACCCTCTACCCCCGTGTTCTCTTTCCTTATATTCTTAAATTTGGATATGAGGTGGTTGTAATCGACACACTAAATATCATTCAATTTATTGAAGAGACACGGAAACAGGTACTTTAAGATGGTAGAGGAGTAGACATTTCACCCCTTTTACTCTATTATGTCCATTTCACGAATCCTATAACGGTTCGTGCATATTCGTGAACTTTATTGATAATATACCCGACAAATGAAGTACAGTCTACTTCTTTCAGTCAAGTTTTCGTGGAGATCCTAAACCCCCTCTGGCTACTCCACTCTGGTCACGACTGACTTCGACTTGTGTCAGGAATTGATAACCCGATACACGGGTCGTGTAGGGTGAATTCTTATAAGTGTTTGTAAGTGATGAATCTTCCAGTGAAATTATTAATCAGAACGACACAATTAACACAAAATGACTAATCTTTGATGACGACTCTTATGACCCCAACGACTCTCATGATTAAAAAATCGTCGGTAGACTTTTATTGTCACTGACTAACACGATAACCCTGAAAATGGAAATTTACCTGGTACAGTTATCCCATAACACTTCCCTTACGTTTCTCCGATCTTCTGTGTCAACATACTAAGAGAAAGGACCGTAAAGGTCTGGACTGTAAGTCGGGATTTGGACTGTGGGGGTTGGGGTTGTACTTATAAGGAATTGTAGTCCTCTGTCAACGAAGGAACATCCTTCTAATTTTTGTTTGGATTTCTTGCACCAAACATTTTTGTGAAACATTGTTGATTATTGGGAATTCCTCTGGGATGAGACACGAGTCGTAAGACGTGTACGTACACAATCAGTCAGGACAGGTTGGAAAACGCTGGGGTCCCTGACATCGGTCGGTCCGAGGAGACGGGTATCCTAAGGGGTCCACTCTTATGGTCTCACTCGTCGGTAAGGGTAGAGGTCTCCTAGCAAGGGTGGGTCCCTAGTTTAGGCCCAGAGGACGTAACGTCCACCTAAGAAATGGTAGGCACGGTAGTCCCTTGGGAACACGTAGTAGAATAAATTACACGGGTTGTCAGATTATTGATTCCACCATCATAAGGTAGGGAAAATGTCGATTCCATTTCTCCGTGATTCTCTGCACTACAGGGGTTTCAGTGTGTCTCTCGTTCACCGTCTCCTCTTTAATCTAGGGTCGTTCAGTACTTATTTTAGGTCGTTCAGGAATTCATTAGAAACCTGAAGAAACCAGGGAAATGTGAAAAAAAAAAAATTTAATTTGCCCGTCCCCCCACACCCCTTACGAAAAAAATTTTTTTTTTGTGTATATTGAGATCACATTATTATCATAATTGTGGTAAACACCAGACTTGGAAGAATCAAATAGAATCTACGTAGTAGACTCAAATAGAAGTTCTCCTGGAACTCAATTCATAGATTCGTCTAGGTGAAATGTCTACTTTTTGACTCAGAGTTTTTTCAAGTCACCAAACGAGGTTGCGGTTTCTCGATCATTTCCAGCTCAACCCTCCATCCTTTATTTTCAGACTATTTGACAGTCGAACTCTTCTTGACCAAACTCTGTCGCGATCGGCGGTGGTCTGGGGCGCCGAGCCGGAAAGAGTTTCGCGGGGTCTTCGCGACGTCGACGCAACCCTGTCTGCCGCCAGACCCCTGGGTCGGGGGTGGGACGGGATGCGATTACCCCCATTTCGAGCCGGCCGCGGTAGGACGTTCGGGTCAGACTATTATCGGGACTAATTTATCGCCCCGTCGGTTCCCTTCCGGGGGCGGCGGCGGTCGCGGTGGCAGTGGCGCGGCTGATCCGTCCCTGACCGTCGCCGCCCCCGAGATTGAAATTACAGACGCAGGGCCGGCGTCCCTGACACCGCCAACCTCGACTCCCATGAGAGAACCCGGAGCCCAGGACCCACCCTCGGCGCACACGCCCTCCCACCGGGCTTCTGGCGATCGTCTCTTCGGCCAATCGCAGACGAAGAGGTGGCAAGCCAGCAAGCATCCCTGGGGGATACCGCAGCAAAATCCTTCGTAGAAATCCTTACACTTAGGTGGAGATCGCAGTGGTTCACTACTTTGAACCACCTCAGCCCGCATGTCACGCCAACAGGGGAAGTGAGACCAGACAGCACCAGAGAAGTTGCACCTCCAGACTGGGATACTGTCGGCGTTTCCTCTCCCACCCAACCTCCCTCTCTTGGTCGCCTAGGCGCTCCGCTGTCACTCGGAACGTTCGGGCTCCCGAGCCACTCAGACGCGGAGAGACAACGCCTCACAGCCGAATGACGGTAGCGTAGACGTAATGACCCCGGCGCCGAGTCGGGCCGTGACGCGCTCGGAGAGCGACGCGCGATCCCTTTGATTCCGAATCTCGTCAGGTCTATCGGGTCCCAGTAAACTGATCGGCTCCTGTTTCGACGAAGCTTAGAGGTTGCGAACGTCCAGAAGGAGGGTATGAACGCCCCATGGGTCTCCGGTCAGTTCAACACGTACTAGAGGTTCCGGCGGGGCGGAGGTAAGGGGAGCGGCGGAGGAGCTTTGGACATCTAATTAGCCATTAATTGGGGTCTTTTCTTCTTTTAACACTGTTGCGCGGACCTGAGCGCCAGATGCACGCTGTTGCTTTCTGGAAATGAACCGGGAGGAAGAAGAAACGCGCATCCCTCTCACCTGGTACCCGTTCGCTCAATATAGACAGGTGTAAACCTCCTAGTTGCAAGAGCTCGTCCACCTGGTTGTTGTTTCTGTCCGTCTACAAATGCGCAAAGACCTCGATGATAAATGTTTGTCTAACTCTTTTAAGTCGGGAAAGGAGGCTTGACGGAGACAAAGGTCTTGACCTTTGATCGGTCCAATCGCTATCGTAAGCTACACCCAATCTCCAATTCTAACACCTCGGCTTTTTGAGCCGAGTGTGTCAGGTTCTAGTTGACGAAAAGGGGCACTTTGATGGATAAGCACGCGGGTCTAGTTCACTCAATGAAGCGAAAGTCGCAAGCCTCGGAGTAAAAGACGTCGAAATTTTACGTGTACTATTACGATGCGCTGACTATAATAATAGTTGTAATGGATAAAGAACCTTTCGGATGACGTCTCTGATTGTGTATAATCATCCGTTATCGAGAAACATTACGTAACTTTTTGATCGTAGGTCCGAACTTTACGTGTATCTTGCAGAAGGTTAGTCACTCAATTACCTTCCTTTACGTCAGGTCTCCGGTTGACACCTGGAAGTTCGGAAAGGTTCCTCCCGTAAGTGCTGTCACTCCGGTTTACAGACTCGTAGGGATCCCTGGACCGGATCACCGTTGGATACCCAAAGAGAATGTGGTGTCTTTGACTTACTCTGGGTCTGTGAAAGTGTCTGGGGTCTCTTTTTCGACAAAGAATGTAAGGAACGTTAAGGTTACACCTTTGCCCCCGAGAACTTGTGTCAAGAGGTAGTCTAGATTAGACATAGGTGATGTTTACACATTTATACATTGACTTTTCCCCGGAGCGGGTTCAAGTCCTCAACCGATTATGATTATAGACACTTCAGGAAATGGGAGTGCTTCTGTAATTAGAAGTGTTGTGTGAATTACATCAAACAAAAATGTCTATACCTTTACCTCCGTAAAAGAGGGTTGACTACAAAGATTACGGTCCGGGATATGGAAGAAGACGTTCGAAAAAATTAATTTCAACAAATCAGACGGAAATACGGGGATGTAGAAAGTCAAGTTACAACTCTTCTGACATTACATATGAAAAGTGTCACTACGAGAAAATATTAGAGGTCGATCTAAAACTTAGGCACTATCAGTTCTTAGTATACGTTTAATAGGTTGTGGTAGGGGTGGTGGGGGGGGTATTCGGTCACGGAACAGGTCTTCCTTCCTTACAGGTATTGGTTTTTATCCAAATTAGTCGTTACTAGTGACGAAAACAAAGGAGTTCAGAAATAGTGTTCGAGATAACACACACACACAATACACACCAAAATACACGAATAATAACAACGGAGGGTGGTGTGACACTCAACGTACTCCGTCTTTATAATCCCAAGACTAGTCACCAAATAAGTAGGTTGATTCGTGTCATGGGTCGGGTCCCATTCATGGTCCATTATAGTCTATTTACTTGTTTATGAGACGTGAGAAATAGAAAACACTCTATGTATGTAGAAACAAGGGAATGTAATTATGTACGAAGTTCAGCAGATCTTGTACGACTGTAAACTCTTGTCCGTGGGTTCAGCAATGACTCATATAAAACGGGAGGTGTCCCTTCTCTGATTCTACTCGAAGTCAGTTTAACGAAGACCCATCTGAACGTTACCCTCGTCCGACGTCTCTGGGACGTGCTGATGAAGGACAGACCCAGAAGGGACGAAACTCGAGGGTTTGGAGAACTATTCCTGGACCTGTTCATACAGTGGTTTGCCGTCCAAGGTCGAGGACTTTTCGTTTCCGTCTTAGAGGAGGTCGTTAGTGAATCAACGACCTTCCGACCGAGTGGAAGGTTTTACGTCATTGACGACATTCAAAGTAATCCACTATAGACTATAGACGTTTTGACTGCGACGAAACGCCCTCCTCTCCACGAGCGTTCTCTCGACACCAACGAGAAGATACCTTCAACGGAGTAAATGAAAGCTCAAACAAAAATTTGTAGATTCTTTGGTGTCGAGTCCTTCGTGCGAGTCAGAAGGACAGACCGATGACGGAAGGGATAGGTGCGTTCGGAGCACGGAGGTGTGCCGGCCTGGTCCAGTGGACCGGTTCTGGGAGTAGGACTTCGTCCCCTGGTAGGAGATGGGCGAAAGGAGGAGGATCGCCCTCAAGGGTAACTCAGTCAGGGTACACGCACTATTATCGCTGCCCCCTCCCCTACGAAAGCTTTGATCTCTAAACGCACCCTTGGAGGCGAGATGACGAATAATAGTCATATTAAAGCTAGTTTAAGAATTGAAGGGATTCGGCCGACTCTAATACTACTTCGGATTTTAAATTCCGATTGTTTTTTATTATAAAATTACGTCATTAAATTTCTTAGTTTTAAGTACGTTTTTAAGTACTACATGCTTTATAGATTCACAATTTGTGTACTAACCAGTCGTCGGTCCGGAACTCTCTGTCTTCCACTCTTACAGGGTTTTCCTCCTAACCTTTCCGCCCGCCCTCGTGCACACCTCCTTCTCCTCCCTCCCACCTCTTCCCCACTTTCTCTTGTCTCGACCTAAGGATCGAGTGTCCTAGTCTTCTCTAGAAAGAAACGACAAGAACCCTAGTGCGACGCTCAACACATGGGTTAAGATCGCGTGTTCAAGAAGAGACCAGTATTCCTCCGGACGCCGCGAATCCAGGACGTCAGAGCTCGAGGGCCCCCTACATGTTCGTACGCTCACCAGTTCCCTTCCTCGACCTCCCAGCGTCGGGACTCCCTTGTCAGACACTCCTCCGAGACCCTGAGGCGTGGACTAGAGGCGCAAATCCGAGCCACCGAGTTGCGATACCCTTGGACTCTTCCGGGGCCCTCACGTTCAAGGTCATCGGACCACCACCGCGCGCGGGTGTCAGCTTCCAGAGTAACTCGGAATCCTAACGCGCCCCGAGCCCGGAAGCTTCTTAAAAAGGGAAGTGACAGACTCCCGCATCCGGGACCTCTACGCACGATGGACGGAAACCGGGTATGCTGTGGAGAAAGGAGCCAAGGTGTCGGCCCGCGGTCTCACTTCAGGGCCGGCGTACACTCGCGCGCACGCTTGTGGGTGAGTGGGTATATGTGGGTAGGGGTTTGTCCCTGGCAGTCTACTGTGTGAGACCGGAGCGGGAATCTTTGCCTTAACCCACCCCACGGAACGAAGCGGGCCAGGACCCCGGAGGCCCCACCTGGCCTCGAGGCCGCCTGGCCGGGCAAGAACGTCGGTTTCGACCTGCGCCCTCGAAGAGCGTCTGTGAACCTAATTTCTTTTGAATTGAGATAGTGCTACACGAGTACATTGAGGTCTCCTTGAGGCGCCAAGGAGACTCCTTTACAAACCTGGTGAGGTAAGGAGCGTGTTACTTTAGGCTCCGGCGTGACGCGCGAGGGATGCGACATGCTGCTGCTACGCGCGATGAGCTCCGCGCGGGGGCCCTGCACATCGTCGACGAAAGTTCCCTTCAACGCCGGCGCGAGGGGTGTGATGAAGCCCACCCAAAGGACAAGCCATTTGGCTTAAATCCTTAGGTTTCCGTGGCTTCGGGTAAAGAAAACGAAAATTCCGCAAATGGTTTTTCTCGCCTCCTGTCCTACCCCTGTCCTAGAGCTCTCATCTCGACGGGCCCACAACTCTTTGGCCAGAAGAAAGAGCGGGAGCCCATGGGCCGCCTCGAGAGCCAGCCCGTGGCCCAGGACGTCGAGGCCGACAGTCGCCTCCCGAGACGTAATCGAAGTTGTAAGTAAATTCGCTCTTCGGTAACCGGCTTTAGCACTTTGGCAAAGAAGGACGTGTCAAGACTTCAGCTGGTTGAAAACTCAAAGCCTCCAATGTCTCCTTTTAAACTTCGCCGCGACACATATTCCTCTGTAGAAGGCCAGGAGGTATATTAGTTTGAGACATATTGGTTAAAGTCCGTATATTGGAGTTTAAAATTAAGGACTCAAGGTTTCAAATCGTTCAACATTTATTAGCAGGTAATAGTGGTACTCTGGGGTTAGGTATGTGAGGCTTTTGACGTGTCTATGGACGTACACTCGTGCGCTTTCTTTGTAAAGACTCTATCGTTTTAACGTCAAGTTTTTAATTTCTGTTATTTTAAGACATAAATATAAAGTAAATATGACCTCATTGACAAGTCCGCGAAATACGTGAAATAGAGCAAATTAGGTGTCGCTATAAGATCCATCTTTATTTAATTAAGTAAATTCTACTACTTTGATTCCGAAATTCTTTGACTCCATTGAATATGGCTCAGAGTCCCTCCCGATTTCGCCCAATTTCAGTTCTAAGTTTCAGAAGAGGTTCACGTCACCTGAAAGACCTGGGGAGAGAGGGGTCTGAGTGGGGATGGGGATAGGGGGGACTGCAGTCGGATTCCTGGAAGACCCTTCACAATTACACTAATGAATCAAGGTTGAGGGAACCACCGAAATGGATAATTGGGCGCGATTGTGCTTCCCTGGAGTCTTGGCCCGCTAGAAGAGAAGGCCACCCGAAAATTAGTGAGACACTACCGTGGAGGGACGGTTCATGGCCAAGGGCCGAAAATGTCGTGTCATAACTAAACGTTTCCGTTATTTAGATTCTCGTCCCTGTCACGCGGGGTCTATTAATACAACGTCATATGTAAAATAACGACACCAAAGTTGTGGTTGTTCTACGTAACGAAAAATCCCTAGGGGTTTTCCGAGTGGAGAGCTCGGGGCTCAAACAAATTTCACCTGAAAAGTCAAGGAGAATAAACATCAGAGGGAGGCGCGTGATCGAATCGATCGAATCGAAGGATAAAACAGAAATCCTACTTGTCAGGTTCAAGCGACGGGCGGTTTCTGGGTCTTCGCCTGATTCTCACGCACCCGTTAACCTTTTCACCTTTGACTGGGACCCGTTTCGTAAAAAGGGGACCAGACGGTTCAAAAGGTTTTGACAGGGACAGTACTTTAATAAGTTTAAGGTCGGAGTTGGTGATTCTATTAATTCTTTTCTATACTACGAAAGAAACACATCTTTACGTAAAAAATTTTTATCTCCATATTAAAGTGTTATTCAAAAACTTTTGATTTTGGTCGTTTATTCTAAAAGCTACGGGTTAACGTCGCATTTTAAGATCTGATTGATACGGTAGCGGTAGGGTTGTTTGTTACGGTGTGTGGGGGAGGTGCGGGGGGTGGGGTAGGGTGGGGGGCGGGGAGCGTTTTTTTTTTCTGCTGGCGAGAACTGTCTTTAGAAGGAAGGCCCGGTTTGGGATTCGTAAACTCTGTGCTGTCCTTGTTCGAACACACGGAATGCAAATTTATTCCCTTTACAGTGTCAACGTAACTAACTCCAGCTCACACAAACGGACGACCCCCCTTCTAAATAATTAGGTTCCCAGACCCAACAGGTTTTTGTCGTTTCCTGGTCTATGAGTTCTTATCTTTGCTTAGAAGTCCGTGTACTTCACCACGACGGAGATAAGAATGATTCCAAATTCGACTTTCGTAAGAGTTGGTCGCAATGAAATGATACCTAGAGGGCACACTTCTTTGTTCCGTGTCGACGTCCCGACCCCATACTAGTTCTAGAGACGGACCTCACGTCCAGGACACGGAGATCGGCCGACCCAGCTAAAATCCCCTCTACGTAGTGGGACGATCGGTCTGAGCTAAAGAGTGACAGTTTTCGTTTACCTGTACCCGATCTGTCATATTTAGCAAAGGTCGTGTTTTTAGATATCAAAATGCTTAAAGGGGGTTTGAATGTGTATGTGAAAGACATGTGTCTCTATAAAGTTTTAATAAGGAATCAGTGACAATACGTCAAACAACAATCTTTGATAAGTGTATACCACTGTTCTGTCCGAATTGAGTGTTCAGGGGGTGGACAGTGGTACAATGAATGTACCGACTAAAGTTGAAAACTCAAAGTCGAAAAAAGGGAGTATTCAAATAAAGTTCCCCACCTCTTACAGACACGGTACCTCTCTCCTTTTACACCCCCACTCTTTACCCCCCCCCTGACAAAAGGAAGAAGAGAAAGAAAAAAATTTCTGGATGATTCTCCGAGGATTAGCGGTCTGGTTGACCTTTCCCCGCTTTTATAAATGTACATGTCGAACTCACACACACAGTCGGACTCAAATGTGCCGAGGTTCACTTCGCCTAATGGGGCGCTTAAACCTCTTAAACTCAATAAGTTCGAATCGTTCCGGTTGTTCTGCTGGGGGTGTTCCGGTACCCTTCAGGCTCGAGCACTTCTGACTGCCGAGCCGCACGCGGCGCGGGCCCGCGACATCCCGAACGTGAGAGGGTGACGCGCAGCGTACCAGAGGCGTCCTACGGCGCGGTGGTCGTGCAGCTGGCGGGGAGTGGAAGGGGAGGCAGTTCCGGGCTAAAAGCTCAGGGAAAGCCCTTATCCTTGGGGCTTACTCTCCGCGTGGTCACACGTCTTCGTCGGCACCAAGACTCTCGTAGGAAACGGTTTACGAATGTCGGGTGAGAATCGCGTAGCAAGAGTTCCGACGAAGAGAGGTCTGGGTAACAGATCGTCAGTCTAAGACTTTGGGTAGCCCAAGACCCTAGGTCGGGAAGTGCGACGGGCCGTTCACCCTAGATAGGGTAACCGCGGCTGAGACGCCGCGGTCAAAGACAGGATGAAGATCGTGAGAGGTTGAAAGAAAACCTTGAAACTAATGGTCATTCTTTTTCTTACCCTTTAGTTCTTGAGGGGCTCCGAAGGAGACCAGATCTAAGGACGTCACCCGGTGAGGATCCGAGGGTCCAGAACTCTGTTTTTACGGGGGAGGGCTGTCGCTCGTGGAGGGAGGGTGTGACCTTGACGCTCCGGACTGCCCGACGTAGGCGCCAGCGACGTGATCGGACCACCACCGTGGGGTAAGGGGATTGCCTACGGTCCAAGGTGGCCAGACACGCACTCCGGTGTGGCCGTGGCGCGGGGCCCGCGTGGGAGGGGTGGGCCGGGCGCCGAGGCGGGGGCCACCGCCTTAGTCCTTCGCCACTGCACACCGTCGCGACTGACCGACGGACGGCGGCCCTAGCGGCGACGGTAGTTTAATTCCGCGTCCCGAAGCTCGAGGTCCCGCGTCACAGGAGGCGCGGGGCGGCGCGAGCGTGCCGATGCGAGCCCGAGGGTCCGTAGGCGGGGGAAAGTCGCTGAGACTCGGCGAGGCTGACAGGGGTCTCACCCCTCCCTCCTTTCTGCACCTCGCCCACGACGTCCTGGAGACCCGAAACGCGTCGAGTACGATCAGAGGTCGAAGGCCGCGTCGGACACGGGGACGCCTCGCGGGGACATGAACGTGTGGGTCAATTCGGGCGTCAACCATGAGACCGATCAAGCTTCAAAGTCGCCGACTTCTGAACGCCACCCCCTTTCCTCTGTGGCCACACCTCGAGAACCCTCTGACCCCGACTGAGTAGATCTCAGGGACCGAGGGGAGACCGACGTGAACCTTTGAAACGAGACACAAAGCCAGAAACAGAGAAAACCCCTTCGACCTGTCGTCAAGCCGTCCGGGCCAGGGACCGGTCCTGGCGTGTGACCCCCGGTACCTCAAGTGCCGTAGCGGGTTCGGGGTCGAAAGAAGGTCCCGGTTGCGGAAGAGGTAGCGGCGCGACTACAGCTCGCCGCCGAGGTTTCTCTTCCTTCGATGCCTCTTGTGGTAGTTTGGTGACCCATTCAGCCCGACGATCTGACAGGCCCTACCCGTCCGTATCCCGCCCCCTCAGCCCCCCCCCGACGTGTAAACAAACGGGAAGACAGGGGATCGACGTGCTGCGAGAACTCCCACAGGTGGAAAAGGCCGAGCGCGCCGTCGAGACTGGGCGCCCAGTATCTGGTATGCAACGCCCACCCTTTTAAAAAAAAAAAGGGAGAATCTGGGTCTAAGAAACCCCTGAAGTGTCACAACAATGTACGTTGGTCAAAGTATGGAGTATACAGCGAAAGGAATGGACAAACAGATCTTAGGAAAACAGTTCAGCTTGTAGGCCACACACACACACATTGTAAAAACCCTATTTCTAAATCCCTAATTATTACTATTTTCGGGGAAAAATTCTGAGCTGTCTTAAATACTACGTAGATTGTGGACGAACACGTGAACGTTGGTTCCTCTGACAGTGAAGTGTTCTTTGATCAAATTAAAACAAAAAGGGACTGAACTTATCTAATGTGCTTGAGTCGAGGAATTCTGGGGACGTCCACGACATCTTATTCGGTCAAGATGGCCTTACTTGGTAAAAGAAGTCTCTTCGAGGTCTATATAGTCATTCTGTAAAGTATCGACGACAGTGAAAGTCACCGCCAACCGTTTTTGTAATTGGTCATTAGTAAAGGGTCTAAGGAGTTGAAAATCGATATGACAAATAAATTGTTGGAAATGGTAAATATCTTCTGTGACGAGTCTCTTTTCCCTCTTTTCACTGATATGAGGGGAACTGTGCTCACTTAACACACTCTTTCTTTGACGACCTCTACACAAAGTTCAGGGAAGTGTTGACCCTCTTTCTTCACAAGAGTAGTAGTGGAAGACCCAGGGACCCATTATTAATCAAGTGTAGGACTAGTAGACCATCGGGATTTTGTCACTTTTCGTAGTTCATTTGAATCCCATTAAAAAAAATGGAAAAATTGAAGTTAAAAAAAAGGAAGAGGGACGGAAAGAGTTGTAAAATTGCAGAGTGTGGAACTTTGTGTTATTATTATACCTTCTACTTTACAATATCTTCCTTTTATTCCCCGGAGTCGTCTCTCTTCTCTCTCGATCTTAGGGACGTCTTTGAATCTTGGTTCCGTTTCCTTTGTCCTTCTAGACGTCTTTTGTACAGTTTTTCAGAGAGGAGGTCCCAAAGATGAGGGAAAGGGACCAAGAAGGGTAGATTGGAGGTCACATTTAGATTTGGACGATTTCTTTACCTTTATTGGTTAGTCTATTTGAGGTTGACAAATCTTTTTTTAAGTGGTGGTTAAAGTTTCAATTGAAACACCGGGAAGGGTTGTAATAGGTGAGGATAAATCTTCCGGAGGTTTAAGAAATATTTATTTACGGGGTTTATTTATTTAAATAAATAAATATTTATTTAACGGTTTGTCATTACACAAACCATCGATCGTCCTTTTCTCTTAAAGTCCAATTTTAAGGACTGTCTACATGTCATCTGACCCTTTGTACAATCGAAGTCGAGATGACAGTAAAGTTGTAACGAAGGAAGAGATGAAAGGCCTCCCCCCTTTTTTATTGAAGGAGACGTAAGATTTGATATTTTGGTAACCGTCGAGTTTCGTGGGGGTGAAGTAAGGTCTCATTTTGCTCGTAGGAAGGAGGGGACCCCGAAAACTCTGTCCGAGACTTTCTTGGACTTGCGTAGAATCAGGGAAAGATCCCGGTCAAGTTGTCTCGTGATAATGACTGACATTCGGTTCCTGAGGTCGTGCACTTTATGGACAAGTCTCTCTTACGTTGTGATTCCTCTACGATTTCTTCGACATCCCACCCTCAGTCTCCACAGAGTACTAACGAGTAAATTTGTGTAATCCAGATAAGTTTTCTTGGTGGAGTGTGTTGATTCAGTATTTTAAAAAAATTTAACTCTATATTGACTGTATTTTATAACAATCTTGTAAAGATATAGTAAAGGAAGAAGGTAAAGGGTTGGGACTGTGTGACCAATCAAACCTCGAATCCCTTAAACGGAAAAAGTTAACAGTCTTTTTAAAATTCAGATGAATTAAGAGATATTTCTACAATACACTTATACAAAGACTTTAAAATCATCTTTTATATTAAAACACTGACGTACTAAGAGAAACTTTTGTTCCTATACTATTAATTAAACTAATAAGAATAAATTTTTAGAAAGGTACTCAACCTAATAATAACATTCTCTTCCAATTTTAAGAGATGGAGAACGAACGACGGGGTTCAGTTTCTCTTTATTTTGTAATATATACACACACAGACACACACACACACACACACACACAGGAATCTTGAACAAAGTTAAGGAACTCCCGTGAATCTTGTCTCAACAAAACCTCAGGTCAAAGTGTAACAGCTAAGTTCATCAAAGAAAAAATTCCCTGCGTTCTATTAACCCGGCTAATGTTTTGAGGAGGACATAAGGTAGTTTCACTGACCACATAAGGGTCCGGGAATAGTCGACACCTCCTCTTACAAACCAAGTATCCGTCACCATAAGGTCGGACTACCAACTACCTTTTAACAAGAAGGGTGAAATTGTGAGACGACCAGACCCAAACCCCAAGAAAAGGAGTGTGTTGTAAAAAACTCTCTCTCTTTTATGTGTGTAACAGGGAGTTCATTAACAAAGTTCGGTGCAGGTTTTTTAACCTCTCGCATGAGGGCACTAAATTGTTCGTTATACAATCAGAAAGTATTCTAGAGTCTGCCCCTCCCTTTAATATTTTTACAAGGTTAGATTGTAGACTTTCAGACCCTTTGACTCTTGACCCGTTTCTTCACTTCACTGGATTAATTTTTTTTTTTTTTGGTGTAGGGGTTGTGGTATCGTTTGGTGTGGCGGAAAAGTAAAAGGGAATACCCCTCTCCCGAAGTCCTCCCTTCCCTCCAAAGAGAGTTTCACTCCTTCCTCGACTATAAAAGCGACGAAACTAGAGGCACCTTTTTCACAGAGGAGAAACAGTCTCTCCTTCTTGACCATGGTCCCGGGTGTTTGACTCTTCTTACACCTCCCTATTGTTGTCCTTATAAACAAAAATTAAGAGATACTAGTAACAGTAGGGGTGATAGGTGAGGAGTGTAAAAAAGAAGAGGTTTCACCCAAAGTTCATTACCATTGTTCTTGACCAAGACCTTGAGTGACTAAACCAAGTCATTCGTTCGTTCGTCCTCGGTACGGTGAGGTGTCCTGAGAGTCCGAACCAAATATATCACTTACCAAACGTGACGGGAGGACCTCTAGGACTCGTATTGAAAAGGTTTCAGTTTAGATCCATGCATAAAATCAACACGACGACAGGAAGATAGAGACTAACTGTCTTAATCGACAGTAAGAGTTAAGAAAAACGGACGTCTTGTTAAACAACTCTTCAGAAGGACGCGAGTCGGGGACCCTCTCGACTGGTCGGATCTACGAGGACCCCTCAAACCGCCGTCACCACGCCCGCCGTCGTCGGGGAGGAGGAGGAGAGACACGTGACTCGGTGACTAGGGGTGGTGGGGGTAGTAGGGGTCGCTCCTTTACCGGTTTTAACGGACGTCGGACCTCTGGTTCCTCGAGACCCTGTTTAAGGTACTCGATCCGTGCCTCTACTAGTAGTGGTTCAGACCGTCCATCGTCCTCCCGGAACAGCCGACTCCTCACCCCTCCTCCCTTGCCACGGGACACACCGTATCCCTCAGAGGTCCTTGACCCACTTTGACGATCATGACTCGAACTTCTCCTTCGAAACGAGTACCTCCCAAAGGAAGGTGACTGAACGAACACCATTCTAGATAACTCTGTCTACAGGTCCGTAAACGAAAGTACCCTAGACCGATATCCTTCGGGATGGGGGTGGGATTCCCGTTCCCCCGAGAGAAGGAGGGACGTCGGGTCAATACAGAAAATCCAAGACTCAAACGTAGACCTGCCTTCGCCCTTGAACACGGACGACGTCATGTCCCGTCCGACGAGGCACAACACTCCCTCCGTCCACCGAAGGAAAAATAGTGGAAAATTAGAAGGAAAATAAACGTCTTCGAGGGTAATTTTTGTTTTTAATTTTAGTCCCTCTATCTTACTTTAAACTTTACTGGTGTGAGGACCATCCTTCCTCGAGGCCACGGCCCGGGGATCTACGACTTCAGGTCCGACTAAGTCCCTTCCGTCCTTCCGTCGAGAACCCTGACCCCGATTCCGAGATCCCTAGCCACCGGGGAACCGTGAGCTGACGAGGTCGAGAGTCCAGAGACCCTACGTGGGAGAGTCTCAGAGGGCTTTTCTTTTGGTTGGACTCTTGAGGCGAGACCGAAAGATGATTCCGTCCCCACTCAAAAGAGGGACGTTGTATTCCAATGTCCTGAGAGAGACGAGACCTCTGAAGCCAAGTCTCGGATTACCCGAACTACTATATCGTGTCCTAAAAGGGATTAACGTCTGGAAACCCATAATTACTCCTGAGGACATCTCTACTGTGAATTCTAATAGATCCGAACCCTCTTCCAGTCAGAGACATAAGTGTAGAGACACCGAAATGTCCTTTGTTTCTCAAACCCCCGACCCATCTCTCCCTTCCCTGGAGAGAAGGAGAGATTAAGACCGCTAAGAGAAACAGAGTGACACAGTCCTCCTACAAAGGATGGTAGGCACACAGGAAAAGGCCACACCTAAGACTCCGGTTCATGTATCAGGACTACCTGTAGCAGGGACACCTGTTGTTCTCCATGGCGATACGGATGGTGGCCAGGAGGACCGACCACCGACCGTTTCGCCTGGGAGGTGACGGTCGGTCCAAACACAGAGGTCTAAAAGTCGGTTCGTTTTACAGAGGACGGGACCGACAAACTTAAAAGTCGTCCAGACAAAAATTTCGGCACTCAAGACCATTCTTTCGCAAGGTTCGGGTCCGTGAGGTCCTAATTGATATGTTTTATACCTAATCAGAGACTCTTTCCGTCTCAAAGATGAGTCTTGTGACGGAAATTAAAATAGAAAGAAGTATTAAGTAAAGTTTCAAAAAGAATTTAAAGTTAACCTTACAAACAATCTTTAGACCTGGGTAAAGTATACTGTGGGGAGTAAAGATAAACCGACTGTGCGTCGTCTTATTTGGATGACTACTTCGCTGACGGGATTTTAAGTAAAATTTTCACACGTAAAATCATGTAAGCATCGAAAATCATCTATAAACAATATCACACCAATATTGAAGTGTATCATTTGTAGTAAAACCATTTACACCCAACAAAAAAAAAACTGATTATTTTCCGAGTCTCTACAAATTCATACTTTTTGTTTGAGAAAAAGGGGGGGAGAGGTATTAATCACCTATTTACATTAAGTTGTAGTCCAATTATATGAAAATGACCTTTTAATAAGTTAATGATACAATCCATTACTGGGTTTCTTTTGTACAGGTAAAAACACGATCAGTAACCATTACAAAAAGGACCTCTTGGGACAAATTGTTTAGTGTACGTTTGGAAATAACGACGACGAAACGGGTTTACTCGTAAGACCTCCCTTCTTTTGTCATAAAAATGAAATACACTGATACTGGTCGACTTCTTGTCTTTAGATTGTCCGTGAGAAATTATGTTTGTTACTTAGAAATGTAAAATGTTAAATGTAAATGTATCGACTAATATGGAAATCCCGAGATTTTGGTTTTGAATGTCGAAATTTCAACAAAATACTGATACAGTAAAAATATTAGCTATCCGTCAAGTATAGTTCCGATTCCTAAATAAATTTACATGTCCAAATCCTTGAAACTACAATACCAAGTTTCACACCAAGAAACATTCATATATCAAACGTCAGAATTTAGTTCCGTGTCTTAGTTTTGTCTATTAAATGTGTATGTCAAGTTACCTTATAATTCGAATGAATCATCAGCTAGTGTAATAATTCGAATGTCAGACAATTTATGTGATCTCTGCTCTAATTTTCCTCGGAGACAACTCAAAAGGTAAGGGTGTTTTCTGATCCTTCCTAGGGTCGGAAAGGTTTAGCTATATAATTTATTGTTAGTCCTGATTTTTTTTTAAAATTACTGTGAGTAAAACTCACTGATATTTACTGTTTAAATGTTATCTATAAATTTCTTTATATTAATCACAAGAGATGATAATTGATAATTGATCGGTCAAGTGTGATTAGATCTCGAAGAAAGGTTATAAATGTTAAAAAAAAAATTTCCCCTTTCTCTCTTTCCTTCTTTCCTCTGTCTTTCGTCTCATTAAATCGTCTAAGGATTGATAAAAATGTTCGTCGGAGAGGGTGGGGAAAAGAAAAAAAAAAAAGGAAATTCAGAAAGGAGATTCTTCAATTAGTGAGAATAAATCGTATGTAAAAGGAGGATAGATTTCCATACCCCTTGACCAAATCCGGTCAACCCTTATACTGTACGGAACAAATACAATGATTAGACAAGACCGACCTTTTTCTTTCGTACATGGTTATGTGATAGAATTGACTTCGTACAAATTCGATAACGACCTTAAAATTCAGGGTACTCTGAACTCTCTTCGCCCCGAAGGACATACGAAAAAGCAAGTAGGATCAAGTCAAATAAATATAACTATAATCTAATTTTACAAACACGGAATATCCTATATTTATAAGATCTAATATGTTCGTTGATAAAAAATAACGATAATTTTGTGTGACGATATTAAACATCGATGTATTCCCTTTCCATTTCTTAAACCCTCCACTAGTAAAAACATGAATACCATCTTTAAGGAACGTTAAGATCGAGAAACTTTCTGAAATAAAATCTGATTTGAAGTAGTCAGTCAATAAAGATTAGTCTTCTTTACTACGAACTGTTATAGTGAACCAGTATCATTACCCGTTCTGCAACATAATTGGATTTATTACAAAATAAAATTTATTTAAATACTTTATTTAAAGTATCCTGTAAAGGAAAAATTTTTTTCAACTATAAATTTATTTAATTATAAATAATTAGTATTCTAATTAATATACACCATTTAACTATGTATTTCTCCCTGGTAGAGTGATTGAAAATCCTGATTTATAAAAATCAGGAAAAACCTCCTCACCCATCCTACACCAACAACAACGAGTCCGGGAGTCAGGACAGACCGAGAAACACTGGGATACCTGACGTCGTGTAGTCCGAAGGGACAGGAAATAGTAGAAGGTCTCGAACGAGTTTGAGTGTAGGTAACTCAGCCACTACGGTAGGTTGGTAGAGCAGGAGACAGTAGAGGAAGAGGAGGACGGAAGTTAAAAAGGGTCGTAGTCACAGAAAAGATTAGTCCTACACCACGAATAATCATTTTGTTGACACATATATCTCATTATCGGAACCTTCCCACGATAAACTTTTCGATAAATTATAATACCAACACAGTAACTTCTTATGAAGTTAACTTTCCGTTAAGACTCGTGAGGAAATTTTTTAATAAGTCCGTTTATGGATTTTGGAAATTTCAAGAACATACCCAGACCATTCTTAGAACTCATGACAATCGGACAAAAAACGAATCTAGGACCACCCGAAACACTCAACGTCGGACACTAAGGTTAAGAAGATAACAATCAGGAGACACACTGTTTGATATCGTGTCTGAAGAATAAGAAATGTACTTATAACAATCCTTTCCAAAAACCAAAAAAAAAATTGAAAAAGGGAAAGGAAACAAGGGAGGTATTATACATACAAATTACCATCAATGTTTCTAAGCTATGTTTTATATTTATACTTATTGGACACCGTACCTATTTCCTTAAATAGGGTAATTTAGTTCCTGTAAAGGAAGGGGACAATAATCAAGATATTAGAGGGTACTGAAGTCTTTTCGAACACAATTTACCTATAATCTTAACACTAAATGTTTCTCGACATGAATCAAATTTCGAAACGTCCATTTCGTTTACTGAACGTAAATTGACAGTCATCCATTTTCGATCGGTTTTTGTATCGTCGACTAGTTATTTACTGTTTATGGACTATTCATGTAAAAAGGGGGCCTAGTTTCGACAAAACCCCCCTCTCCCCTCACGAATCCGATAAATGTCTATTTATGTGATTTATTAAACTTCGAATGGGTCGAACAAAAGTGAGAATAATCGCTCGTGAATTGATCTATTACTACTTTCTTTATTATAATTCCATGGGCCTCTTCGTTTATCTGATACACTAGATAATTTTCAAGGGTCCCAGTGACATAATTCGTGACAGTACGAATATTTCTTTTGTTTGAAATTTGACTCGGTGGAAGCTCAAATTTACCTATCGAAGAGATCTTAACAAAGGAGAAAATTGAATAAACGGAAGTGACGAAAAATCGTTACAAATACGATCCTCGAGTAATACGTTAATCATATTGGATCTGAAAGGAAACTTTTATAGATGTTAAGTTAAAATATAAACTGTCTTCGTCTGGTCATCAACTAATTAATCTACCCTTTTTTTTGTGGAAATTTTTTTGTTGAACGAGTCGTTTATTATATTTTACATAATTCATAATAGGGAACTTTTAGTTATTATCTTTTACATAATTCATAATGGGGAAATTTCAGTAACCATGTGTTTCTTTGTGTAAACATACAAAATCGTAATAAAACCGTAACGACATAATAATTTAAACTCTAATTTACTCCGTTTATTTTTAAGTGGTAAATACACTCTAAAAACACAAGGAAATCTTAGTCCTATAAAATTTTGGGTGTCACTCTAAAAAAATTTTTACAGAGTTATTTTAAGACAGTATTAAAAGAATCCAACATACATGTAGGTCTGAGAGGAAAATGACCGCTCGTCGATGAGTTTGTCTACCACAGAAAACTTTTCCACTTTGAGTGTTTGTTACTTGACCTAGTTGTACCGGTACATTCATCACGAACCTGATGCGCCTAAGGGATCCCATCTTACCTCTTCGATGCACTTTGGAAGAGACGACTTCAGAGAAGGAAAAGAGGGAAAAGGGGAGGTCGGAAGGTCGAGACTCAGTAAGACACTCTTGTAAAAACACAAGAAACCCCTTGAGACTATGTATGTCTCTACGACATACGGTAAAGATACATTCTCCCAGTCCCTGGAAACCGTGGCACCTTAGGGTGAAGACGTTTACGAAATGGTGGACACGGTTGATTTGTTTCCCTTACACGTAAAACCTCCAATGATGTCGGGTAAGAACCTAATTTATAAATTAAAGATAGTCACTATCTATTGTGTCGTATTTCCCTTACCCCGACTCTGGAGGTCACCGCCAAAGGGTTTTACACAAGACGTCTTATGTAAGAACACTTTATGTTACCCTGGTTTCCCAAAATGCATGTTTATTTAAACCTTTTCACGACAAGCGAAAAATGTATAGAGAAGACATCACTTAGAATGCTTATAATCTTGTGTCTCTTCAGAACGTCAATTTTTGTTTTGTTAAACTAAAATATATAGTTATTCCTTAAGTAGTTTTACACCTCTTTTCTCTTTGACCTTAAGACTCGAGGATAGTTGTAAATTATCTTGTCGGTAACTGTGTCCGAAAATGTGTTAACGATCCTTACGAAAAATTCCTTGATAGACACTACAATAAAGTACACGAATTCATTTCTAAATGTAAAATTTTTCACAAAATCTAAAATACGATTCCTTTGAAGTCTGTCTGTACGTACGAAGAAAAACTACTCCTCTTATGACAAAGGAAAAAAAAAGGAAACGGGACAAACGGTCTTTCGTTCAATCATAAAAGTATTAAAGAGAGGAACCGAATCTATAAGACTATATTAATAAGAGAGACAATAGGGAAAATAATTCCGAGAACAATGAATTCCAAAATTAAAAATAACCTAGATACGTTAAATCTTCTTCTCAGAGTTTTGAAAAGTTTTTTTTTCCAATGTATATGTATCTATTATTCAATTTCTCGAGATCTGCATCAAAGTTTTTTAACCTAACTTGGATTTTGGTTCATTTAGTGAAGTCCGTGACGGTGTTAGGTATACGGGTGTCCTCTGGAACAAATAGGACTGGTTCAGTCTCATTGATCCAATTGGATGTTGAGTCAACAGGTCTTAACCACACAAAAGGAAAGTCGTAGTCAAAGTACCCCTCCTTATCGTGATTCGGTATGAAGTCCTCGAGACTCAAGATCAAACTAATGCGGTTCTGGTCTGGCACTGTCTAACAAACGGATTTAGAATCTACTAACGATTATAGGTAAAACCGAAATTTAAAAATAATAAATTATATGGAGAAAAAGTTGTCTTTGTCATACAAGACTTTTGATGGTCCTTTAAAAAGTCCAGAACACAACAAATCTGTTCACGAGACTTAGTCGGGACTTCTTCGGGGGGAAATGTCTATGTAAAAACCAAAATATTATCCTTTTAAAGAATAAAGGTCCTTAAATAAAGAGGTTACTTTATTTCAGATGTAAAGATAGTCACAAAGAATCTAGGTGCTTTCGGCCTCGTCGCCAAGTTCTTCGGGACCCCAGACTCTAAGTCAGACCCCAGACTCAGACAGGTTATGGGAAAGGATTTCCTTTAATTGGATCCCGACCATATTTATTCCTCCTCCCCGGGAATAAATTTCGAATCCCGAAAAAGGTCACACATACATACACACACGCGTACACTAAACTTTTGAGAATAGAAGAATCATCTTGTATGTCACTTACGAGTCCAAAAAGAATATGGTCAAAGTCCTCCGTTTACAAACCGAAATAGTGAAGTTCAAATAAGGTCAAAATCCTGACTCGTGTCTATAGAACTTAAGGAACCTTATTTACGTAATATGTTTCTCTATTGAAAAATTTCAAATAAAACTAAATAAAATTCGAGAGTAAACGAAGTCATTAAGTATTTTTCTACCGTATAAGTTTTAAGTTACGGTCAATTACGGGACATTGAAACAACCACATATAGAGTCATGTCTTTGTCTAACTAAGAGATAGTCAATAGAGTGTCACTGATCATAAATTGAGAGGATTTCAGTTGGTCGTAATTGTAAGTGGGTGTGTGGGTTCAATCGGTTCCTCTGTTCTCTCCCTGTTATGACGTACGACAACTGGGACCAGGACGGTGTCGTACATAGTTTGTGGAGGAGACTCTCGGTACGAGAGACGATCCGAGGACCCCACTTCCCGTATGTTACACTCGGGACAATAGGGTTCTTTTTGTATGAGTTAAAACATATGAATCTATCGACAGACCCACACCGCAACTCCCTCTACATCTTTTAGAAATTATAGACTTTCATCTAAACAACGAGTTTAAAGTATTACCGTTAACATAAAATAAATTTATTATGTACTTTTTATCACGGAAACATTTGTTCCCATACAAAGACTAATGATTCATAACCCGTTGAAAATAATCGATATCTTACCTTCTGTCGACAGTAATAGTAAGGATAAATCAAACATGGACCTTCAACCTTAGTTACTTCGATAGTCTGTACTACTACTATTATGTCAATATAAATGACTCATGAAGGATAAACGATACACTAAATGTTCTCAATGTAGTAGACTAAGAGTGGTGTTGAGGACACTCAAATTTTGAATTTACGAAAACGTAAATTCTTTTACCCCACTCTTTCCATTCTAGTGAACCGGGTTCTAATTTTCTCACTCTTTCATAGCTAAGTCATAAGGTTGGTTTCAGATAGAGTGTGGAGTGATGGAAAATTCAAAATAAAGGGATGATAGGCTAGACGGTGGGTGGGGTTGGGGGTTTGACAGGGTTCATTGTTAGACCGAAGGAGCTTATACATTAAAGAATGAAATCTTTTAAATCTCTGTATGACGGAAACCAGATTGGTCTGATTTTTTGTTTTTGTTAAAAAAAGTTTTATTTGGATAGGACGTCTACTGAAAAAGAAGATATTAAAATCTTTCTTGTGAACTTTGTTGGACACAATAAACGTCAACAAAACCATTTTACACTAAGTGTCACTACTGAGACGACATAATACATGTTTAATGAACGGACCTCTTACCTTTCCCATCTAAAATTAGAATTTTGATGTAAACTTTGACAACTAAAATCTAGGAAAGAAACGGAATAACATTAACCCGGACAAATCGTTATATTCTTCCTCTTCCTTTACCGTTGGGTGAGGTCACAAGAATGGACCTCTTAGGGTCCCTGCCCTCTCGGACCACCCGACGACAGATACCCCAGTGTGTCTCAGCCTGCACTGACTTCACTGAATCGTCGTCGTCGTCGTCGTTATATTTTTGGACTTTAAGTCATGACATGAAAGGTAAGAAGTAACATCTATTAAAACTTGAGTTACGTATTCATGGTCGGTGCCCACGTGTAGTAATTCTTCTTTCTGGTGTGTCGGAGTAATGAGTTAGACTTCAGACTTCTTAAGTCTTGTAAGTAGAAAGGTCTTTGTCAAAAATGTCGCCAGTGACGGATGGTCTTAGTTGACCACTCACATGGGAAGTGTTAAAAAAGAAACGGTTTTTTCTACTCCAAAATCGTCTACGAAAATAGAAGAACCTCTCTTCCCGGTAGGGTCATGAGTTTTGTCTTCAAATGAAACTTCTTTCGATACCTCTTAGTTGGATCCTGGAGGTTGATATAACTCACTGACGTCGAGTCACAAAATTTCCAGACACAAAGGATCTTGGAAATGGAAGGGTCAGTTCGACAAATGACGGGTGAGAGGACGGTTTTGGATAGGGTTTGACTGAAGAATGGTCAAAAGAAATGGAGGAGAACCATCCCGGAGTAGTACATGTCATTGGTATATGAGTGCTGAAGTATTTTGAAATTTCAAGTCAAAAAGACGATTTAATCGTGTGTGTCAGATCGGTTGATGGGTTTAATAACTAAACAATCTATAAAACACTCTGAATAAGTCGACTTTAAGTCCGATTCTATTAATATCATCTTACTAAAATTTATGGAGAAATCTATTATTTGACATAATATATTTGTAGTTCTATGGATTAAATATTATAACTCAAAACATAAAAGATGAGACAACATTTAGTATAAATTTTAAATACGTAGTGAGGTCATGAAAACGGACCTTTTAGGGTACCTGCCTCCTCGGACCATCCGACGTCAGGTACCCCAGGGATCTCAGTCTGTGCTGACTCGCTGAAGTGAAAGTGAAAAGTGAAAGTACGTAACCTCTTCCTTTACCGTCGGGTGAGGTCACAAGAACGGACCTCTTAGGGTCCCTACCCCCTCGGACCACCTGACGGCAGATACCCCAGCGTGTCTCAGTCTGTGCTGACTTCGCTGAATCGTCGTCGTCGTTCCGAATCTGATTCAACCATTTATTAATAGTTTTACAACGATTCCTGACTCACGATAATTCTAAGAAGTGTTAAATAAGAAGAAATTACCAGTCGTATTTGAACTTCCGAAAGATATGCTGAAACTCATCTGAAGTCAAGTAGTGACACCGACGGTAAAAGAAACGGACATTTGACCCTGATTCTTGACCTGGTAGAATCCCTTAAGGATATTTCAAGTTTCCTCTACGAGACGTATTTGTACGGAAATCTTTGGGATTCCGTGAGATAGTTTTTCCGTACAACACTGATAATCTGATAGAGACATTACGGGTTTCTCCTAAACAGTGGTATACCTAAAAATTTTCAATTACCGTAAAATTTTTTACTTTATTACATATTTATTATTTTAGTTACATACTTACAATAGTATAATAAATAGAAATTCACTTTCGTTTCATGATATTGAAAAAATAATAGGGATTTTATTGTGTTCTCACCGTTGAAAGTCTCTTACGGGTTCGATTCTTAAACTCATATCTGACTTCGGGTGTCTCCGGATTTTGTGATTACGATGAAAAGAATCTTAGATCTTGTGACTGTAGTTGTTAGGGTAAAAGTTAAATAAACTCTTGTGTACATTCCATCTATAGTGTCCAAGTCTTTTCTAAGGACTTTGTAAGTAGGTTGAATGTGATTGACTTAATCATCGAAAATATGATATTTGTAACTTTTTTCCTTCATAATCAGTGAGTCAACACAGGTTGAGAAACGCTGGGGTACATGACGTTGGGTTGTCCGAGGAGACAGGTATCCTAAAAGGTCCGTTCCTATGACCTCACCAAACGGTAAAGGAAGAGGTCCCCTAGAAGGGTTAGGTCCCTAGCTTGGGTCCAGAGGACGTGACGTCCGTGTAAGAGATGGATGACTCGGTGGTCCCTTTGTGAGTATTGTGACACACACACACACACACACACACACACACACACACACACACACACACAAAATCAACGAGTCAACACAGGTTGAGAAACGTTGACGTACCTGACATCGGGTGATCCGAGGAGACAGGTACCTTAAGAGGTCCGTTCTCATGACCTCACCCAACGGTAAAGGAAGAGGTTCCCTAGAAGGGTTGGCTTCCTGACTTGAGTCCTAAGAACGTAACGACCACCTACGAAATGGTAGACTCGATGATCCCTTTATGTTCTTTGGGACAACTACAAACTTTTACTTTGTTTTTAAACAGTACACTTTTGAAGTAACGAAAATACTTTTAATAGACACTTTTAATACCTGTCTTGTTTTAATTCCCTTAAAATTCATCTTGTAGACTCTAAAACAGATTAACCGTTTTCACGTTAGGAATTATGACCGTCCTGGAGAGTATAGTGTCTTTTACCTTGTCCTCCGATAATAGATGTACTAATATTATTATCGATTATAAACCCATGAATGGTAGACGTTTCGTGGTAAATTTCGTGTAACAGAATAAATTAGGAGTGTTACTATAGAACTCTATCCTTGTTGTCATAAAAATACAACGTAAAGTATCGGTTTTCTTAACTCCGTACCTCAATTTATTGAATAGGTTACTCTGGAACGACGAAGGTAGTATCTAAATTTAGGTCCACCAATCTACAATTTACAGTCACAAGAATTGGAGATTCGAAATCCATGAACCACAGGGGTCGTTTCGTCTTGGAGTGGAGGAGAGTCGAACACTGGGACTACCCAAGTTCTGTAGGAAAAATTTCCCAAAATCAAGAAATACAATTAAAGAAAAGAAAAGTCGTACACGAGTGACGAATGGACGATACACGTCCCTCGAGGAGTGTGACTATCGTCGGTCACATTGTTCTACCGTTAGTAAGATTTAACTGTCTTATAGACGACCGTAATCGACAAAGATTATCCTCGAGATACGAAATCACTGTAATAGAGTAACTTAAGAAAACAAGGGTGAGTTGTAAATAAACCTTCTAAAAGTTTTAGGTTTTCACTTTGTCTATCATTTCACTTCGTACACATGAGAGATCGGTCTAAGTTGTTAATTGTAAAAAGGTCAAACGAAATGGAAGGGACGAGGTAAAGAGTTGGAGACAAATCTATCGATGAAAAGAGGAGAGTTAGTAAACTTTGATTCAACATACGTAGTACTATGAATATTCATGAAGATGTTCGGGTCTGACTGTCATTCTAATAAAACATTGGTGTTATAGAAATTGTGTAAATTTTGACTCAAGCATAATTTTTAAAGGTATACCTGGTTGTTTACAGAAATATTGGGGATCGCGGAAGGGGATTTGATCATAGGTGGTTTCCAAGTACCAAACCTACAATGAAAATTGAATCTTTTTTTTTTTTAGAGACATATAAAAATTATTATATAGTGAATTAAGACTATGATTAGGGGACTTATTCCGGGATACTCGAGGTAAAACACCTACTTCTTTGACTCCAAGTCTTACCAATTATGTGATCGGGTTCCAGTGTTTAGACCATTCACCCTATTAAGGAAAACCCACAATTAAGGATGAAAAACTTTCGTAGTACGATCTAACGTCCTAATTCTTTCACTGGTGACTGTCACATTCCCGACCCTTTGACTTAAACTTTTATGAATCAATTTTATCCAATTCTAAGATTATTGGTGTATAGGGTTATGATCAATGAGGAGAACTCTTTACAAATAAAGATCAATTCTAATATTCACCCAAGTTTTTAGGTGGATGGTGACGGATAGATCGAAAGTGACGTAGTAATTCACATCACTAACTATACTAATCATATAGTAAAGTAACGATTTATTGGGTGTTATTTTTACTGATTTTAGTCTTGACTAAAAGAGTTATCTAGGACGGTCCAGACTCAAATAAAGATACGAAGATGGAAATTTCGGTATTAGGGATCGTGTTACGACGCACACACGTGTGTGCACACACACACACACACACACACACACACACACACATGTAGGGGGGAGGGGTGTGTGTGTGACCGTAACACGATCCCCAATACCGAAATTTCCATCCTCGTATCTTTATTTGTGACGATATAGTACGAACAGATGACTAAAAGGATATTATTTGTATTTTATTTATATATCCTTAATTTATACATGATTCATGTTATATTTTATTAAAAAGTACCGATTTATTGTCTTTTATTTCTCTTCTAATTTTTAAAGTGTGAATTCTAGTATAAATATAGAGAATTTGAAACCTATCTGTAATGAAAGTATATATAATTTTCGGTTTAGTTTCAAAGGTTATCTTAAACACTTTTTCGAAGAGTAAATACCACAGACCATCAAAATAAACATTCTTTACTTTTTCCATGAAAAAGGGGATAAAAAACGATAAAAAAAGGAGACCGAAAACACTCCTTTACTAACGTAAAGAAATGTAATAATCAAATTTCGATTTATGTAATGTGAGAGTTGTTTGATAAAATATTAAATTCTAAATTTCCAGTATGTAACAAAAACTCGTCCGTTCGGTAACGACATCTCAACTTCACATCCAGTCCAAAGTAAAAATTTACGGAAACCTGTCTAGAAAAGGACTATTAACCTCTTTACCAGAGACTCCCGGTTAAAGTGGAACACCAACCCTTGGGGTCGAGATGAGTCTCAGGTCACTATAGTGTACCTTATTACTGATAACCTTTTTCAGGGAAAGAGAAACCACGTCGACCGTCACATTTTTAGACGGGAGATAAATACGTATGTGAATAGATATCTATTTCCTCTACAAGTTTTTCACTTAAAACACCAATCCTTTACGTAATACTAGGTATAAAAGTTCTATTATGTACTTTTTTTTTTTTTTTGCCCATATACAAACGACCTTACCCGAAGGGACCACGGAGTTTACCATTTCATAGACGGACGTCACATCCACCGAGTCCAAGCTAAGGACCCAGCCCTTCTATGGGACCTCTTCCGTTGGGTGAGGTCATAAGAACGGGCCTCTTGAGATACCTGCCTCCTTGGACCGCCTAATGTCAGGTACCCCAGTGTTTCTCAGTCTATGTGACTCACTGACTGTGAAAGTGAAAAGTGAAAGTCAGGTACTAAATCCGACGGCAGAATACCCCAGCGTGTCTCAACCTGTACTGACTTCGCTGAATCGTCGTCGTCGTCGTCTATGTGAACTTTGACGTCCTAAAGAATTCGTGTATGATGACAGGAATGAACGATTAACAAAAAGGAGTGTTTTACTTTTTGTGACACAAAAATTTTAAACAACAACTTAGTATTTCTGTAAAGCCAACAAAGTGTACCCAAGATATGTATAATACAAGTCATTAACTGATAAAACCCTAGAAAGAAAAGCAAAATGGAAACTGTACCCACTGTGATAAGTTACCGTAATGTTCGACGTCCGTAAAATATAATACTTTTACTACAGGTTGACTTTAGTGACATATATTGAGTCTAGGAAAGAAAGTAGCCGAGAGTTTACATATTGAAAAAGTCAAGAGGGTTTAAAGTATTTCCCTACATTTTGATATAAACGTTTTTACTTAAAGACAATCGATGACCAATAATAAATTTATAGATACCCTAATTTAGACACGGATTTGAAAATTTTTACATACTAATTGATCTTACAATTTTGAAACGATAGATTTTTAAAGAAAAAGACTTTTATCTTTTGTTTTACTTTACGAAAAATATATTTGAATTTTTCTTAAAGTGAATCAGTTATTGACCATTTGTACTTTAGTATAAATACTGACGAACAAAAACTTCGTTTCAAGTTGTTTGTAAAGACCCCTTGAATAACAACCGTGGGGCTATCTAACTCAGATCACTATGACGTCACTCGAGTAATTCTTCAAATTGGGTGTCAAGGACACAACGATTAGTCCTGAAGTATTTCGGACAATTTCTGACATCACCAATCAAGTCCCGGGGGTTTGTTAACATCATTCTCTAGATAAGTCGAAAATAGGAGATTGAAAGTTTTCATTAATAATCTATTGTCCTTAATCCATTATACCGGGTATCTCTTTCATTTATGACCCAATTACAGGACTCTACGAAGAGATTGATCGTGTGATTTCAATTTAGTGACGACTTGGTTAACCATTTAGATCGACATATATGATAAGAACTTCGATGTCAAACTTTAATATAGGTTTATATTTCATCTTTTCAATGGTAACTATGAGAACCCCTACTACTTTCTTTCTGATATTTCTATGACCTTTCTCTTTTTAAGATTATTTACTTTCTTTTAAGGTTTCTTTAGACTTTTGGACACAACTTAACCTAAATGAAGAGTAAGTTTCAATATCACCATTATGATCTATACCACTGTGTAATCGACTGTTGTGTGTGACTTTCATAAATGAGAGATATCATTGAGGTGTTAGTAGTGTAAGATTCGATTATCAGAAATGGAAAACCTTTATGTTTATTGTTGTTTACGTTAAGAGTTTTAGCAAAAGTCCCTGTTTCACCTATCTTCCAGAAATCAATAATATACCTATTATAAAATATAAGAAAATCAAATACTTCTGAGTTTCTTTCGAACTACACCAAGTGTAAAAAATTTTAACATAAAGTAAATAAATAACGACGGGACGTGCCGAACGTACTAGAATCAAGGGACTGGTGTCTGACTTGGGTCCTGGACCGACACTTTCGTGACTTAGGATGGGTGACCTGACGGTCCCTTAAGGACTCGACCAAGTGTAAAATCTCCCTACCAACGTATTCCTGAAACAACTTTTAACAAAGAGGTAGTCTATAATAAACGGAGACAGAAGTCTTTTAAAATAGGTGACCGTTTAGGTACGTGAAAAATTAGAATATTTACTCAAACATCCTTGATTTGAACTTTCCTCGGAATTGAAATAAGTGCATGGAGTGTCAAAGTCAACCTTTTAAAATCCAAACCAAGTGGGGATTGCAGTGATTGTGACGTCACCTACACCACGGTGGGAGAAACGACGACGACGACGACGATTCAGCGAAGTCAGCACAGACTGAGACACGCTGGGGTCTCTGTCGTCGGTCCGAGGGGGCAGGGACCCTAAGAGGTCCGTTCTTATGACGTCACCCAACGGTAAAGGAAGAGGTTACGTACTTTCACTTTTTACTTTCACTTCAGCGAGTCGGTACAGGCTGAGGATCGCTGGGGTACCTGACGTCGGGTGGTCCGAGGAGACAGGTACCCTAAACGGTCCGTTCTCATGACCTCACCCCACGGTAACGGAAGAGGCAATGGGAGAAATCATTGTGAATTTACTGAAGGTCAAGACCAGTCGACACATAGTGAAACGGACAAGTACCCTAAAATCCCTGACGTACAAGAGTCAGAACAACTACTTAATAAAACTTTCACAAAAGTACTAGATATTTCGTTAAATCTTTAGACTTTATAAAAGTAAATATTAATAAGTCATCTTTCTCTGTTTTTTTAGGACAGAAACTCCTAAGTTTTTAGAACAACTATTAAATATTAGGATCTTATATAACTAACGAACCCGAAATATTCTACAAATATTAAATAAAGTTTGTTTTAAAAAACGGAAACGGGACTTTTAACGGGAAGTCATGATTTAGGATCAGACTTTTCTTACCAATTTTATCTGAAATGGGAAATCTTTAGGTACGGGAATTAATTTCTCCACCGACTCACACTCTCTCCAAGAGATGTTTGATAACTACCGGTATGTAATCCCTGTTGGAGTCGTCAAGGACATATAAAGAAAGTTGAATTTCAGGACAACGACAGGTAATTCTTGTCCAAAGAATGAATAGATCCAATAAAAGAAGTGACAAATGGTAAAAGGTAATTGATTCGATTTTTCCTTTAATCGTCAAAATAAAAACCGACGAGATCTCATTTACAGTATCCGATTTTTATTCTTGAAGACTCCATGACGGTTCACAGGAATTTTTATTTTAAATTTATTTATTTATTTATTTTATACGATCTTTTAGTTTTATTTATTTATTGAACATATTCTTTTTTTTTTGATTATAGTTTCTTAGTTAGAATGTTGAACGGTCATAATTACTATCTCTTCATCGTGGAGAGACCGGTCCTGTCACACCCTTCAAGATAAGACTCACTGCGTATATCGAAAAACATCAAACGTGTAACTAATCACGTATGACTCTTTTGAACTCTTTCTTTTTGTTACTAAAAGAAAACATTACTTATTTCGTTAAGAAGTCCACAATTACCAAATTTCACTTGTCATCTATGTAAGACTAGTTTCCTTTTTATAACCGTTTTGTTATAAAGTTTGACAACAACTGACAACAAGACAAAAATTAACACAAATGATAAATGAAACTTTCTCCTTCCGTACGGAGGGAGTTAGAGAATTGAAAAAAAAGTCCAATTCTGATAACACACACATAAAGAGAGAGAAAGGTTTCTACTTACACCCGAGAGTAAACCTGTGTTTACTCGTTACTAAGAGAAATTTCCACAGACACCAAGATTGAGTCTATGATTGATCAACACAGGATGTAAGAGGAGGTACGGAAAATCAAGATTATGAGTCCTTAAAACGTTCAGTTCATAGAAAATTAATCATAAAGGAAATAAATGAATAAAAGAAACATGGATTATATAAAAAGGACTTTGTACTTCACGTATACCAAATTACCTAGAAAGATGTAATCGTAACACATGACACCCTTAATACCGATCGTGTCGTATCTATGAATTATGAAGTCTGAAAGGATTATTCTTAGTCTGATACTAAGAATAATCCTTTATTCTTATAAAAAACTTTACGAAAAAAGGTATATTCGTATCTCAGACATCCATTGTAAGATACCCTCCCATTGTCCTCTGGGTAATTAAACTAAGATTAAATCAGTCTACCTTTCTCCTTACCCCATTTAAATATACGACTTTTGAAATATAGTATATAAATACAGTATAAAAAGTCATGTCATAACTTGTACTTCGATAATAACCCCATAGATAACGCCATATATATCCACGGGTACCATAATTGTTTACTCCGACAGTCCAGACGTACTCCGTTGTAAGAAAAATAAGGGGTAATGGGTGGTTACGACCGTTCATAACAGGTCAAGACCTGTCAAAGGAGTAAGGGATCAGGTCGAGATCGGAAAGTGACGAGAATTTATGAAGAGTGTAGTCCGTGTGACAAGTATTTTCCGGGGGTAAAGATTAACAGAGATAAATAACTGAAGGTCGGACAAAATCCTTGTCTATGAGACAGGAGTTTATGAAGGAAAAGGAACTACGGAAGAGACTGGTTAAGTGGGTTTAAACACTTAAAGAAATCGTTAAAGTTGGAAATAGTGTTATGACTCACTGTAATTCTATAAGAATCTGTAAGAACCCCACGATACTACCTTTTACTTGTTTAAAAAATAAAGACTACAACAAAGGAACTGGTATCTGTACTGTGACAAAACAATGAGTAGAAGGGAAAGGTCTATTGGTTCGACTTTTATCTATCATTGGGAAAACGGTTTCCTAAGGCCCTGAGGAGGTCCGAGTGTCTGTAACTCTCCATTACTCTTAAAAGACAAATGAAAAAGCGGGTCTATTCTATTTCTTTTCGTGATCAAACATTCTCGTGTGAGCAACGTTGTGGTTTCTCTGTATTGAAATGACATATATCAGAGGTCATGAGACATCTCAGAGGGCAAGAGACGGGGTGGAAGTGAAGGTCAATATTTGGGATGTCTATACGTTGACGACTTCAAGACTGTCGACGACGTCGACTTAGATAAGATACGAGGTAAAGACTCACTCCACCAAAGAAACCTATAATTTGGTTTCCTATAATTAAGTTGACGTTTTTTATCCCGAACAAACAATAGTTTGTGAGTCAGGAGAACTACTATAATTCGAAGTACAGAATTCACCGTTAGGTGTCTCTTTTATCTTAGAATTATCGGAAACGGAAGACTTCACCTATATAAACGATTGTATTTCTGATATTTCCATCGAACCTTAAGACTTCGTTTTTTTCCGTCAAATTTAGTTCCACGTATAAAATAGATCTCACATCTTACGAATATAAATTATCCTTTCGATAACCTATAGTTCTGGAAATTCCGTTCACTGTTAGTATACGGACATTAAATGGGATTAAAAATTAATTTTACCAAGTGTGTCACACTCTGACAAATACACTAGTCATTACTGATATAACTCTACGTATCAACGGGTTATACTTACATTTTTTTCCAAAAAAGGTTTCTTTTCTAAAAAAAGTTGGATTGACTAATAAACATGGGGATCCACATGATACGTTGGAAGACATGAATGAGACAAAACAAAACAAAACCAAAACCACATGTGTAAATTTAAGATGACAGAAACGTTTAAATTTAATATTTTATCAGTGGTAAAATATTAATTTAGTAGTCTAAAATATTAGTTAGACTCCGGTTTGATACTACCTCCATTACTTCTATAGTTAGGTGTAAATGTTTCTGAAAAACACTGGGGTACCTAACATCGGATGGTCCGAGGAGACAGGTACCCTATAAGGTCTGTTTCTCACCCAACGGTAAAGGAAGAGGTCCCCTTGGAAGGGTTGGGTCCCTAGTTTAGACCCAGAGGGTGTAACATCCGTCTATGAAATGGTAGACTCGGTGGTCCTCCACAAAATTTTTCCGATGAAGGTAAATCCACACTAGAGAGAGTAGAGGACAAAGATCTCACGGTTTCCGTGACTAAGTGTGACCTAAATACGTTCACCCTAATATGATCCACTTAAAAAAGAGGAAAGATTAGTCCATAGTCCGTTTTTACTTCTGTCACCAAGTCACCCAGTCATCACTACACAAAAATATCCCACGGAGTATAGAAGACAAAGTCCAGTCCCCAACTCGTACCATATACTTCTGTTTCGGTACCCAATCTCAGGGACGAGACGGAAAGGGACCGACTCACTAGGATCTCTTCAATGGATTCAATTCATCTAGTGAATTCATTCTAGAATTCATTCATTCATTCAATTCAATCTAGTGAAGATTCACTAGGAGTCTTCAATGGGACTCAGACAAAGGAGTACATCTTTTACCTCTTGTATTGTGACGAGTGAAATAATACTCCTGGTACATTCTACTGTGAATACTTTCGTGAAAGTTTTAGACTTTTACATTTTATTAATATAAAATGATCTACTCGTAGACCGTCTCCGCACTCAGCCGTCACCGGACGACGTCCGAACCCCCGTGACGGACATCGTCACGGACGTACCCTTGAAAATTTCCTCCAGTGGTAATAGAAGTAATGGAGGTAGTATCAAACCGGAGTCCAGTTTGTTGTCCCTCCCTTGTGTCGGGACGGGTAGTTGTCTTTTAACCTAATTTCCAAATGACTCGTACCGGGACGGGTAGTCTTGTTCTGGGTCAAAGGGGGAGTCAGTCAGAGCGGGTAGTCCTTCGAAGGTATTCGGAGAATAGGAAGAGGTAGTCTCCCGTCTGTCTGACTTTTGATGTCAGTGTCTTTTGATTAGTTAGACTAGTGTACCTGGTGTCGGAACAGATTGAGTTACTTTGATACTCGGTACGGTAAATCCCGGTGGGTTCTACCTACCCAGTACCACCTCTCAAGACTGTTTTGTACCAGGTACCCTCTTCCCTTACCGTTTGGTAAAGTCATAAGAACGGAACTCTTGGGGTACTTGTTATACTTTTCCGTTTTTATATCCTGTGACTTTCTACTTGAGGGGTCCAGTCATCCACGGATTATGCGATGACCTCTAGTCACCTCTTTATTGGGGTCTCACTTACGTCTCTACCTCGGTTTCGTTTTTGTGGTGGGTAAACACCTACACTGACGACTACCTTCATTTCAGGCTACGATATTTCTCGTTATAACGTATCCTTGGACCTTACAATCCAGACACTTAGTTCCGTTTAACCTTCACCAGTTTGTCCTCTACCGTTCTCACTTGTAACTGTAAAATCCTTAGTCGTTTGATTTTACCTGACCTTACCCACTTAAATTGAGTCTACTGGTAATATAGATGATGACACCCGTTCTTAGAGAATCTTCTTTACCTCATCGGTAGTATCAGTTGTTTTCTCAGGTATTACGTCATGAACCGACGTTAGAGTTTTTGCTGTCCTGTCAGAGACAAGTAAAGGTTCCGTTTAGTAAGTAATAGTGTCCTTAGGTTCAGATATGGGGTTGATCATTACTACTTTTTCAACTTACCAAGATACTTCTAGATGTTCTGGAAACTCTTGATTGTGAGGTTTTTTCCACAGGAAAAGTAATATCCTCTGACCTTACGTTTTCATCCCTCAGTTCTTTATGGACCTTATTGTCCGTTTAAACCGGAACTTCATGTCTTAACTTCGTCCCGTTTCCGATTATCTTAAAACAGTTCTCTTACGTGACCAGTATCGTTTTGGGAGAGGTTGTTGTGTTCCCTTCTGAGATATGTACCTTTACTGGTCTAGCAGTTATGGTTTTAGTCTGACTAATATAAGAAACGTCCGTTTCTACCTCTTCGTGATATGTCAGTCGTTTTTGTTCTGACCCTCGACTGAAACTGAGTCTAGTACTTGTGGAATAACGGTTTAAGTCTGACTTTAACTTCTTTCATCCCTTTTGGTGATCCGGTAAGTCCATACTGGATTTAGTTTAGGGAATACTGATATGTCACCTTCATTCTTTATATAGGTTCCCTAACCGAGACTATCTCACGGACTTCTTAATACCTGTCCCCAAACACTGTGACGTGTCCTCCGTCACTAGTTCTGGTAGGGGTTCTTTTTCTTTACGTTTTTCTGTTTTACCAACAGACTCCTCCGGAATGTTCATCGACACTTTTCTTCTCTTTGTTTTCCGTTTCTTCTTTCCCTTTCTATATGGGTAAACTTACGTCTCAAGGTTTCTTATCGTTGCTCTCTATTCTTTCGGGGAGAGTCAGTAGTCACGTTTCTTTATCTCCTTTTGTTATCTTACCCTTTCTGATCTTTAGAGAAGTTCTTTTAAACTCTGTGGTTGACTTATAAAGTACGTTTTTACCCGTGTTATTTCCTGTCTTTACCATACTTGGATTGTCTTCGTTTTCTATATTCTCCACCGTTCTTATGTGTCTTCTGATATGTTTTTTTCTAGAAGTACTGGGTCTATTAGTGTTATTACCCTAATGAGTGGATCTCCGGTTGTAAGACCTTTCGTTTCAGTTCACCCGGAATCCTTTGTAGTGGTACTTCTTTCAATCACCTTCACTACCCTAAGGTCAACTCGATGAACTTTAGGATTTTCTACTAAGACACTTTCACGACGTGAGTTATACGGACGTTTAAACCTTTTGAGTCGTCACCGGTGTCCTGACCTTTTCCAGTCAAAAGTAAGGTTTGGGTTTCTTTCCGTTACGGTTTCTTACGAGTTTGATGGTGTATTAAAGTGAGTAGAATGTACGATCCTTTCATTACGAATTTTAAGAGGTTCGGTCCGAAGTTGTCATGCACTTGGTACTTTAAGATCTACAAGTTCGACCTCAATCTCTTCATCTCCTAATTTCGTCTCTAATTTACCGGTTGTAGACAACCGAGTAGTTTTTTCGTTTTCTCAAGGTCTTTTTGTAGATGAAGACGAAATAATTGATACGGTTTCGTAAACTGACACACCTAGTGTTGTTTGACACCTTTTAACTCTTTCTCTAACCTTATGGTCTGGTGGACTGGACGGAGGACTCTTTAGACATACGTCCAGTTCTTCGTTGTCAATCTTGACCTGTACGTTGTTGTCTGACCAAGGTTTGACTCTTTCTTCATGCAGTTCCGACATATAACAGTGAGACGTATAAATTGAACATACGTCTCATGTAGTACTCTTTGCGACCTGACCTACTTCGTATTTGACTTTAGTTCTAACGGTCCTCTTTATAGTTATTGGAGCCTACACGTCTATTGTGGTGGGAATACCGTCTTTCACTTCTTCTTGATTTCTCGGAGAACTACTTTCATTTTCTCCTCTCACTTTTTCGACCGAATTTTGAGTTGTAAGTCTTTTGTTTCTAGTACCGTAGACCAGGGTAGGGAAGTACCGTTTATCTACCCCTTTGTTATCTTTGTCACTGTTCTGATATAAAAAACCCTGAGGTTTTAGTGACGTCTACCACTGACGTCGGTCCTTTAATTTTCTACGAACGAGGAACCTTCTTTTCAATACTGGTTGGATCTATCGTATAATTTTTGGTCTCTGTAATGAAACCGTTTGTTCCAGACAGATCAGTTTCCAAACCAAAAAGGTCATCAGTACATACCTACACTCTCAACCTGGTATTTCTTTCGACTCGGGACTTCTTGACTACGAAAACTTGACACCACAACCTCTTCTGAGAACTCTCAGGGAACCTGACTTCCGCTAGGTTGGTCAGGTAGGATTTCCTTTAGTCAGGACTTATAAGTAACCTTCCTGACTACAACTTCGACTTTGAGGGTCATGAAACCGGTGGACTATGTTTCTCAACTGAGTAAACTTTTCTGACACTAAGACCCTTTCTGACTTCCGTCCTCCTCTTCCCCTACTGTCTCCTACTCTACCAACCTACCGTAGTGGTTGAGTTACCTTTACTCAAACTTATTTAAGACCCTCAACCACTACCTGTCCATTGGGACCATATGACGTCAGGTACCACAACGTTGCTTAGCCTGTGCTGACTACTGACTTGACTTGACTTAACTCTACTCGTATCAAAATAAGGGAGGTTCAATGAAAGTTATTAGAATTATTTTATGAAGATCTTATTTTTCTCGGGGAATTCAAAATGAATACAAAAACTCTCCGTTCATGGGTCTGACTGACGGTAAATCTCACTGCCTGAACTATTACGTACGTCGGTGTAAAAGGTGAATTGACTCATTTGTAGGACTACAGCCCTTGTGAGTGTACATGTACTTTGAATCTGCGAAAGTCGCCAGACTCCCGATTTTCTCGTAGAATACTCTGATCGACGTTCAAACGTTCTACTGGATTCATCACACTTTAACCGGTTCCAAAACCTAAAGTAAAGGTCCATAAATTCAGACTTAAAAAGGATTTGTCGGAAACCCCTACCTTGTTTAGTCTAGTTAACTAGAAACCTCTGGATTTCTTTAATTTAATCAGACCTCAGTCAATGACGTGATTTGGTAGATCATTAACTTAACGGGGAACATTGACTAACTTTTGTCGGGATAAACATTGTTATATCTCTCGAAAACATTTTATTCTCTAGACTCTCTTTTTGTGTAGAAAAATACTGTACTACTGTCTTTAACGTGAAAAGATTGGATTAACTTATACCACAATATTTATACACTGGAATTACTAAAGTTCAAAGGATAGGGTCTAAATGTCGATGACATACCCTATGGGTTTGTTTTTTACGGAAATCCTGACCTAGATATACGGAATATGGAGGTTTGAGTGTCATAATAAGGAAGGTGTAGACGTGTTCGAAACATCTATGAGATTTTCGGTAAGACTAAAAGAGTGAGAGTAAAATACTTCAAGATCACTCTAAGGACTTACACGGTGTAAGAAGTGTACATCGGAATGAGGGTCCCTGTTGTAGTGGGAGTAAACATTTTCTTTTGATCACAGTAATTGTTTTCGTCTTCCATAAAAGTAATCTACAAAACATGTATATGGATGTCACCTGTCGATTCTTCGTTTAGTTTTCAGGTTTTCCCAAAGAGTCATACTAGACTAAATATCGATAAATCAAGTTCCACCTCTTCCGTTACCGTGGGGTGAGGTCATGAGAACGGACCTTTTAGGGTACCTACCTCGGACCATCCGACGTCAAGTACCCCAGAGCTTCTCAGCCTGTACTGACTCACTGAAGGGAAAGTGAAAAGTGAAAGTACGTGACCCCTTCCTTTACCGTTGGGTGAGGTCACAAGAACGGACCTCTCAGGGTCCCTGCCCCCTCGGACCACCCGACGGCAGAGACCCCAGTGTATCTCAGCCTGTGCTGACTTCGCTGAATCGTCGTCAAGTGCCTCTCTTAAAGGACGATCACGGTATATCATTTATATTGAATGTCTATCAGACAGTCAACCACAAAAGAAAAATAAACCCCCCTCACTTCCCTGTGAAAGATTCACTTTCTTTCTATCATTCCCTTTCGTACCATGATGAAGACTCTTTCCTGTCTACTTCTATAAATTTCTATACTTCTATAAATTTACAAGTTTTAATTCAAAGAAGACAATCCGAAAAACAAAAACAAAACATGTTTATCTCATTCACCCTTTCCTTATGCAATCTTTTATATATCATGACCTATGACTGTCTCTTTCACCTTATCTGTAATGGTCCGTTGTCCTTTTTTCTCCTCAGTCCATAGACTATACTGTTTGAGGTCCAGAAAAATGAACAGTAAAAGTTTAAAAGAACTATGACAAACTGTAAATATGAAGGTCACAAACCTTAGTAGAACAGGTCAGAAGATTTTTTTTTCAATAACCTTAAAACTAACCCGAACACAACTTGAACATATTACTAAACCCCCTCTTTTTAATACAGAAATGTCATGACTCTGAAGATCCTTATGTAGTATACAAACAGAAAAATGACTTTGAAGAATACAAGAAATCTTCAATCCCATAAAAGTTCAGACATTCAGGATGTGTAAAAAAAGTCCGTGTATCGATCCAAATAATCTTAATTTAACAGGTCAAATTATCGGTTACCGGTGTCTACCAATCACTTCTTTACACCGATAAGGTATAACTCTTCATGAGATTCAAGGTTTTTTTTTGTTTTTGTTTTTGGACTGTGACTAAAAGTCCTAAATCACACTTTTTTCTACCTTTTATAGAGTTGTTATCAAAATACTATAACTATTGTACGACTTTATTATAAAACGTCTATATAACCCAATTTATTTAATGATTTTAATTAGAGTAGACGAAAAATTTTGAAACTGTTGATCTGATAAATTTTAATGTATATACCGAGTACTATCGAAAGAAAACAGAACGTACATGATCTTCCAATAAAATCCCCACCGAATGAAAACTTTTATCTTAAAATATCAGATATTTTTCAATAACTAAGGACATACAGTAACCGTAGGACGGTAAAATGACTTGACTTTTTTGTAATCAAAATTATTAAAAAGAAAAATCAGAGAACTCAAAAGGTGAATCTAGAGGTATAGTTGACGTTTTTACTGTTAAAATAGAAAAAGAAAGATTATAAGTACGAAAAATGTTACAGAAAAAGAACAATATAATGTAACTGATTTTAAAGGTCTTGTGATAATTTTACATTAACACTATCGTAAAAAGAGAACAAGAACTGAATAAATCATTACGGAGATCAAAAAAATAGTAATATATGCCAAAAGTAACCGAAAACCAAAACCTAACCACGAAATAGTATAACTTCATTATGGAAGGGTACGGATTTAATTCTTGAAAAACGATAAGACTTACAATGACTTAAATTTACGAGAAAATTGTACGTACCTCTGTTAAAATTAACAAAAAGATGACTTAATTTCTAAAATTTTAATTTCTTTTTTTTTTGTTATCCTAATTGAGATCAGTATAAAAGATACCACTTGGTAGAAAGGTAGGAACATAAAGACCTTATGTAGGATAGACCTAAGACAAAAAGAACATTACGTAACGACTTAAATTAAATGGGTATAAAATAATTACGAATTCTGAAAAACATAGTCAGAAGTATTATCTCTATGTAAAACAAAGAAGAAGGAAGAAACAGTCGAAAATCATAGTCCAAAGACAATCAGACTTACTTGACTTTATGGAAGGACGAAAAATAACGAACTAGTCAAATTTCTTCACCAGGAAATGTTAGAACACGTATTTAAGTAGACCCCTTAAGAACCCCACTTAATTGATGGAAATTGATGAAAAAACCAAACAAGGTATCAAATAGTCAGTCTACACGTAAATGAAGGTAGGGTAAATTACGGACAGAACTCAAGACGAAACAGATTGGAATATAACGATATGGAATTGTAGATAACCAAAATAAACAAAAATTAAAAATTTTTAGAAACAAGATTGTCGTTCTCTAGGGAGAAGAGAACGTAGTAATTTGTTTATAGAACTGTAAAGAAAGTAGTTCATTTTTTGTCGGAGGAGAACTACGGTACACAGAGAACTCAATGACTAAGAGGGTCAAAAGATGAGGAATATCACTTCGAGGAATTCTTCTCAAGACACGGAAAAGAAGAGTCGAGAAGAGAAGGGAAACAGAGGAGATGGGACAGAAAATCTCAAGGTAGACGAGGAGGTGGTCAGGTGGGCACAGGTCCAGTGGTCATTTGAGGGGCGACAATGCGAGTCACCAGTGTAGAGTCAGGACAAAGTGGACAATGTCCCCAAACTGTAACAGTAAATAAGAGAGGGAAAAGGAGAAACGAAGGTTCTGGAGAGTGTTAGAGACCAAAAATAAGATGAGGTGACCGGTAAGAAAGAGGTCGGTGCAGAACCAAGAAGAGGAACAGGAGATAGACATTCTATCATTATACCAGGTCCGGAATCAGGTACCTGAAGAAGAGAAGAGTCAGGTGTAGGGGAAGGACTCACTATACTCGTCAATTCAAAGGACAGAAATTTACGGCAATATACGACTGAAGACAGTTTAAATGTAGAGACCAAGACCAAAGAGATCTCAGTTTCGAGACCGACAGAGAAAAGAAGAAGGGAGAGGGAATTCCCACGGAATTCAAAGTGTGTAGACACTGTCCTACGGGTTAGTGTGAGAAGATGTAGACACAAAGAGAATGTCAAGGGAAGAGTCGACGTAGGAAGGGTAACGAGTCGGTTTTCTGACCCTCAGTGGGAGGGACCGAACAGAAAGAGAGAGTGAAAGGTAACACCGAGTCGACCATTTCTTAGAGGGACGTTAGACCCTCTGGACCCAAACTAGGGACCCAACCTTTCTAGGGGACCTCTTTCCTTTCCAATGGGTGAGGTCATAAGACCAGACCTCTTAAGGTACCTGACATATTAGGTACCCCAGCGTTTGTCAGTCTGTGTTGACTCGCTGAAAGCGAAGATGTATGTCAACTGACGAAAAAGTTTGATATAGGTCTCTTCAGGTTGATGAAGAATGGTGAGGACGACGATGGTGAGAATAGATCCTGTGCTAGTAGACAAAGGATCTAACAATTAAAAGACAACTAAAAAGACAGGTAAGAATGACGAGAATTCAATCGAAAGTCAAGTGGTTAGTCTTACTAGCAAATTCTTTTTTTCAGTTAGTCTAGTGTAGTCAGAACGAGTCTTGAGAGGCCACTGAGTAGAAGGGCAAGTGACATTTGGGTTTCAGGTCTGTTCCGGACCTTCCAAGGTATCTCAGACTAGGGCTGGGAGGGTCAATAGAAAGACTTGAATAGATGGAAACAGAATGAACAAAAAAAAGTGTATCGGTCCAGGTAGAGTCGGGGTAAATCCCGGAAATGTGAGTCTATACGTCGGGGATATAGACTGACCAGGTCACGAAACGAAAAACAAAGAATGATATAGGGGTCTTGGATCTTATCACGGACCATGTATCATTTGTGAGTTTATAAACAACTCATTTATTACTATACATAAAAATATTTTACAGTATATCTTATAGACATAAAATTTTTTAAACAGACTTCCAGAAACACAAAATTGTCTTTTTAAAACAGATAGAGGTCCATAATGTTGACGACTATACAAACCAAAACAAAGAAACATTGACAAAGACGAGAAACAATTCAAGTCGATAAGTAAAATGGAAAATAAAAGAGAAGGACAGAAAACAACTTAAATAGTTCAGAAGGGGGAGAAATAATACCAATTGTAAGGTATCAGTGGTGTACAATGTCCGTCACCCGATATATCAACTATGTAAAATAAAGTCAATATGAATATTATTTCTTACTAATAGTAAGGATCAGTCGACTTCGAATTTCTCTAATTATGAAATACGTTTAAGTGTATCACATTAAACACTGTCGACTCGGAGTGTGGGTCCAACCAAACAGACTTTGGTTTCAGGAAAGAGAATAAGTAATATAAAGAAAATTTATACGAAAATTTAAGACTTTCTGAATTAACATTTTAACTATAAAGATACAATAACAATCCTTACTTTGATATATAAAAGAAAAAAACATTTTATCCTCTATAAACTTTCACTTCACTTTCACTTTCAGTACAGGCTGAGAAACACTGGGGTACCTGACATCTTAGGTACCTTAAGAGGTCCGGTCTTATGACCTCTATAAATAAATACACTAATAAAGGAACATCAAGGGGAGGGAGTTGGATATCAAAACAAAATTTAATAGACCCTGAATTTTAGGTCGAAGAATCAGTACATAGAAGAAGTAGAAGAGAAATTTAAGAAAAAGAATTACAATTACATTCCTAGTCTTTAGGTGGTTGACTTTAGTAAATTTAAGTTAAGATCAGGATAAGTAAAGTAGCAAATTACAAGTGAAGACAACGTGAGTAATGACTTTAACACAAGTCTGATAAGAGTCGACAACTATTTACAACTCATTAACCAACTCCTTCCTATATACCCAATAAGAGAAATAATCAAAGATATATAGACTCTCCTAGACAACGGTAATAATATTTGGACTGATCCCAGTGTCAAAAAGAGGAGTCTTGAGAAAGTTGGAAAGAAACAACAGATCAAAAATTTATGACATCTATCCCATTTTCGACTACGATTTGGGTGACAGAAAGGTAACACTCTTTTAACGGAAAAACAAAAGACAGACTATTTTATACGAAAATCTTTCAAAAGAAACTTTAAGCCTTTAACATGGTCATAAACAAATCGACATTAAAAAAAAGTAAGCATAAATGTTATACTAACTCGGGAATTTAAACTTTTTAGTTCAACAACGAGTAGAGTTCTTTTACTCTACTCGTAAAAAGAGGAGAAGACCGAAAATTAGACAGACGAGATAAGTCTGTATGATTTTAAGGATAATATATGTACAATGTAGTTAAGGGATGAAGAGAATAGATAACAAACTATTAAAAATAGAAAAATTGACAAATGAGACTATGACCTTCCTAAAGAATATACTTAGAATATTAAACAACTCAGACAAAAGGTGCCGTACTCCATAAAACAAACGAGAGGAATAACTCAAGAAAATTTTACACCATTAATGATATAACAGTAAAAAGTTCATATGAAAATGTAAAGGTTTGAGAAAGGAAAAGTACAGACGGTCAGGGACGAAATAGTTATGTCCCACAAGAATTTAGAGTGATTTTTGAACTTTCATGTCAATCTCTGAATTTTATGAAGAGGGACAAAGAACCTTGTTCCGTCAAAGATTTCTCTAACGAACAATGTAAAAAATTTTAATCAAAAGAGGAAAACCTAACTTCTCATAAAAACATTACAGATGAATAGAAAGAGATCGAGTACATATCTTACCTCATAGACAAATCACAATCCTCGACTCTAATTAACACTTATTTTGGTACACTTAGATACTTTAGAAAGTCCACGTCTGACTTTTTCTCCATTATTAAATTTAAATAACACTCATACGGGCACACCTTTATATTAATAAGACAAGCCCAATCCTTCAACAACGTCCATCCTCCTCTATCGGAACCTTTTCCCTCAAAATTGAAATGTAATTGAAACTAATTTAATGGGACAGACGGAGTCGTCGATCTTTAGTCGTCGAGGGAGAGGTACGGGTTGTTTCGTTGGAGTACCGGGAAAAGGTCTCGGGTACCACCAGTGACCGGGGTGTGGAAAATCACATGGTTTCGGTGCCACACACGTCGACTGTCACACGACCACACCCTAAGGAGGAGTTTCGGAGGTCGTCACACTCTTAGACGAAGAGTAGTCGACGAGTTTCTGGACGGAGATAGTAACTAGAGACGACGAGGTTCCACCCCGAGTCCAATTCGAGACCGTCTCCCGAAAAGTAAAGAAGGGGTGACGTGGGAGCGAGAGGGTCTAGGGGAAGGAGGCATATCTCGTTACTTGGGTGCGACAAACTACGAGGGAAGTACAGGAAAGGACACTGATTTTACAGTCAAACGTCGACCATGGGGTGGCACAAAAGAGTCAGTGCAGTCCCCCGGTCTCTTAATTTATATATGCGAATAGAGTGGAATCAGTAAGTCCTAAGTATGACTCTCAGAGATATTTTATACAAATTTTGAGGGACCGTAACTTGTTTTGAAAGTTTGTGTACTTTAAACCTGTGTTCGGGTCACCCTTAGTCCAGGAAAACGAGTCCCGAGTTTATGAGAGATAATCAAATCGGTTTCTTCTTTTGAAGACCTTTGTTCCAACGTTTAAACTATAAGACTTTTAGATATCAAAATAGATATAGTCCGTTACCTCGTAGTTAATAAAAAACCGTCTAGACGATTTCTCCAAGTGTCCTCTATTCATCACAACCAAGATTGTATCGACATTCGACCGAACACCTCAAAGACTCCGTCATTTCAAAAGTATTCTCGAGACACCCCATTCACCCCGGGTAGAGATCAGACCATTTATCGAATCTCGTCCCCAACCTTTTTGGGATAACAGATGGTGGACAAACCATATCGGGAGTTCTATTCTTACCAGAAATGTAAAATTTACCAACTTTTTCAATATTATTATTGTAAAACACTATACATTATTATATTTTAATTTTAAGTAACAAATAATTAAAAATAATTTCCTGTTAGTGTAAAAAGTTAAATACATATACACCAACGAAAGTCCGATGTTACTGTCTCGACTCATAGATACCGTCTCTAGGATTCCGGATGTTTCGAATTGTATAAAGGGTAGACCGGAAATGTCTCTTTTTAACGACTAGGGTCCGAATCTCGAAATTCCCACACACCTTTACTACCGTCGTTCCTTTTGAGGATGGGTCTTTAAAATGGAAGAATCTTACTATAAATTTTACTTCTTTGAGTCTTAAAGTAAAACTCCGGGTACACCACTACGATTAACTGTTTCGACCACTCTAGACTAGAGACGGTTATGAAATAGGAAGGACAGAAATGTCACCATCAAAAACTCTGTACAAGAATCCCAGTAAAATCGTGGACATCACGTTCGGTCGTCTGTCTGTCGTCTCGTCCTACTGTTTATTGTTGGACCTCTACGTATGAAAATTTTTAATAGATATTTAAAATTATAGATACGGTGAAAATATATAGAAGACAGAACACGGAGACTTTAATACTTATTAACTTTTTATCCAACATTAAAAAAAAAAGAGAAAGTCTCATGATCTTTGAACGTCCCGGAAATCTTTTGTCATATTTTCCGTAAACCCTTTCATTCACAATCTTTTCGAAGATTTTGTGTTAGGTCAAATAATAATTCCTTCATCTTTTATGAAATGGGTTACAAAGGGTTTGAACGTAATATTTTACCTTTTTATTACTATAAAATTTACACATTTTTAGGTCACGAGTTCGAAATTTATTCAGTTTACACTCAGAGGTGGAAAGTCTTAGGAGGAGAGGGGTCTGTCTGAGGCAAGAGTGTACTTCCCATGTACACACACATATGGATGTACATGGAATTTCCATTTTAGGATGAACTCAAGTATGATTAGGAAAGGTGAAGATAAGTCTTACCATTCCAAAGATGACTTGGAGAGACTGGAATGTGGACATAGAGAAAAGTAAGTACGACTCGGAGATCAAGAGTCACTGTGGTCCTTAATACTATCTTATAAGACAGTAACGAGGAGACGAAAAAGGGTGTCGTATATCTTCATATCGTTAGAGTCTTGTACATACAGATCTATAGAGGTTGTTACACTGTTGATTTTTATCAATTTTTAGAAAAATACCGATAAAAACAGGAATCACATCTAAGATGATCTCACCACAAAAAAAAAAAAACAAAACAAAAAAACGGAAACTTATGTGGTACACGAGATCAAAACAGAACGATGATTCAGCGAAGTCAGCACAGGTTGAGAAACGTTGGGGTGTCTGCCGTCGGGTGGTCCGAGGGGGCAGGGACCCTAAGAGGTCCGTTCTTGTGACCTCACCCAACGGTAAAGGAAGAGGTTACGTACTTTCACTTTTCACTTTCCCTTCAGTGAGTCAGCACAGGTTGAGAGTCGCTGGGGTACCTGACGTCGGGTGGTCCGAGGAGACAGGTATCCTAAAAGGTCCGTTCTCATACCCTCACCCCACGGTAACGGAAGAGGCTCTAAACAGAACTTTAGTACATTTAATAAATAATTTATTGGTATATTCTTTTAATACGAAAAAATTTAAGGTTTTTTAATTTTTATGTTATTTTGTACTTGAATTTACACATAGTAATCCAACCACCGTACTGATGGTTTTATTTTTGTATGTTTTGTTTTTGTGAGACCATCTTAGATGTGATTTCTGTTTTTCTTGGTGTTTTTCTAAAAATTGATAAAAACCAAAGGGACAGTAATATGGTTACTCCGTTCACCCTGGATCTCGCACTGGACGGTCTAGTGTGTTAGGTAGTCATTCTCTAAACCCCAATCTCGAGTCCCAAGAAACGTTGATCCTGACCTGAAAAAGTTTTACTGAGAACTTTTAAAAATGAAGACAAATATATAAACATCCAAGTATTTGACAATCTCGGTATCATCTATAATCTCTAGTAGATAGGTCGGGGGGTAAAGGGACGGTATGGAAGTAAATTTACCCTCTTCCGTCTCTGGTCTATGTCTATGCCTTAGACTAATGTGTCGAAGAATAATCTCTTTGAAGAAAAAGTAGTAGAGGTTACTTCTGTCTCAATCACATTCTCTGACATACATCTTTTACTTTCAATAAAACAAACCATTGGTCCAATTTCGGACGAAAATTTATTTTAGATAATTGCATTATTTAACTTTATCAGACTACTGTTATTGGTGTTTTTCCTTCCCTACTGAAAATTGTCTTACTATTCGTCAATATTGTTTTGAGAAAATTGATCGTTCGATACAAGGACGTAAATTTTACAATGAATAAATAAGTGTCGAAGATTCTCCTTTGTAAATATAATGTTTTGTCACAGTTTGTTTGGTCACTTAAACTATCTCATGGTTTCAATAAGTGTCAACTAAGTACCAGTATTAAATAGGAGGAAAAAAAGAACGAACACAGAAAGATAGATATACTTCCTATAAACAAGGGACGGAGTGTTAAATGATTTCAAATAAAAATCTCCGACGTATTAGACACGAAACGAATCCTGGAAACAAGATCAGTGTTTCCAATCTGAATCCCTTGATAAAAAAGGGGGTGTTACCATGTCAAATGAATTCAACGATTATTACTATATTTTGGTCTTTACGTCTAATGATAACTTTTCTTTTTAATCATTCTAATTCAGTTTATTTATTTTTATTTGATTTTAGACTTTCTCGAAAATTTTTCTAATCTCAATGAAACAAAAAGGTTTTATATAACACACATAAAGACAAGAGTTTAATTTTAATTACTAAATATTATGTAGAGGTTAATATAATAGATTTCAAAAGTAAATAATTCATGAAACACCTTCGTTGTTTATAACTATATAATAGATTACCATTAAATATTGTAATAGACGTATTTAGAAATCTTTTTATAACACTGTTCGTGAATAAATATTTCCGAGTCATTCTGTACTATATTTGTACTCTTTTGACTACTCGTTCCTATTGAAATTTATAAAACAAAGGATATTTAATCTAAACTAAAATTACTTAGACTGTAAAATAGGGACTTACGTCGAAAAAAGGTCCAGATATCAATCTTTCTCTCTTTCAATCTTACATTTGACTTTATTGTAAATTAAAAAGGAATTAAAAGACACTGTATATATAATATCCTACCAAATTTACTTCATATCGTACAATATCGCTGATCTTCAGAGTTAAATTAAATTTTACTAATACTAATACATCGGTCGAAATCCTTATACTAAAACTATGAATTATCATTGAATTGAAACAATGGATATTTGTAAATGAGACGTGAATAATATACGGTTTACGGTTATATTTGAGACACACAAATTGAGTAAGTTAGAAAAAAAAAATTCAATATAATAAAACAAATAAGAAACTCAAGTCAGATCACAACTGAATTAATTTATATGGTTCAGGAAGTGTAGAGACAATGTTGGGTGTGTCCATTTTCTATTAAACGTTCTTCAAAGGTCACTTATCTTTTACTTAATGGACGTGATGAATTGTTTTCGCTTTACTCATTGTTCCTACTGATTACAGATTTCGGACATAGTGTATTAGGATCACTCTAAAAATTTTTAAAAAATTAACCTTCTATTAACGAAATGTCTTAAAACACCAAAAGACAGTATGTAGTCATTCTTAGTCGGTATCCGTGTGGGTACAGGGGAGGGAGGGTAATCTTAATTATTATTAAGATGCTGGATTATAGGAGTACAACGCCTACTCTTTTGCCTCGGTGTCTCTTCACTTCACTAAACGGGTCTCCGTGTGTTTTGTTCGCCGTCCTGATCCTGGACGCGATTCGTCCAAGGTCATTGATGACGTGATCCCACCACCAAGAGGTTGACACTGAAGGTACAGTCGTCGTAGGCACAATGGACTTTTGTGTGACCCTTAGTATAAGAGTCCGGTGTGAAACCTGAATGATTTGGTTTTTGAGCTCCCACCCCAGGTTTTTAGACACAAAACCGGTCGGGAGACCCATTAAAACTACTTGTGATAGAATCAGACCAACCCGATGATATCGTTTTTACGGTATCTGACACTCACTAAATTTGTTGTCTGTAAATAAAGAGTGTCATAACCTTCGACCCCTCAGATTCTAGTTACTCGACCGTCTGAAGTCAAAAAGTACTCCTGGACGAAAGACCAAGTATCTGTCGATAGAAGAGTGACACAGGAGTGCACCGACTCCTTTTCTTTCGATTTCGTTTGAGAGGAAAGAGAAGAATATTCCCATGATTAGGGTAGTACTCCCGAAGTCGGAATTCTGGATTAACAGATGATTTCTTACGTGTAGGAGTTTAGTAGTGTCACCCCTAATTCTAAAGTTGTTCTTACCCCCCCTGTATTTGTCAAGTACTTTGTGATTTCAAACTCTCGGTGACGGATCCATTTCGTAACAAGAGAGGGAGTTAGTCTCCGGTCGTCACATCACCACCTCTGCTAGTACGTCTGTGTATTAACGATAGGTAGATCATTTACGTAAATTTCTCCTTATATAATCCATATCGTCTCCACGTTTCTTCTCACACTTCCTTTCCCTTCTGAAACGAAAAAACTCGTAATTCTTTAAACATGACTTCAAAGTCTCTGTCTCCTTCCCGTCAGTGTTATGACTACTCTTACACAACCAAAACGAACAGACCTCAAATTTGTTTATCAAGTCTACTGAAGGTCATAAAGACCTCGTAAAAACGTCTTAGTTGTATTATTGACTTCGATAGGATAATAGAACGGATGGAAGACCGATACTAACACAGAGAGTGTACATATAATAATGACCTTAATTACGAATGCATAATCAGTCTTCTCTAGAGAATTTCTATGGATTCTATTACTACATAAGAAAAACGGTCCTTTTTATTCAATCACAATCTATAAATTTTAAGTTGGAAGTTATTACAATGAGTAAAATAAATAGATAATTTTAGGTTTGATTGATGACAGAGAACGAACCCTATATTGTCTTGACTCGTAATGTTCCGTCACAGGATCGAACATTATGGATTTAGTGAATTAAGTAATTTACTCAGTAGGGAATAAAAAGTCTCGTGTCATCAGATCTTTAGGAGTGTTATCAGAAGGTCCGATTTGTTTAAGAAACGTGAAAAGTAGGATGACCTTTGTCCCTAATCTGTATTTCATTTGTTGTACCCGACAGATAAGAAACATTGTAGAAGCTTCTCTACCGGGACTAAACGTGGTGACAAAAGTTAGTGAATTTTCCGTTATTAAATTAATACGGTAGGAAATATATTCTTGACGGTAACGAAAGTCAAGTGAAGGTCCGGACTGTGTTTATTTAGTGAAGTTATTTTAGGAAAAAAAAAGAGGGAGAATCTCTACTCTTATTCATTACTATGGTCACTAAAAGGTTCCTTTTTTACTTATATGAAGAATATCTCTTCGTTTTATAAAGTGTGTCGGTGTTAAATAACACAATTTGTTAAAAAGAACCCACATACACTTTTTCCAAATTTATTAAAATATAATCCCGTAAAAATCTCTCCGTCTATGATATGAGACAAAAACTTGAATTTACGACTCTCTCTCGTCAGATTTACGGATCCTAGTCGCCTTATGTGGAATCTTTATGTAGTAGGTACTAAAGTCGGGTGACTACTAGTTCGGAAATACTGAAATGTTTCTCTTCTACAGAAGGTCCCGTAGACTTCGTCCAAGAAAAGAGTACACTTTTATTGATTAAGAAAGGATTTAAGTAAAATTTATCATTGTCATACTGTGTACCGAATCTAATTTTCGAACTTAATCTAATTAGTCTAATCTAATTATTCGAACTTATAATGTCAACAGTAAAATAATTTCAAACGTGTAGAGTTAACTGAAAAAAGAATTACTGGGTTCAATGGGTCTTTCTGTCAGTACGAGATTATAATATCACTTAATTCTGGAACTCATTCACTGAGTCGTTAACAGTATATGCGATACGTGAATGACCAAAATAATCATTTGTGTCTCAGAAACATACTGATTACTATAAAACTTGATACCCGGTCATAAAGTAGTCTACAAGTTAATCACGGTAAGTATAGTCCACTCACAAAACACAAGTAATCGACTATTTCAGTGTCCTGACGTCGAGGAACACCATTCAAGTAATAATAAAAAAAATTGCAGGAATTAGAGATATAAGGATACCAATACAAAATATTGAAGAACAAGTGCAAACGGGGATTAAAACATCTTAAAGCCCCCTGACAGGGATAGGACAGGATGAACAAAGAAACATAAATACTCTTCGTTTATGTTTCAAAGAATATAAATATACGAACTCCAGTATAAAGACTCGGTAGATGTTACTTTACACGTACAAAACTTACAACAGACGGAGACTTCACCACCCAAAAACTGACTCTTTTACCGAAATGACTGATCATTTAGTAAAAATTCTGAGGAGAGGAGACTAATGAATTGAAAAACCAAATGAGTGGTACACAGTAAGAGATTGGATCCCTTTCACACCTCTCGGACTAAGTTTTCGTAAGGATACGGGCGAGTGGGTAGGCATGGATACCTCCTCTTCTCCTACACGATCCCCTACTCGAAGTCTGTTGTGTTTTGGCTCCACTCTGACGAAGGTCCGATACGTTGACGATCCTCGTTCGCACGGGTTACCTCTCGTTTCTGTCCCTCCACTACTCTGAGGATCAGGAGTCTCCTCTCTACCGGGGTTTCATGAAGTCCTCGGAGAAGTCCTTCCCTGTCGGACTCCGACTAGTAATAAAGCGGGAATGGAGAATTCACTGATGCGACGGACTTCGAAAGGACACCGAACAAAAGGTCATTTTCCTGTGCCTCGGAGACTCAGTCCCGAGTCCTCAATAAGGAGACAATAGATGATGGTTTCTTGATCACCTATACTCCCCATCAAGGAATCAGAAAGACTTAGACAAAATATTAGACTTTTAGTCCCTCATATAGACAAAATGAATATAGTCTTTATAGAATAACCCTAATTATTAGTCTTACCTTTTATAAACTTTTTACTTCTAAGAGGATCACCTTGTAAAACACATCTCCACCACAGGACCCACCACTCTCAGGCCCTCATAATTTTTAAAGGAGACAACGTCTACAATTCCCTCCTCGAGAAACGTAGACCCTTAAGTCTGTTTTCTCTGATCTCCCACGGACCCGTGTTCCTACAAACGTATCCCTTTCAGAATATACCTGTATAAAAATACAGGTACTATTCATTATCGTATTTGTCTGTTTTGTATACTGTAGAGAACATTTATTTAGGTTTACTCGATGATCATTAATACGTCAACCTTTTAAGTGACAGTTGGAAACAAATTTGAAGACCTATAACACTATATTCTTTTTGAATGAGAATGTTGAACAATTAATCGATTATTTTTTATACCTTTGATTCGACAGTAAGGGGTATCAGACATTACTACACGTGTAAACGAGTCCGAAACTTACAAACAATCAGGGAGTCAGTACAGGTTGAGAAACACTGGGGTACCCAATGTATGTCGGGTAGTCCGAGGAGACAGGTACCCTAAAAGGTCCGTTCTTATGACCTCACCCAACGGTAAAGGATGAGGTCCCTTAGAAGGGTTGGGTCCCTAGTTTGGGTGTAAAGAACATAGAGGATGTAACCGTCTGTCTAAGAAATAGTGACGTAGTGGACCTTCGGGGGGGATGGTATATGATTCATATATTATGTTATACGTGTATATAAAATATAACCCTATCAAACAATAAAAGATAACTACACCGAAGATTAGAACGAGTCAAGTCAAGTCAGCGAGTCAGTACAGGCTCAGAAACGCTGGGGTACTTAGCGTCGTGCGGTCCGGAGGGACAGGTAGTGGTTGAGGGCCTCAAGTGAGTCTGAGTGCAGGTAACTCAGCCACTACGGTAGGTCGGTAGAGTAGGAGCCAGCAGGGGAAGAAGAGGACGGGGGTTAGGGAGGGTCGTAGTCTCAGAAAAGGTTACTCAGTCGAGAACCGTACTCCACCGGTTTCATGACCTCAAAGTCTACATCGTAGTAAGGGAGGTTTCTTTAGGGTCCCGACTAGAGGAAGTCTTACCTGACCAACCTAGAGGAACGTCAGGTTCCCTGAGAGTTCTCAGAAGAGGTTGTGGTGTCAAGTTTTCGTAGTTAAGAAGCCTCGAGTCGGAAGAAGTGTCAGGTTGAGAGTGTAGGTATGTACTGGTGTCCTTTTTGGTGTCGGAACTGATCTGTCTGGAAACAACCGTTTCATTACAGAGACGAAAACTTATACGATAGATCCAACCAGTATTGAAAAGAAGGTTCCTCATTCGCAGAAAATTAAAGTACCGACGTTAGTGGTAGACGTCACTAAAACCTCCGGGGGGTTTATTTCAGACTGTGACAAAGGTGACAAAGGGGTAGATAAAGGATACTTCACTACCCTGGTCTACGGTACTAGAAGCAAAAGACTTACAGTTCGAAATTCGGTTGAAAAAGTGAGAGGAGAAAGTGAAAGTAGTTCTCCGAAAAATCAAGGAGAAGTGAAAGACGGTGTTCCCACCACAGTAGAAGTATAGACTCCACTAACTATAAAGAGGACCGTTAGAACTAAGGTCGAACACGAAGAAGGTCGACTCGTAAAGAGTACTACATGAGACGTATGTCTAATTTATTCGTCCCACTGTTATATGTCGGAACTGCATGAGGAAAAGGATAAACCTTGGTCAGACAACCAGGTACAGGTCAAGATTGACAACGAAGGACTGGACGTATATATCCAAAGAGTTCTCCGTCCAGTCCACCAGACCATAAGGGTAGAGAAAGTCTTAAAAGGTGTCAAACAACACTAGGTGTGTTTCTGAAACCGTATCAGTTATTTCGTCTTTATCTACGAAAAGACCTTGAGAAAACGAAAAAACTACTAGGTCGTCTACAACCGTTAAACTAGAGACCAAGGAGACGGAAAAGATTTTGGTCGAACTTGTAGTCCCTCAAGTGTCAAGTGCATGACGACTTCGGACCGAACCTCTTAAAACTCGTAATGAGAGGATCGCACACTCTACTCACGTTAACACGTCCATCAAACTCGTAAGAAACCGTAACGGAAAGAAACCCTAACCTTACTTTTGACTGGAAAAGGTCAGGACACCGGTGACGACTCAAAAGGTTTAAACGACCGTATAACTCACGTGAAAGTGTCGTCGTAGAAAGTCCTATACTTTATCGAGTTGACCTTAAGGTAGTGGAGACGATCGAAACAAGCATCACTACGAAGGATTCCGGGTGAACTGAAGTGTAAGGTCCTACAGACCGAGATCCATTCACTAGTGTGGTAGCACTAATAGAACCAGCACTTCTAGAAAAAACATGTCAAGAAGACACATAAGAACGGTGGAGAAGAATTATAGAAGACGAAGACAATCCAGGTATGGTAAAGACAGGAAATAACTCGGGTAGAAACGTACTTTACAAGGGAACCACAGAGATTAAAAGAACTTCTCTAGACATCAGAAAGGGTAAGACAACAAAAGGAGATAAAGAAACGTAACGAGTCATGATACGATAAAAGTATTTGTGTGATAAAACAAAAATTTTGTACTATTGTACAAAAATATAGACCATCTCTTTTAGATACGAACAATGTTAATTTTTATAAAATTATAAGTTTTGTAATAAACAGGACTATTAAAACGTTTAACTTAACTGTCATCTTTTTTAAACCGAAACTTTCAATTCCACAATCAGTGTGTCAACATAAACTGAGAAACAGTGGGATACCTGACATATGGGGTGGTCCGAGAAGACAGGTACCTTAAGAGGTCCGTTCTTAGGACCTTACCCAACGGTAAAGAAAGAGGTCCCGTAGAAGGGTTGGGTCCCTAACTTGAGTCCAGTGGACGTAACGTCTGTCTAAGAAATGGTAGACTCGGTGGTCCCTTCGGTAAGTAACCGAAATATGATTTGGTTATTTAATTAAACCCTTCTTTACTTAAAAATTTTCCGTAAAATAAAAAGTAGGGTCTTATACCGTACACAGAGGTTAATAATTTTGGAAAGGAAGGTAGAAAGTCATCAACACACTTTTTGAAGTTTATAGTACGTAAAAAATCTCATTAAAGATTCATAAATAATAAATAAAAACCACAAATAATGAGGGTGTAAAGTTGTAGACCATACGACCGTGTAATTTTCTACAAACTAAAAACACATAGACAGAATTTATATTAGTTGTATCATTTACAAGAGTAATAAAGTTTTTATTTTCCCAATATCTTCGATTTTTTTTTTTTCTTTAATTTCTTCTTTTCTTTCTGTGAGAACATCCAAAAGTGTCACCGAAATCGTTGGTCCATCGAAACAACTCCGAACAGACAGGTCGGAATGCATACCCCTACGACCTCCAATTCTGTCACTAGTCGATAAACCTTGAAGAAATTTCCCTTGAAGATAGTCCAGTAATAGAATTCCGTCCCACGACCGTGGCATCGGTGAGAGTCTCTCATACGTCCGTTAGATTTCTCATTCAGAAAGACAAATAGTTCAAGAGAGAAGGTATGTATCATATTTACTATAGGAGAACACACCTTTCCACCTCTACGGAAGACTGACTTGACAAGGAGAAAATTTTGACATCTAGACATAGATATAAATATAAAAAATTAACTACGAATGTCTATTGCATTAAGAACTAAACGTACAACTTCATCTCAAAGACCAGATTACTCTAAAAAAAAAGGGAAAGTCCTAGTCGGAAATGTTGTAGACTATTAAACAGAGAATCGAGGACCCATAGCAGAAGTAGGTCAAAAGGACGTAAAGTCGTGGGTGTCAGGGACTGACGAGAACCGTGGTCGTGCCGTAGGTATCGTTGTGGGTAAGGAGTGGGGTATGTCCCGAGAGACGGTGGTATGTCGGCTGAACCGTACGGAGACTGGGGTAGTCGGTAACGGTCGAGGTACGTCCCCTCACCGGGCTGTAAGGGGAGTAAGGTGTACGGGGCCATAGTAGTGATGAAAGTCGTCCCAGGGATACGACGATAGGTTCCTGACGCGGTAAGGAGACGACACTACTGCGGTAAACATACTGAGAAGATTTTCCTCTCAGGTCTAGGTCTTACACGTCTACCCATACCTTTATATCCTGCCCCAACCCACCCACCCTACACCCCACAACCTCGTCCCCGAGAGGTCCTCTGTACCCTGGATACTTTCTCCTCTCGACCTGAGTTGTTATTTTGAATGGTGACTCCCTTTCGTGGTACCTGGTCCGAAGTAGACATCGACCCCCTGTCGAAAACTCAACCTCTCTCCTAGTCATATTTCAAGAATCGGTCGGATTCAGGACCTTGATTTTCCTATAGTTAAATGGGTCTTTCACATTATTATGTTTCGTCTACTTAGAATTCCACGTAATAAGGATCACCAATTTTTACGACACAGTTACGTCATCACATATTTCAGTTGTGCATATCCAAAAGAAAGGTCAAAGGTGTCCAATTTTCTTAGAAGTTTCTCCGTTATGACATATTGTATGACTGGTGTTACGTATTACTGATTGAATTCAGTTAAGACAGACACCTTTGCTCTCGGTTATCTCTTTATAAATATCACGACATCGAGTTCGTACAAATCAAAAGGAAACACAATCAAACGACCCCTTCCTCGACTCTATTACGATTACGTAGGGCAAAACACCTACTCATCCACCATTACTGAAGTGTTTCAAGAAAGATATTATAACTTCCCGGTCATGGACTGTTCAAGGAAAAGTGTCAGAACAGAAGAAAGAAGGATTAAGACAAAGAACGTTAATAAACGGTAAATACATCCTTTTTAAAAGGTATATGTTAACACGTTAATCTCCGAGACATACAATGTAACATTTTGACTTCAAGAGAAAAAGATCCGACGTAACATTTATGTGACGAATGAATAAGTGACTCCCTGTGAGATTTCAGAGATGTGGAACTGTACACTCTGAAAGAAAGTGAATTGTCGATATTATTTTTCTACCAACGGGACAAGACTTTCCTTAAAAAGACGGTACTCATGGTTTCAGGGGAAGTAAAAACGAAGTAGAAACTCTCTGGAAACAAACGACAACAAATTAGTGATTGAACATAGACTGAGAAAATACTGGGGGGAACCGACATGGGATGGTCCGAGGAGACAGGTACCCTGAGAGGTCCGTTCTTATGACCTCACCCAACAGTAAAGGAAGAGGTCCCGTAGAAGGGTTGGGTCCCTAGCTTGGGCGTAGAGGACGTAACGTCCGTCTAAGAAAAGGTGACTCGGTGGTCCCTTCGGGGAACCTTTTGGAATACCTACAATTTTACGTGGTCTAGTTTAAGAGTAAAAGTTATTTAAACGAAACAACAACTAGTCGGTGACGGTGACTGACTGTTCCAAATACTTACTGGTAAGAGTTACGGGTCTATCGGTGATGAATTGGTGAATTGGATACCAGTACTTATCAATATACAAGTATATAGACTAACCAAGAAAAAAGAGTGACACAATGTAAGTCACTGAGTTAGTAAGAAGATCCAGGTATTATACTTTAACATACAATTGTGTTACTATAGGACTGACTTTGCACGAATATTCATTTAGATTTCTTAAATAGGTGAAATAAAAGTCGAGAACGATAGAAGAATTCGGAATAAAACTATAAATATTATCAAATTGATATAGTATCAATACGAACATAATAAAAACTCGGTATATATACATCCGTAAATATTCGTCCCATCATATAAACCGTAAAACGTTGTCAAGTAAAGGGATTATTGTCTCCGAATTACTTCAAACACCAGGAAGTCGATATCTATATTACGTGAGATCTATTTTCTAAATTGAACCGAAGAAGTGTTTCGAGGGGTTATGAGAAAAAAAATTACATTATAGGTAAGATGAAACAAGATTGATACTTTAGACGAGTTTCTCTACCCTTTAGAACGACGACTCTCATCTCCACATAAACTTTCATTTTACATTATATAAATAGTATAGTTTGAGTTCACCCCAAAATAAACCAACAAAATTACAATCCGAAAAGGTATAGTTTACGGAAAGAACCCGTAAAGGTCGGTTACTTTGTTCCATATTAACCGTGTCGGACAGATTGACTACGATAACAACCTGGAACGTTAACGGAAAGAGGTGACATGGGGTTCCAAATAAATACTTCGACGTAATTGATTTGTAGAGTTTCAGGATACCGTCTGTGACATTCGAACAAAGATTGAAGAACGTGCAATACGATATCATAAGTGTCCATCAAACGAAAGTTTGTATCGAGTCTACACATAAAGAAATTTTTCAATCAATACGTATTACAAATTTATAGGTGTCTTCGATCCTATTCCTAAATGATAAATTATCAACCGGACAAACAGTCACGAAAATTATATCTCATGATGATGAATTTCGTCCTTATTGTTTTCATTTATGATAAAATATACTACGATGAATTGTGAGATTATTTACTGACCAGATGATTTCACTTGGGTATAGACTTAGAAGAAAAGTTCCTCTTACTTTCCTAGTAAAATTATGATAAAACTGTAAAAAGGGTTGACCACACAGAGTTTCATCCAAACATATAAAAACAATTTATAACAAAATACTATCATTCAGGACTTAAGTATTGAAATAAAACATTAATTAGTTATATTCTGATTTTTATTCATCGTATGAATCTTTTTTCGTCTCTGTTTCTGTGGTTTCGTACGAGAACCTTTAAGTGTGGACTTTAAGATTTAGTCTATGAAAATTTTTTTCATAAATCGTAATAAACTTGTTCTTTCATTTTCGTGTTCACTTTACCTCGAATTGGACTAGTCAGTGATCAGTACCCTTGATCCCTATCTACAAACGGGGTGTTCCCAGGAAGACTCGATAAGATAAACAAATAATAAATTGAGAAACCCATAAATTGTAAATTTTGAGATATTTCGGACAAAATAGTTTTCGTTAACGTTCTTGATCTATAGATCACTCTTTCCGTTAACTTACTATTTCTCGTACTAAATACCATATAGGGGGTCAATATAATGTCATAGTTTTTCGAACCCATTACACATCACGACGATTTTTCGTCGAGATGGACTTACCGAAATAGATTGGGTTTTCTTAATTAAGTATTGAATCATCTGGGATATATACACTATACAAAAATTTTGGAAATAGTTATTAAGACTCATTCGAGAAAGAAAGAAAATGAATCATTTAGATGAGGGACGGGGAACGGATGGGAACCGTCATATTTCCATTCGGATAGGTCGAACACAGATTGTATAGTGTTTAATAATTCATTGTTCCAGATGTAATTACTTAAACATAATGTGACATCTAAATATCCTCACCATATAACAGACTTTCCAGTTGGTAGTAAAGATCATCCACCCGTGTCTCATCCTCTATAATTCGAAGGACTACTACTATATAGTAGATCATTTATGGGACACGTCCTCAGTGTGACTGAACACTCTATAAGGTTTTGGTAGAGGGAGGTGATAATAGACATAGAAACAGTAACGTGAAGAGATCAGTGTCATGGGTAGGACCCCCCATTTTACCTTTGGGGTTTTCGGGTTCTTATTATACATAGGAATCATCGTTTCGTCGACGGATAAGTATCTCTGATTTTTAAAAAGTCTCTATAATCCTATAAATAGGGTCAAGACTTAAAGTGTAATCGAAAAGTCCGACAGGACGAATATAAATTCAACTTATTATAACTCCTTTTACTGGAAGTTTATTTGTCACTGAACTGGTGGGGTAACTTTTGTACCAGTTTGAGTTTGGTACTGAATCATTGACTTCAAGTTTTACAGTCAACATATTACACGTCCTAGTTCATAATGTTCTTTTTGTTGTAAAAATGAGTTAAAGCGTAACTGATTCCTTTTGAAAAGTAATAATTTACACATACCTTAACTATTAATGATGTTTGTTTTGTTATAGTATGAGATGTAGATCTGACCTGTCTTTATTTCGTGACCTGTCTTTTCTCAAAGTCGATGGAGGGAATCTCTCGACCCGAACCCACCTCCTACGTAAAATATTGAAAAATGTAATAAAATCTTATTCCTAAAAATACATTTGTTCGTTTCCCTTCCACTTTTACAAATTTTAAAGTCCTTTAGTATTGTAGGAAAACAGTGATGATAGGGTACAGTCAATATTTTATAAGGTCATGAATCGAAAGAAGTAGTACGAATTTATACGTTTCCAAGTAAATAATTATAAACTATCTGGTAATTCATAAAAAACCAGAAATAAAGAGACAGAGAGGGAATCCATTAAGATTAGGGGAGAGGGGTATTATTCTTTTATTTTTGTAAAACCACTTATCATGTAGACCTGTTTTTTATGTTGAACATAAAATGAAGACCATGAAATTTTACGATATAAATCAACAACGAAAAGAATCAAAGTCTTTGGATTCTCTTTTAGAAAGTAAAGGATTTCCTATTTTAAACTAGATCGGAGAAATCATCTGAGATAGTATCAAGATAACAAACGACACAAATAAACGAATTACTTAACGCACTCTTGTCAGTGACATTACTTCACACACACAACCCCACCCCCCCTTCCCGTACCCTTTACAAAATACTTTTTTCTTCAATATTCGGATTATGATACTTCATTGTAGATTACTTCAAGAAAAATTCACGTTATATAAATAAAGACGATCTTTACATAATAGTTGTAATACATTATAAACTTCGTAATGTACGATAAACATTTGTCGAATTTTAATATATAATGAGTTTTAACATGTCTTCATGTTTACACACTTATAATTAAAGAAAGTAATTTATACCACACAAAAACTATATATACGTGTGTGAATGTGGAAAGTAATAGAGTGTGTGAAACGAAACACTGAAAACCATGGGAAAGGAGTGGACCTTATTTTTCTCCTTCTAATCCGTTCTAATCCCCAGGGGTGATCTGTGAGGGTCTTGTCTGTGTTGGGTGTCCTCATGATGTATCCCAAAAAAACCAAAACAGAAAAACATGAACTTTCAGAAATCTCTTCTGTGACGAGAGTTCAACGATGGTCAAGGGTAAAAAGGATGTGGGTCAAGAAAAGTAAGTAAGTAAGTAAGTGAGATGGACTACTTGGTCAGAAGCGTGAAAAGACATGACTTACTATGACTTCTGAGGTATTTCAAATTTCTTGAGGGAGGAGAGTAAGGTCAGTACTCGAGAACCTACACGATATTACTATAATGTGTTTCGTATGACTGTGTTTTATTCTAATCGGTCTAAGTTTCAGAATTATGAAGAAGGTACATTGTCAGGGAGTTTTACGAACTGCAATAGTTTGGAACACGAAAGTCTTCAGACAAGACAATTGGAATTATAAGACACGGACGGTTTGTGGTCGGAAATTTTTGTTTTAGAAGATAAACCTTATTAAGGTTTGAACGTATTTTCAATGTATGTTTTCTTTGAGATATATGAGAGATGGGTCTAAGTGGTTGACAATTCAAAAACTAGGTAAATAGTAAACCTAAGTATGACTCATCGGTCACGTATATGTGTATGTACGTTCAACCAAAAGACTTGTAGACTGTCATTCGAAGCACATAGTACGGGGTAATAGGGATATCATTCGAGCATATAGTCCGGGGTAATAGAGGATTCATTGAGTTTCATATGAAGGATTTTAACTCTACTAAGGTAATTTATAGTTATCGTCTTAATCGCTGAAGTCCTTAAAACTGGTGCCATACTATGACACTAGATAGTATAATGAGGGCAAAACAGTTTACTGTGGTCACTACAGGAGACATCGTATAAAAAAGGGAGTCATTCCTAGTCTAGGACAAGTCTTAGTGTATAACGTAAATCGATAATAGAAAGAAATCAGAGGAGATTAGACCATGGATGTCTAAGAGTCAGACAGAAACAGAAATTGTCGTTTTATTAAGGATAAAAAGTTACCGAATATCAAATAATACTGGAAACCAATAAAACTACGAGTTTTGTAGGGTCTAAACCAGTAACCTTCGGGGAATTCAACCGAGGATACAGGAGAACTGTACAGGATTAAACGAAAAAAATTTCATGAAGAAGTCAAAGACCGTATTGTGCAACAAGGTCCAAGTAGAACATGGAAAGGACGGAATCGGAACCTTAATTGTTAAGGATGGCCTCGGAACTAAGGAAACAATCAAACCCTTTGACATAATCCTTGGTTAATAGACCCACGGTCTACATGAGTGAGACCATACAAAGACCCGGAAAAGTCGACTGTCTCAATCCCTATGTATTCACATACATTCGTATGTGTAAGTTTATATACATACACATAATCTTTACATAATTCTCAAATACGACGATATAGGTTATGAGGTTACATAACGGTATCCCATAAAAAAAGGTCCGAAACGGGGTAAAGTATAGACATAGACGGAAGAAGGTGTCACTCTTAGGACCGAGAGTTGTTGTAGTTGTATAAATAAGTGAGTTAAGACGATATGTGAGGTTTATTAAAGTATAATGAATAAAGAATGTTGATGTTATTTAGAAGAATTTTCAAATCCTAAACAAACATCTGTAAGGGAGGAGTGAGTTGATTCCCATAAGTCAGTTTACTGTACAAATCATCAATTAATCTAATCAAAAAGAAGGATATACCAATACGATAAGTGAACGTTATGTTGATCCAAGTAAAAAAAGTAAACGAATGTCAAAATTCCTAAAAAAGGGAGAGTAAGAATGAGTTATATATATATTATATATATACTATAATTGTGCGATGGTTGTTTTTTGAATTTTTTGTTTCTTGTTATTCGTTAATATTGTTCCAGTGTCCTACGTTCCAGTTATTTTTATTAGTTTATTAAAGATTAGGTGGTCGTTACTTGTTAATATTAAACTTTAATTTTTATGTTGTATTAAATATAGTCGTTGTTTTAGATTCTCTTCTTTATGAATCCATATTTATATTATATACATGTTCTAGATATACTTCTTTTACTACTTTACGACTACTTTCTTTAGTTTCTTCTAGATTTATTTACCTCTATATAAGATACACACGTATGTCTATGAGTTCTCACTTTTGGTTAACCTAAATATCTGAGTTGTGTTAAAGTCAGTTTTAAGGTCACTCAAAACACGGGTAGTTGTCTGACTAAGATTTCAAATATAAGTTTTCTGGGTCTTGTCGGTTGGTTTTATAACTTTTTCTTGTTTCGACCTCCTGACTGTCATGAGTTGAAGTTTTAAATGATATTTCGATGTAATTATTTCTGTCATACCATAACCACTTTCTTCCCTGTTCATCTAGGTGTTTTGTGTTACCTCTCAGGTCTTTTATTTGGGTATACTTATGTCAGTAGACTAGGGACTGTTACTTCGTTTCCGTTAAGTCACCTCTTTGATATTGAAAAAAAATTATATTTTTTAAAATAAATTAACCTCCGATTAATGAAATGTTATAACATAACCAAAACGGTATGTAACTGTACTTAGACGGTGCCCACATGTACACAAGGGGTAGGACTTAGGGGGAGAGTGGAGGGAGGGGTAGGGTAGAGAGACCCAGTAGGGTCACGTCATCGGGACTCGTCGGACATAGTACGTAGCTTGGACCTGACCGCTAAGCAAAGTGTATACTATTATATGTACAAAGTCACGGTAAGAGGGTTTGGTCTTTGATATTGAATTTTTTTTTTATACGGTCTTGTTGACTTATAGGTGTACATTTTATTACCCAGATCTGTTTCTGAAAAGTGGGAAATGTTTTTAATTGGGGTCTACCTAGTGTCTAGAGTTACATTTTACGTTTTGATGTTTTGAGGCTCTTGTCCTCTCTTAGATCCAGTAAAACCTAAAAATCTATGTTACAGTTTTCGTACGAGGTAATTTCTTTTTCAATTACACTACCTGATATAATGTGAATTTTTTTTAACAAGATCTTTCTGTAATGATCCTCTTACTTTTCTAACCGGTGTTCACCCTCTTATATAAACGTTTTGTGTATAGACTATTACCCGAACATAATTATATCTTTCTGGATAAGTTTGAGTAGTTAGTCTTTTGTTAGGTATAAAAATTGTCCGTTTTCTAGATACACTTATCTGTTGTATGGTTCTTTTATATATTTCCACCGTTTATTTATAATTTTATACGAGTTGTAGTGTACAGTAAACCTTTTACGTTTAAGTTTGTTGTTACTCTATGGTAATGTGTGGACAATCTTACCGATTTTAGGTTTTGTGGTTGTTACGGTTTACGACTATTCCTGTTTCTTATTGTAAATAACGACCACTCTTACGTTTTACCATGTCGGTGACACATACTGTAAGACCTTTTCCGTTTTGATACCTCTATCGTCTGAAGGGATCACCGAGTCTACCATTTCTTTGACGGACGTTATACCCTCTGGACCCAAGTTAGGGACCCAACCCTTCTAGGGGACCTCTTCCCGTACCGTTGGGTGAGGTCATAAGAACGGACCTCTTAAGGGGGTGCTTGTTTCCTCGGACGGCCTGATATCAGGTACCCCAGAGTTTCTCAGTCTATACTGACTCACTGATTCGTGTACCTCTGTCATTTTTCTAGTCACCAAACGTCTCCGAACCCTTCTCTCTCCCTACTTTTCCACTTTGTATATCTGAAAAATCCCACTACTTTGATAAGACTACTATAATATTACCACCTATGTACTGTACTACGTAAACAGTTTCGGGTTTCTTGGTATGTCGAGTTTCTCACTCGGTATTACGTTTGATATTAATGGATTCAATTATTTTTTACATAGTAATAATTAAATAGTTAACATTGTTTACATGGTTTGATCACGTTTTACAGTCATTGTCCTTTTTGACACACGTTGTCATCTCCCCTTCCCATATACCCCTGTATATCCTTAAGACATGAAGGACGAGTCAAAAATACATTAAGATTTTGATAAGATTCTTTATTTCAGATAATTAATTTTTGTTAATCGGGAAATGGTGACTCGACGAGTCACCATTTCTTGGGTCGACGGTTACGTTCTCTACGTCCAAGTTAGGGACCCAGTCTTTCTAGCGGACCTCTTCCTTTACCGTTGGGTGATGTCATAAGAACGAACCCTTTAGAGTACCTGTCCTCTTCGGACCACCCGATGTCAAGTATCCCAGTGTTTTCTCGTCTTGTCCTGAATTACTGATTTGTTGTTGTTAAAATTTTTCGGTTACTCGACGGTCAAGTGTGGGTGATACTACCGATATTAGTTTTCTAACTCTCATTCTTCACAACCGTTCCTACATTTCTTTAACCTGGGGAACATGTAACCATCCACTCTTATATTTTACTATACCGACCGGTGAAACCTTTTGTCAGACCACCAAGTAATTTTACAATTTCCATCTCAATGGTGCACTGGATCCTCAAGATACGGACCATATATAGACCCTCTTTACTTTTGTACAAGCGTATTTTTGAACATATATATATAAGGATAATAAGTATTATAGGTATTTTCATCTTTGTTGGGTTCACAGGTAATTGACCATTTATCTATTTACTTTAAACAATATAAATACATTGATTTATAATAAATCGATATTCTTCTTTACTTCATGACTATGCACGATTTGTACCTACTTGGAACTTTTGTAATAGGATCCACTTACTTCGGTCTGTGTTTTTTTGTTGTATAACACACTAAGGTAAATATACTTTACGGGTCATCTTTCTATGAGTCTCTCTGTCTTTCGTCTGGCGATCCCCTATCTTCCTTCCCCTTTACCCTTACTGTCGATCGATCATACTACATAAAACCCCCACGCCCCATCGTTTTTACATCTTAATCTATCGTCACTAACATGGTGTTGTGACACTTATATGATTTCAGTGACTTAGGATGTGAAATTTTCTCATATAAAGTACGATACACTTAATATATAGTGATTTCGACAATGAAATTTTGTATTTTTTTCGATAGGTCTTTTATAAAGTAAAGGTAAAAAATCCCGGGTTGAACAGTTGAAACTCCTGAAGGTCCCCTCATTTAGTACACATGAACACTCAATTCTCACTCGTCAGATTTTAGAAGAGGGACGGAGTTTTAAGGAAAAATAGACATTTTTCTTCTATTAAGACGGATAATCTATCGTAACATACCAAAATCCGAGAGTTAAATTTAACCCAATAAAAATAGAGGAGAAAAAAAGGGAGTCTTCTTGACATCGACAAAGAAACCTGAGGGACCTTTTCTTTTTCTACTATATTTATTAAGGTAAAGGTAGAACTCGGAACTATACCATTATGAATAAATGAAAATATTTTGTGAATGATATAGATATATGAAATATATGTAATAGAATGAATTAGAAACGTTGTTGAGAAACTCCATACACGATAATAATAAGGGTAAACTCCATACTCTTTTAACTCCGAATCTCTTTAATTTACGAGTCTCTGGATGTTTCATTCACTCTATCGGTCCAAAGTTTGGGACAGACATAAGTGTTGATTCTGAGATACGATTTGGGATATTGTTTATAAAGATCTAAAATCTTTCTTTTTAATTCCGGATGTAACGGAGTCGAAATACAAAGAGACTTATAGGAAGACTACCCGGAAAGTATATGTACCTAAATATGTTATGTAACAGAAGACACAGAGATCCATGCATTAGAATTAATTCTTTATATTTGTGTATTGAGTTGTTAAAAAGAGGATGACTTAAAATGTAACAGTGACTACTCAAAGTTCTTCTCAAAGTCTAACATCGTTACTGTTCTTCCTTTAAGATTTGAAGGTGTAAATGGAAAATTCTTGTCCAATTATAAATGCACTTTCGTCCTGAGACTACAGGTTTCGTTCTCGGACCACCAGAAGTATTTTTGTGAATAATAAATCCCTGCAAAGGAGAAGGAAAATATATGATCAACGGTAAATCCGAAGATTTCCTACCTGCATTACTCTCTTATCCTTGTTGCTTCAGTTGACATAGATTCTCTGACCTGTAGTATCTTAGTCCTTTCTTGGTCTCGTCTCAAATCCCTACGTCACCGCCGGTCCAACCCTGACCCGACTTATCCATCTCACTCTATCCGAATCAAGTAGACTCAACCGTCACTCTCCACCTCGTCGGCTTCCTAAGCTATCCCTTGTTTAACTCCCCATATAACGTCTCTCATTCTGGTAGTGGCAAGTGCATAACGACTTCGGACCGAACCTCTTAAAACTCGTAATGAAATACTCGTACACTCTACTCACGTTAACACGCCATCAAACTCGTAAGAAACCGTAACGGAAAGAAACCTTAACCTTACTTTTGACTGGAAAAGGTCAGGACACCGGTGACGACTCAAAAGGTTTGAACGACCGTATAACTTACGTCGTGAAAGTATCGTAGGTAGAAAGTCCTAAACTTTGTCGAGTTGACCTTAAGGTAGTGGAGGTGATCGAAAAAAGCATCACTACGAAAGATTCCGGGTGAACTGAAGTGTAAGATTCTACAGATCGAGATCTAATCACAAGTGTAGTAGTACTATTAGACCCAGCACTTCTAGAAAAAACTTGTCAAGAAGGTACATAAGAACGGTGGAGAAGAATTATAGAAGACGAAGACAATCCAGGTCTGGTAAAGACAGGAAATAGCTCGGGTAGAAACGTACTTTACAAGGGAACCATAGAGATTAAAAGAACTTCTCTAGACATCAGAAAGGGTAAGACAAGAAAAGGAGATAAAGAAACGTAACTAACGACTTCTTCCGAAAGAATAGAGAGGAACGATAAGAAACCTTGGGACGTAAGTCTACGAATATAGAAAGGAAAAGAGGAAACGAAAAGTGGAGAGAAGAAGAGTGTCGATAAACATTCCGGAGGGGTCTGTCGGTAAAACGAAAAAACGTAAAGAAAAGGTACCCCTACCAGAACTAGGGGCAGAGGACATGTTACAGTACTTGGAGTAAGGTATCAAGTAGTCCGTGAGATAGATAGTCTAGATCAGGGAATTTAGATAAAGAGTGAAGGTGACATATTAGTATTCCTTAAACTAAATCCAGTATGGACTTACCAGATCGCCAAAAGGGATGAAAGAAGTTAAACTCAGACTTAAACCATTATTCCTCAAGTACTAGACTCGGTGTCAGTCGAGGACCAGAACAAAAACAACTGACATATCTCGAAGAGGTAGAAACCGACGTTTCTTATATTAGTTAGACTAAAGCCACAACTGGTAGACCACTACAGGTACACATCTCAGAAGAGAACACAACAACCTTCTCCCACANTCCCACAAACGATACTGGTCACGTAAAAGAACCGTTTTGAGATAATCAGAAACGGAACGAAGTAAGACGTAAGGTTCCGGTTTAAACGGACAATAAGGTCCACAAAGAACTGAAGGATGAAAACGTAAGGTCAGGGGATATTACTTTTCCTCAGGGGATATTACTTTTCCTGTAGAAAAAACCCACAAACAAGATTTTCTTTTCCGTCTCCTTGGTCTCTAGTTTAACGGTTGTAGACGACCTACTACCTTTTTCGTTCTCTCAAGGTCTTTTCGTAGATAAAGACGAAATAACTCATACGGTTTCGGAAACTGACACACCTAGTGTTATTTGAGACCTTTTAAGACTTTCTCTACCCTTATGGTCTGGTGGATTGGACGGAGAAGTCTTTAGACATACGTCCAGTCCTTCGTTATCAATCTTGACCTGTACCTTGTTGTCTGACCAAGGTTTATCCTTTTCCTCATGCAGTTCCGACATATAACAGTGGGATGAATAAATTGAAGATACGTCTCATATAGTACTCTTTACGACCTGACCTTCTTTGTGTTCGACTTTAGTTCTAACGGCCCTCTTTATAGTTATTGGAGTCTATACGTCTACTGTGGTGGGAATACCGTCTTTCACTTCTCCTTGACTTTTCGGAGAACTACTTTCACTTTCTCCTCTCACTTTTTCAACCGAATTTCGAGTTGTAAATCTTTTACTTCTAGTACCGTAGACCAGGGTAGTGAAGTACCCTTTATCTACCCCTTAGTCATCTTTGTCACTGTCTGAAATAAAAACCCCCGAGGTTTTTAGTGACGTCTACCACTGACGTCGGTACTTTAATTTTCTGCGAATGAGGAACCTTCTTTTCAATACTGGTTGGATCTATCGTATAAGTTTTCGTCTCTGTAATGAAACGGTTGATTCCAGGCGGATCAGTTCCGATACCAAAAAGGTCACCAGTACATACCTACACTCTCAACCTGACACTTCTTTCGACTCGAGACTTCTTAACTACGAAAACTTGACACCACAACCTCTTCTGAGAACTCCCAGGGAACCTGACGTTCCTCTAGGTTGGTCAGGTAAGACTTCCTCTAATCGGGACCCTAAAGAAACCTTCCTTACTACGATTTCGACTTTGAGGTCATGAAACCTGTGTAGTACGGTTCTCAACTGAGTAACCTTTTCTGAGACTAGGACCCTCTCTAACCCCCGTCCTCCTCTTCCCCTACTGGGTCCTACTCTACCGACCTACCGTAGTGCCTGAACTACCTACACTCAGACCCACTTGAGGCCCTCAACCACTACCTGTCCCTCCGGACCTCACGACACTAAGTACCCCAGTATTTCTCAGCCTGTACTGACTCGCTGACTTGACTTGACTTGACTTCTGGTAGTTCCACCTTAGACTTGTGTATCGATCTCTGTCCATTCCTCTCTTCTCTTCGTACCAATTGTTCCCTCAAACCATGTTCTGTAATATATTGAGTTGTACATATAAAAAGATCGATGGATATGTATACAAGTTTATGATTGACCTTAGTTGAAATTTTCTGAATTTATTCCGACACGTACGTAGGATTCACCGAAGTCAATACAGACTAAGAAACGTTGGGGTATTTGACATCGGACGGTCCGAGGAAACAGGTACCCTAAGAGGTCCGTTCTTATGACCTCACCCAACGGTACGGGAGGAGGTCCCCTAGAAGGGTTGGGTCCCTAACTTGGACACAGAGAATTACAGAGGACGTGACCGTTCACCCAAGAAATGGTGATCCCGGTGAATCCTTCGGGAAATTATTCCGATACGTCAGGTTTCAGAAATAAAGTATCAACTTCTTTAGTCTCGACCACTTCATTTAATGGTTCTGTATGACCGATTATAGGGTGACTATAAAGAAATGGTGATACAGTATTAGTTTCAGTTTAGAATTCAGTTAGATTTTACTCTATATTTTGTATCGTGTGTACACAGAATACAAAGTGAAGAAAAAAACGATATAAAACGTAGATTGGACGAGTATGTATTTGTTGTCAGGTAAGAAATTATACCAGATTCTGAAAACGAATAAACATCATCAAGAACATAATCAATGAAACCAATATTTTAAAAATTTTAGGTATACAACTTTTAATAAGTCCCTTGATAGTAGTAACCCAAGTACCTTTTTACCTGAAACCCCCATACTGTATTTAAGTACGGGCACCAATACATACATAATCAATTCAGTAAATTTTTACTAATGGCTCATGGGAAGACGAGTTTAGTCACACATGTATAATACGCTAGTCCACCAGAGAGACACCCCCTTCACTTCCTTAAGAGGGTTAATTAATTACCTAATAGAAGGAAGGAGACTTACTTTATAAAGATATATTCCGACAAATTCCAGTTCGTCTAGAGTAAAGTGGACTATATCCGGACCCCTTGATTGGTCATACCCACCAACTCTCTGTCAAAATTTTCCTCTTATCATGGAAGTGTCTGTATCTTCCTGATCTTGAAGGTCTTTAAAGTTGAATAATGTTCTATAGAAAAGAGGACACCTACTTTTCCGTCACAAATGTGTTTCACAGTGTATGTCTACATAAATGTAAGTTCGATATACGAAGTGACGTTAAACTACTGAAAGGTAAAAGAAGATACTTGTTCGTGCACGTATTTTGACCTTAGCTTTGTCCGAGATATTTCATTAAGTATCGTCGTTTACGTGATACATTTTTACTTAGTTACGTTCTATACATTACAAAAATCTGACTTCGACAACAAAGTATTTTGTATGTACACGTTTCTGTAAAGAAAATCACCTTCATTGAACGACGTCTACTTAAACTTTCCTGGAAAATTGTATATACTTTGTCTGGTTAGTCTTTTATTTGTCGGTGGTTCTTTTGACTCAGATACCAATAAGACAAAAACTTCGTTTATGTCTCTATGTACTTATTTGTCTTAAAAAAAATAGAAACACTTAAATATCCTTCAGAATGTTTTCATATCTTTTACTTAGAGTAAGTCAAGGAGAAAATTTTTGAATTAACTTTACTTATTTTAGTGATTTAGATTTACGAGACTTTTTTAGAACCTATACACCGAGTTATTATCAATTGTATTAGTACTCTCGGATTCTTAAAACGAGAGTAGAAATCTTGATCAATTACTACTGTCCGATCTCCATTTGTGAAACTACGGTTAAGGTTAAGAAACAAGGTATTTCGCCCCCCCCCCCCCCCCATTACATATNCCCCCCTTCATTACATATTCTTTGACACTTTATCGTGTTTATTTTGGAGTAAAACATACGTATAATAATTTCACTTTAATCATAAAATTTAATAGTTGAACATATTGTAAAAGTTTCGTTATAAGTGAATCAATAGAGTTAGAAAGGTCTAGGTATATTGATTCGATCTATATCTACATTGAGTTGATAGTTGAATTTAAATATAGATATATAAACACGTTTCAATTTTATGAATTTGAACTAATTTTTATAGACTAAGTTACTTTCGTTTTAGTAATAATAAATACTTTCGACTTGTGACCGGTACTACTTATAGAATTAATAAAACTATATACTTTATGTGTTACATTATAGAAATACTACCTAATTAAAGTTTAAAGGGATGTAAAGGATAAATCAATTGACTACATGTCATTGTCACTAAAAAAGTGTAATTTTTTTTACTTGAAACAATTAAAAATTTTAGGAATAAATGTTCAGTAATGACGGTAGACGACCAAAATGTCAAAGTGACGTAAAATCGTATTTCTTTTCGTTAACGAAATGATTTTCTTTTAACTCTGTTCAAAATCTGTATCTATTGACCTTTTAGAGATACACTCCCTTTGTTAAATGATTTAGTGTATAATAGAAGTAAAGTTTCTCTATCTTTATTAAACTCTTATATGACGTAATATATTTTAATATTACGTGACAATCAAGTCGTCTTTTATTCATAATCCTTATTACTAAATTCAGTAACAGTAATTGTTCGTACATCGATTTATACTGACGTTGTTGACACAGGTTTTATCGATCGAGTTTTATTTACTTGTGACAATCCCTTCAATATGTTCTACTTTTGTACGGTACTAAGACAAGTTGTCTTATTTTGACTCACAGTACAAAGGGGAGTGTATGTGTTAGATAGGGAGGCGAATGACTCTCTTACGTTTTAGTAAATCCGTTGAGAGTCAAAAGAGTCAATTGATCACTTGTGTCTTAAGAATAATGACAAATTGTTATCATGATTGTATTTTGATTACTGTTTTTATATCCACTCGTTTTGTGATTAACCTTTATTATGAGTAGTCATATAAGATTTAAACCAGTGACATCTCGTGAAATAGAATAAAAAACCAGTGTCACATTTTGTACATACTAGAATCAAGGGACTGGTTCTTAGTTTCGGGACGGGGAACGTCACCCTCGAACCTCAGAAGTGGTGACCTGGTGGTCCATTCAGGGGTTCTATATCATTGTCAAAATTTTCATTCGTACATGAGAAAATCTACGAAATGATACGAAAGTCACGAAGTCGTAAAAAGTCTAGTCCTCTATTTATAATCTCACTGATTCAATGATTGATTTCCAGTGTTGTGACCATTAAAAGGTATGTACTCAGAAGATACATTTTCTAAATCTCCCCTCATACATTTCAGTGAGTTAAACATAGACTGAGAAACGTTGGGGTACCTGACATCCGGATACCCCAATGAGGATACATACCCCAATGAAGATACAATTTGGATGCAAGCGAGGAAGCAGGTACCCTAAAAGGTCCGTTTTCGTGACCTCATCCAACGGTAAAGGAAGAGGTCCCCTAGAAGGGTTGGGTCCCTCGTTTCCGTCCAGAGGACGTAACCTCTGTCTGCGGAATGGTAGACTCGGTGGTCCCTTCAGGTACCCTGTGTCAATTAAGATACACAAATGATATGTGACTTAGTATATATGTGACGAATAAAATGGAAATTGTGATATACGTACGATTTAGTGGAGTTAACACAGGTTGAGAAACACTGAAATACCTGACATCAGACGGTCCGAAGAGACAGGTACCCTAAAAGATCCATTCTTATGATCTCATCGGCGGTACGGGAGGAGGTCCCCTAGAAAGACTGAGTCTCTAGTTGGGTGTAGAGGCCATAGAGGACGTGACCGTCCGTCCAAGAAATGGTAATCGAGGTGGGCCATTCGGGTAAAAATTGTGATATTCATAAAAGGATATGACAATTTAACCTCTTCCGTGACCGTTGGATGAAGTCATGAGAACGAACCTCTTAAGGTACCGGTTTCCTCGGACCATCCGGCGTCAGGTACCCCCGTGATTCTCAGCCTGTGCTGACTCGCTGAAATGAAAATGAAAAGTGAAAGTACGTAACCTCTTCCTTTACCGTTGGGTGAGGTCATAAGAACGGATCTCTTAGGGTCCCTGCCCCCTCTGACTACCCGACGGTAGATACCCCAGTGTGTCTCAGCCTGTGCTGACTTCACTGAATCGTCGTCGTATGATAATTTATAAGTAAATTTTAATGAAATAACTTAAATCATTACGAAGTGGTAGTAGCCACAAGACATTAAGTGACAAACTGTACCCTCGAGATTAAAAGTGAATGCATTTATTATCATGTTACTTGTAGTATTCTTAATAAAAAATTTACCTCTTGTACTGGTCTAAACTTGGAAACTCCCGATGTGATTCCCATTCGTATACGAAATAAGACAAACGTGTACCTCACTAGGTTTTCTGTTGTCCTTTAAGCTTCTTTGTTTAAGCGTTTCTCTCTTTGTATTCTTCGTCTGTTTTGTCTGACTTCTCTTCTGGTTTTAGTATTTAAAGTCAAGTCTCAATATGTTCTTTTACAGTGACTTTTACTGTAAACCGGTTGTAGGGTCATCGTCGGTGAGAAACGAGGGTCTTTTGATGGGTGAGGAGTGTTTTTTGTTTCTACATTTTGTATTTTAGTGAATTCATCTATTAGATAGTTGTCCCTGGGAGTTTAATGGACACTTTTATAAGTTGTTCTGTATTGAATTTGTGTAGATCCTTTTTAGTGTCTCAACTCCTTATTTGTCTAATAAACCCTTTTGTGACTAAAAATCTTTTCCGTGTCCACTGGTATAGCTAAAGTCCATTTTCTCACATATTAAGTCAACTGAACTTTACAGACAACCTTTTATATTTAAAGGGTTTCACTATGGTCTTCATCATCGGACATTTATCTAAGTGTTAGTCCAACTACCTTTGTTTATCGGGGTCCAGTAAGTGGAATTTTGGATTCATTTCTTTGTTTGTCAGCCGGTTGGTCTCTACATCTTAACCATATCTTAAATTTTTCCGAGTTCTCTGTCAAAAGATACTGTCAATTGGACCCCATAGGAGATTACGTGTAATTACTTCAGAGGAAATACATGTCAACCCTTCCAGGGGACCTCCTCCTTTACCGTTGGGTGAGGTCATAAAAACGGATCTTTTAGGGTACCTGTCTCCTCGGACCGCCCGATGTCAGGTGCCCCAGCGTTTTTCAGCCTGTGCTGACTCACTGATTATTATATATGATATTTATATATTATTTCTCTTTATTTTTTCGAGGTCTTAGTCTACGAGATAGATTATGTATGTATTTCCACGTTTACGTGGGTTAAGTACAGAATGTATTAAGATATTAAAGGAAAAGTAATTTCCTTTTGTATTAGTATCGTGAGGTTTTTGTTATAATCTTATAAGTATACTTTTTTTTCCATAAAAAACTTAAACGTATAAAAAAGTTACAAAAATAGTTGGTGGGTATTCACGGAACATAAAATTTGAGTCTCAACCTGATAAAAAGTCAACACTTTTGAACCCATTTAGTGATGTAGGAATCAGGTGCCAAAGGATTAAGTATGTCAATGACAGACTTAAATTTATGCTAATTTATGCTTTTGTAAAACAATTAAAAAAATCGGGGCGCCCCCAACCCCACCTCTACCCCCACTCCTAACTTAGACCCGGGAGTCGTTAATTTCTCACTCCAGGATTGGTGATCTGACAATCCCTTAAGGGATTTACGCACTTGTAAAATTCGTCGTTTGTGTCACGGTCATTGTATCTTTCCGAGGAACCCAGCCCGCGCCCCCGCCCCCCGCCCCTCCGCCCATTAGAATGTTTGGTCGTTTAATTATTATTGTGAATGACTTAAATTCACTGTTCTAAAATCTGGACGTCTTATCCCTTTAATTGGACCCGACCTCTTTGGCCCACCCCGAACCTTTCATTGTTTTGACTTTCTCCGTCCGTTTTTGCCTACTCTTGGGTTCTCCCGAAGTCCAATACTCATTTCCCTGTCAATGCCTCAGTGTGACTTCTGGAGTGAACCTTACTGACCTCTCCTTCTAGACACAGGCCCCTGCACCCTTTGACTTCAACTTTTCCATCTACCCCGTCCGATGATTTCCACGGTTATTTGTTCGGTTCCTCAAATTGAAAATAAATACCCGATTACCCTCAGGGCTCGTAAAGACTCGCCACACCGTAGGCCCTTTAATTGGATCGGCGTCCCGCAGATCTGATCTACCCCCCTTTCCCCAAAATGCCTCAACCTAGCCAGCCCTTTGTCTGCCGTGCACTCCGCCACACCCTAGGCCGGCGTCCTGGCCCTCGTCTCCTGCACTGTTCGCGGTCCCATGGACACGTAGAAACGGTCAGCGACACCGCAACGCATACCGAGACGTCACTGACACCCAAAGAGGAAAATGCACCAGGGCCCACCAAAGACCAAGTCTTTCCACTCTCACGACTCGTGTCGAAGCGCGAGTTGACGACTCCTTAAGACTCGTTAGACCAAACCCTGTGTTAAAGTGAAGTCTTATGTACCTATTTGAGACAGGAGTTTCCCCTCTTGTGACTTAAGCGTAAGTTGGACTCCGACACGCCAATCTGAGTGGCCCAAGTGCGGTCGAGACGGTGGACGACGGACGTCGGAGCCCGGTGACGGAGCCACATCCTCTACTTGAGATGCACAGGGTATGGTCGGTTCACAAGGTTCTTCCGCTCCTCTCTGCGAGGATCATTCACGGTCCGCGCACTGTGCGAAATCGAAGAAAGGGAGCGAAAAAAGGGGGGATGACAATGAAAATTTTAACTCTAGAGGAAAAAAACAATTATTGGAACTTTGTCTGTTGGAAAACCGTTTTTGTTTCGATTCCGATTTGGGCTTCTTTCCTTAAATTTGCTTCTTTCAAGAACAGAACAGGCGATCGTTCCATACTGTCGACTCGGCGCGTGCACTCTTCTACGCGCCCCTTTGCGCGCTCCTCTACACGAACCCCGGGCCTCGTCAGGCGAGTGATGTCTTACCTGCGAACGCCCGCGTGCACCCTCTCAGGCGCTCCCCGCCACGATTCCTGGACGCGTGTACCCCGACGTGCGCACCATCGCGTGCTCCCTCCAACGCGCACCACGAAACCTATTCCCGTGGACCCCGACTTGCGCACCCTCCACGTGCACCGTCCCACGCGTCCTATTCGCGTGCACCCCGACGCGCGCACTCTCCGCGTGCTCGCCGCGGTCCGTCGGACCCAAAACAAAGCGCCAGCGGAACTGCTGGCCCGTCGGACGTTGCCGCGACGCCGCTCAGCAACTCCGACACTCGGCTCGGTCCGGAGAACGCCTGGAGGGGACTGACCCGGCCCGGCCCGGCCCGGCCGCGGCCTCTCTCATGGTCGGGGTAGGCTTGCCCCTGATACTCTTTTACCAGCCCGTTTGCTCCTTATTCGAGTCTCCACGCCGAAGTCTCGGCAGCGTGAGAGAGGCGAGGTGCGTCAGATCTGCCGCCGCGGCCCGGTGTCCTTGACCCCTCGCCCTCAACCTCCTCCTCGGCTTCTTCCTCCACTTTTCCGGCCTCGACGGAAACGCGTGTGCGTCCTCCTTGGACGGTCCCCCGCGGGCCTTAATAAGAGGCGCCTCCTAGGCTTTGGACTTTTGCGTCTTGACGCACGGTCACCTCTACCAGTGTTCCGGGCTAAAAGACTTGCCGGCGAAAGGCAAAGAGTCGAGAAACGACCTCGTCGAGACCCTGTTCCGCGTTGACAACGTTTCTGCAGTCCAGAGCCCGTCCCCCCGGTAGCCGTATCCACTCGCCTTGGCTGGCTCCTTTCGGGAAACGACCTCGGGGCTGTCGAGCCTCTGGTCGTGAGGGCCCTCCGATCCGAGTGTTACCTCTCTGGGCACATGGGAGAACTCGGATCCCAACCTGCACCAAAGACACTTAGAACTTATAGTCAAATTGTTCGTTCAAACCGTCGTTATTGCCGCTCAAGGTTATAGACCTTTTAGCGACTGTTCTTAAGGCTCGGGGGAATCAAGAATAAAATTTTGTAAAAGTTTCCAAACGTCCGTGTCACTATTGAAGTACACAGTGGTTGTTTTACAGTAGAATTCCGTCGGTAAATAGGGATCACTTTTACCATCGAAACCCCCTCCCCCTCCAGTCTGAAATATAAAAAGACGTGGAACTTACTCCGTTTTATTACACAAACAAAATTACTCAACTCTTAGAAAGTGTCCCCTTTATCCTAGTTTAATCCGTTATATAAAGAGGTACAACCATAGATAAATGAAAGTAGAACGACTCCTCGAACTACGGATTTAACGGAAGAATAAATTCGGGAACTTTCTAAAAAGAAATAAACGTAAGGATTAAAAACTTGTACATTTAAAACGACAAGGTAATTCTAGTTAAAACTCGGATCAGGAACGAGTATGACCGACGACAACATATAACTTTGTGTCTATCTACAGAGGATTACATTCGACACTAAAGAAAAGGTAACATTCAACTAACGACTATAATTTCATCTTACCTAGAGGTGTACACCTCGTACATCTGTTATGAACTCTTTATTATCCCCAAGTATAAATCTAAAACAGTCTACAGATCAATGCCTTTTACACCCTAAAATTAACCCTGGTTTTTTCCATTATAAACCTACACACCTCGTTTCTTGTTCATAATCTCCGGATATCTTGTCGTATTAGTCTCGGTACCTTCATTCTTTTATACTTTATTTTCATTCCCATGTTTTTCTCTTGTATCTCACAAGTTTTTTAACCAACCCTGGTCGGCACCCCTCAGATTAAGTTCAGATGTAAATTCCGTAAACTTGAAGTAAGTCATCCTACCGTGACTACCTAAGAAAAGAAATCCTTTTATAAAAAAAAATTGCTCCACTTTACGTGTATTGTATTTTAATTGGTAAAAATTTCACTTGTCAAAACACTGTAAATCGTGTAAGACTACTACAACTGTAACTCACTGAATTTATCTCACTGTACTAGTCTTCACACGAAGTCTCTAACTAAACTGTCGTCACACATTTTACCTGACCTATACCTGACTCCATCTTTTTTGGTCAACATACGATCTTAGATCTGCTATCATCAGAAAAATTATAAATAATAAAATAAAAAACCACCATTATTCAGAAACAACGACGTACACCTGAAAGAGATCAACCCCACGTGACCGAAAAAAACAACCCCTCGTGTCCGAAATCCGTGGTCCCGAAGCCATCAACGATGTACACCCGAGTCATCAACGTCGAAGGTCCGAGATCTCGTGTCCGAGTCATCAATACCACGAGTCCGAATCAACGAGACGTCACCGTACACCCTAGGAGACCCCGGTCCCTAGTTTGACTACAGGGACGTAACGTCTCACCTGAGAATTGGTGACCTAGTCCCTTCGGGGTCCGTCGTCACTGGAATTACTCCCGTCACTGTCATCCTTACCTCTTCTCTTCAGTCTCCACGTACAACTACCTTTGTACAATTCTCCTTGACCCATCCACTACTCCATCCTCTCTTTTCCTTACACTACTCTCCTTCTCTCTTGTAAACCAGTCCGTACTCCTCACATCTGAACCTTTAATAAGTACATCTTCACTCAACTTTGTAATTGTAACTTACTCTAAAGGTTCTATCTTTTCTCTCGTTTCATTTCTATGAACCCTTTTGGGGACGTATGAAGCAAAATTCTCTCTTCTCTTTTTATTTTTTGTCTCTTCGTATATCTTTGTTTTACCAGTCTTTTACCTTCTTAACCGTCCAACCATACTACTCAGAACTATCTCTTTCTTTAGACTCCTAGACCACTTTAAGATGTCTCTCTAACCTTTCGTCCTTTTAACTTTCTCTGACAACTACAACTATTTACTTCCCAGTAGCCAGTAAATTTTCTCAATATCCTTGAAATATCTTCAACCGACTAATAGAACAGTCCGTACCGTCCCCTACCTCTTCCTTATAAAACATCGACCTTCCAGATGATATAGTTCTCTTCATAAAATTCCGAACCCTTATAATTTCCGACTTCCCCTTCCTGACTCCTCTCTCCCACTCTAACTCCAAACTTCTCTCATTTATGAACTACCACGTCAGAGCCTTATTAACCCTTCCTACCTCGATTTCCGTACTTAAACTCTTCGATAGTCGTCTTTTCTCTTGTCTACGAAGGAGAAGACTCTGCCATCTCTTGTCTCTTCGTTTCTAGTGACATATGTCTTTACAACTTTACCTATACTCTACAACTCTCACGATCGCAGTTTACCAGAAACCCAGTGAAAGTCTCCACTTTAACTGTCTCCGTCCTATGTCCTCTGTCCGAAAATTAGTGTTGAAATCTTCCTCGACACTATTCGGGAAGAAACGTAAATGTCATAACTGTAGTAATGTGGAATATTAAAACAACCCATCACTTACACCCAATTCCCCTCCCCCACTCTCTGTGATTATAAAACTTCTAAAACCTTTCGATCTACCTGAATCATCCTATAACCTAAAAAAAGAATTCATAATAAAAATCCTCATTAACGGAACTCTTATTCTGTCTCCTATGTTTATATCAACTCATCCTGTAACAGATAGAATCTCAATTACTTTGGAATAGTCTCAACTCTCCCTTCCATATCCAAATCAAAATTTCACCAACTATCATAATGGTATACAATTTACCTTTCAACTGTACATCACTCATATATGAAAAAGACATTTCTGGGTTCATTTTTTAAAATTTGAAGTCCGGTGTATGTCAGAAACAATAAATAAGAAGAAAGGATAAAAAATGTTGGGAATTTTTTTAATTGGTAAAATCGAGCGTCTGTTTTGTCTGGTCAGTCTGGTGTCTGGTATCAAACGACTAACACTGTATTTTGATCTGCGGACTCTTTACCACTTCTCACCATCCTGACTCGAGTCCTACCACTCTTATACCCTTTTCTCGACTTCTTCGTACTAACCTTCGAGGGTTGTAACGTCACAAACAAAATTTTCAATAATTTATCAGTAAAATTTCCGTATAATATCATTTCGTTGAAAATTACTGAAAAAGGAAAAAAAGAAAAAGGTCGACGGAAACACCGTTAAAACGTGACCATTCTAATCAAAGCCAAACTATATATATATTTGTAAACCTAATATTTTTAATGGTAGTGACAAACATATATATTTTTTACTTGACGAACGATATATATATCTTACAGATATACACATGGTCAATTGTATATATACACACACACATATTTTGAAAAATTTTTGGAGTACACACTTTGTAAACATTTACTTACGTAATACCCTTATCATTAAACACTTAATTTTATAAAAACGAAATGGTTTTCCAAGTGGTGACATAAAGGATTTATAGATCGAAAACATCATATCAAAAGTACAAATAAAGTACATTTTTTGAAGGAGTAAAATATCATTAACTCTCAACAATCACTGTATTCCCTCTTCCTTTACCCTTGGGTGAGGTCATAAGAATGGACCTCTTAGGGCACCTGTCTCCTCGAACCACCCGACGATAGGTACCTCAGTTTGTCTCAACCCGTGTTGACTTCGCTGAATCGTACATACGTACGTAACCTCTTCCTTTACCGTTGGGTGAGGTCATAAGAATGGACCTCTTAGGGCACCTGTCTCCTCGAACCACCCGACGACGGGTACCTCAGTTTGTCTCAACCCGTGCTGACTTCACTGAATCGTACATACGTACATAACCTCTTCCTTTACCGTGGGGTAAGGTCATAAGAACGGACCTCTTAGGGTCCCTGTCTCCTCGAACCACCCGACGGCAGACACCGCAGCGTGTCCCAGCCTGTGCTGACTTCGCTGAATCGTCGTCGTCGTCGTCGTCGTCGTCGTCGTCGTCGTCGCTGTATTTGAGTCCCAAATACATTTCAAAATCATCGTGGACAGTTAACCTTTAGTCCATCTTTACTTCTATTTGTGGGACATTACCATTATGACTTAATTTACTCGGAAAGTCACACGTATGTGTATGGGTAATAAAATGTATTTACTATATAAACATTTTTGATATACATTTTATTAAAAGGAGACTGTATAGAAGTAAAGATGGACTCGAGTTCCTAAAGACGAGAACCCTTCTTACCCTAGACGGGGCGCAGGACAACCCTGTCACGAAAAGATTGGTAATAAGACGTCCCTCTAGAGCTACAATTATCTTGATTCTGACATTACCATCCTTTGTAAAGGATGTCGAACACTATGGGACCATATACAGGATCCATATTTACTTCCACTCACCTTCTGTCCCAACGGTATACCTTAAAACAAAATAAAAGATGAAATAACCTTTCGTAGATGACATATTAATTCCTATCAAATTAACGACTGATGTTAAAATGAACAGTATACGAGGATAAAGTCATGGATGTCGACAAAAAAAAAAAAAAAGTCAGTATGACTACTTTATAGAAATGTCAGGACAAAAGAAACCGTGAAATACATCACAAGATGAATAAATTTTTGACTAAATTGAATTTTATTAAAATAAATTTCAATATGAGATTTAGAAAAGTTGTCAATCTCTGTAAGGGGTTTGGACCATGTAATCTTCGTGAACATTTTGTATTGTCTATTTGTTTTCGTGCGGAGTCAAGACTAAATCTGCGGACCTTACCCTTCTTCCTACCTCTTTAGATGTTCTCAAAATCTAGATGTCAGCAACAACAAGTCAGAGGGTCAGTACAGACTGAGAAACTCTGGGGTACCTGACGTTGAGAGGTCCGGAGGGACGAGGTCACCTAGTACACGACAGTCTTGAGAGGTGACACTAGGTAGGCAGAACCCACTGGGAGGTGCCGTACCGAGTATCGAAGTAACTCAATACGTTCGGGGACGTGGTACTGTTCCGTCACTAGGTACTTCCCCTTTATATGTTAATAGACACAATATCACGACCTAATATTTACGGTTTTTTTATATGTTTAACCGTTGGATATTTCAATAGAGTTATAAATAACATTTTTAAATAAGAAAGAAGATAGAATACCAAAAATATGAAACAAATATTATCAAATCGGGACGAAAACTTTGTACAATAAAAAGAAGATCCCATGTAAACCATTCTGAAAAACTTTTACTAGCAGTAAAAAGAGTGGAGAGTCGGAATCTTGCCCTCTACTGAAAAGCGTGACTTTACCAATCCAAGAAAGAAGATTACTTAAGTAAACATCAAATTCTTATCATTGCACGTTTAAACAATCCTAGACTTTACTTAAAACCACTTAACATGACAAAGAGTGTTATAACATCCAAATAAAATAAAAACGACAAAAATTTTTCTTAAAATAACCCTATATCAACTAAATGTTACAACACAATCAAAGTCCACATATCGTTTGGTTAAGTCAATATGTATATAAGTAAGAAAAAGTCCAAGAAATGAAGACATATCTAATAATATCTTATAACTTATCTCAAGAGACACGATATATTATCCAGGAACAACCAATAGATAAAATGTATATCATTACACACATACAATTAGGGTTCGAGGATTAAATAGAGAGGGACAGGAGGTGGGTGTCAAGGGGAAACCATTGATATCCAAACAAAATCTTTAGACCGGATATCCAAACAATAAATTTATTTTTCACAAAATCAGGAGTGAAACATTCGTTTTCATGTCAGTTTTACCTAATTTCTGGATTTACATTCTGGACTTTGGCATTTAGAGGGTCTTCTCTTGTATCCGTCTTGTGCCAAACTGTATTTAACGACGTCACAAATAAAAACCTAGACAGAGGATTCCGTTTTATTTATTTTAGTCTTTATTTATTTATCTCGGATCAATTTGGATTTTCGAAACCCCCTCGACTTCTTTGGTAAGAGTTTTGATTTTCTGTTGGATGACTTACCCTCTTTTATAAACATTTACGACACTGACTATTCACCAATTAAAGGTTTTATGTATTTGTCGAGTATGTTGAGTTATATTTGTCAAAAACTTTATAACTGTCTTCTACACTTATTTGAAAAAGGCTTCTTCTGTATGTCTACCGATTGTCCGTGTACTTTTCTACGAGTTGTAGTGTTTAACAATCCCTTCATGTTCAGTTTTGGTGTTACTATCTAGTGGAGTGTTGTCAGTCTTACCGATGGTAACGTTACAGATGTTTATTGTTTACATTAAAACTTTTCCTTAGAGAGGATGGGACAACTACCCTTACATTTAGCCACGTCGGTGACACCTTTTGTCACATGTCAAGTCAAGTCAAGTCAACGAGTCAGTACAGGCTGAGAACCGCTGGGGTACTTAGCGTCGTGCGGTCGGAGGGACAGGTAGTGACTAAGGGTCTCAAGTGGATTTGAGTACAGGTAGTTCAGTCACTACGGTAGGTCGGTAGAGTAGGAGACAGCAGAGGAAGACGACGACGGGGGTTAGGGAGGGTCGTAGTCTCAGAAAAGGTCACTCAGTAGAGAAACATACTCCACGGGTTTCATGACCTCAAAGTCGAAATCGTAGTAAGGATGGTTTCTTTAGGGCCTGACTAGAGGAAATCTTACCTGACCAACCTAGAGGAACGTCAGGTTCCCTGGGAGTTCTCAGAAGAGGTTGTGGTGTCAAGTTTTCGTAGTTAAGAAGCCGCGAGTCGAAGGAAATGTCAGGTTGAGTGTGTAGGTATGTACTGGTGACATTTTGGTATCGGAACTGATCTACCTGGAAACAACCGTTTCATTACAGAGACAAAAAGTTACACGATAGATCCAACCAGTATTGAAAGGAAGGTTTCTCATTCGTAGAAAATTAAAGTACCGACGTCAGACACATGTCCGAAGAGTTTTTTGATGTTTATCTTGATGGCATACTAGGTCGTTAAGGGAAGATAAAATGGTGAATAAAACTATATACCTTAGATTTTTTATTTTATAGATGGTGTCTTTTCACAAAGTCCTAAGAAAACAGTGTAAGAGAAGGAAAGAATTTCCGTCTAAAGAAATATTCTGTCATTTCTGGTTAATTATCCTATAGTTTCGTTTTACTAGTCTCTTCCGTTACCGTGGGGTGAGGTCATGAGAACGGACCTTTTAGGGTACCTGCCTCCTCGGACCTTCCACGATCAGGTACCTCAGCGACTCCCAGCCTGTGCTGACTCGCTGAAGTAGAAGTGAAAAGTGAAAGTACGTAACCTCTTCCTTTACCGTTGGGTGAGGTCCCAAGAACGGACCTCTTAAGGTCCCTGCCATCTCGGACCACCCGACGGTAGATACTCCAGTGTCTCTCAGCCTGTGTTGACTTCACTGAACTGAATCGTCGTTTCGTTTTACTACCCTATGACTTTCTCCTTGAGGGGTCCAGCCATTCACGGGTTATACGATGACCTCTAGTCACCTCTTTATTGAGGTCTTTCTTACTTCCCTACCTCGGTTTCTTTTTGTTACGGGTCGACACCTACACTGACCACTATCTCCGTTCCAGGCTACGACATTTCTCGTTATAACGTATCCTTGGACCTTACAATCCAGGTACTTAGTTCCGTTTAACCTTCACAAGTTTGTCCTCTACCGTTCTCACTTGCAGCTGTAAGATCCTTAGTCGTTTGATTTTACCTGACCTTACCCACTTAAATTGAGTCTACTGGTAACATAGATGATGACACCCGTCCTTAGGGAATCTTCTTTACCTCATCGGTAGTACCAGTTGTTTTCTCAGGCTTTACGTCATGCACCTACGTTAGAGTTTTTGTTGTCTTACTAGAGACAAGTAAAGGTTCCGTTTGGTAAGTTATAGTGTCATTAGGTTCGGATACGGGGTTGGTCATTACGACTTCTTCGACTTCAACTTGTCAAGATACTTCTGGATGTTCTGGAAAATCTTGATTGTGGGTTTTTTCTACAGGAAAAGTAATAGTTCCTGACTTTACGTTTTCATCCTTCAGTTCTTTATGGACCCCATTGTCCGTTTAAACCGGAACCTTATGTCTTACTTCGTCCCGTTTCAGATTGTCTCCGAACGGTTCTCTTGTGTGACCAGTATCGTTTGTGGGAAAAGGTTGTTGTGTTCTCTTATGAGATGTGTACCTGTAGTGGTCTACCAGTTGTGACTTTAGTCTAACTAATATAAGAAACGTCGGTTTCTACCTCTTCGAGATATGTCAGTCTTTTTTTGTTCTGATCCTCGACTGACACCGAGTCTAGTACTTGAGGAATAACGGTTTAAGTCTGAATTTAACTTCTTTCATCCCTTTTGGTGATCTGGGAAGTCCATACTGGATCTAGTTTAGGGAATACTAATATGTCACCTTCACTCTTTATCTAAATTCCCTGATCTAGACTATGTCCCGGACTACTTGATACCTTACTCCAAGTACTGTAACATGTCCTCTGCCCCTAGTTCTGGTAGGGGTACCTTTTCTTTACGTTTTTTCGTTTTACCGACAGACCCCTCCTGAATGTTTATCGACACTCTTCTTCTCTTAGGTTTTCGTTTCTTCTTTTCCTTTCTACATTCGTAGACTTACGTCTCAAGGTTTCTTATCGTTCCTCTCTATTCTTTCGAAAGGAGTCACTTATTACGTTTCTTTATCTCCTTGTTTTCTTACCCCTTGTGATATCTAGAGAAGTTCTTTTAATCTCTATGGTTCCCTTGTAAAGTACGTTTCTACCCGAGTTATTTCCTGTCTTTACCAGACCTGGATTGTCTTCGTCTTCTATAATTCTTCTCCACCGTTCTGATGTGTCTTCTTGACATGTTTTTTCGAGAAGTACTAGGTCTATTAGTGCTACCACACTAGTGATTAGATCTCGGTCTGTAGAACCTTACACTTCAGTTCACCCGGAATCTTTCGTAGTGATACTTGTTTCGATCACCTCCACTACCTTAAGGTCAACTCGATAAAGTTTAACTTTCTACTACGACACTTTCACGACGTGAGTTATACGGTTGTTTAAACCTTTTGAGTCGTCACCGGTGTCCTGACCTTTTCCAGTCAAAAGTAAGGTTAGGGTTTCTTTCCGTTACGGTTTCATACGAGTTTAATGGCGTGTTAACGTGAGTAGAGTGTACGATCCTTTCATTACGAGTTTTAAGAGGTTCGGTCCGAAGTCGTTATGCACTTGGCACTTGAGGGACTACAAGTTCGACCAAAATCTTTTCCGTCTCGTTAGTCTCTAGTTTAACGGTTGTAGGCGACCTAGTAGTTTTTTCGTTCTCTCAAGGTCTGTTTGTAGATAAAGACGAAATAATTGATACGGTTTCGGAAACTGACACACCTAGTGTCATTTGACACCTTTTAAGACTTTCTCTACCCTTATGGTCTGGTGGACTGGACGGAGAACTCTTTGGACATACGTCCAGTCCTTCGTTGTCAATCTTGACCTGTACCTTGTTGTCTGACCAAGGTTTATCCTTTTCCTCATGCAGTTCCGACATATAACAGTGGGACGAAGAAATTGAAGATACGTCTCATATAGTACTCTTTACGACCTGACCTTCTTTGTGTTCCACCTTAGTTCTAATGACCCTCTTTATAGTTATTGAAGTCTATACGTCTACTGTGGTGGGAATACTGTCTTTCACTTCTCCTTGATTTTTCGGAGAACTACTTTCATTTTCTCCTCTCGCTTTTCAACCGAATTTCGAGTTGTAAGTCTTTTACTTCTAGTACCGTAGGTCATGGTAGTGAAGTACCCTTTATCTACCCCTTTGTCACCTTTGTCACAGTCTGATAAAAAAAACCCCCCCGAGGTTTTAGTGACGTCTACCACTAACGTCGGTCCTTTAATTTTTCTGCGAACGAGGAACCTTCCTTCGAATACTGGTTGGATCTATCGGATAATGTTTCGTCTCTGTAATGAAACGGTTGTTTCCAGGCAGATCAGTTCCGATACCAAAAAGGTCACCAGTACATACCTAACTCTCAACCTGAAACTTCTTTCGACTCGCGACTTCTTAACTACGAAAACTTGACACCACAACCTCTTCTGAGAACTCCCAGGGAACCTGACGTTCCTCTAGGTTGGTCAGGTAAGATTTCCTCTAGTCAGGACCCACGAGTAAGCTTCCTGACTACGATTTCGACTTTGAGGTTATGAAACCGGTGGAGTACACTTCACAACTGAGTAACCTTTTCTGAGACTACGACCCTCCCTAACCCTCGTCCTCCTCTTCCCCCGCTATCTCCTACTCTACTGACCTACCGTAGTGACTGAGCTACCTGTACTCAAATCCACTTGAGGCCCTCAGCCACTACCTGTCCCTCCGACCGCACGACACTAAGTACCCCAGCACTTCTCAGCCTCTGCTGACTCTCTGACTTGACTTGACTTGACTTTCTAGTTAATATCATCCACTCCGTTCCTTTTGTTTCAAATTCTTCACTATCTCTGGATAGTCTTAAGAACCTTTAACGAAAGAGGACCCCATCTCAACCGGTCAAAATCGACCGTGAATTTTAAAAAAAATTCGAGAGAACTAAAGGTCTATTAGAGAAAATCTCTTGAAAACTATAGTAAAGAAATTATGAAAAAGACAAGAAAACTGTGCCTTAGACATTTTACCTATTACATTAGATGACATAAAATGTATTAACAACACCCCCAATTTACCCTATTTCTTTCGGTCTCAACGTCTTAATGTTAATTCTCTTCGGTCCTGAGAGGTCTACTCGATTAGTGCCCGGTTCTCTTCTCGACTTTAACCGAGAAAACAAACGGAAATTAACACTGATTTAATTTTAAAAGTTAATTTCTTATTTTTAATCGTTTTGAATGGTAAAGTTAATAAAGATTCATATATCAAGACACCGTAATTTGTGTGAATGTAACACGTTGGTAATTGGGAGTAGGTAGAGGTCTTGAAATAATAGTGTTTATCTGACATGGACAATTCGTGTATTGAGGGGTGAGGGTGACGAAAGAGTGGATCGAGGAACAACTGGAGATAAGATGAGGACAGATATTTACCCGGAGTAAATCCATAGAGTCGGTAACGAAAAATTTTAAAGAGTGGTATATCGGTGAATTTTCGAAACTTCTTAACCTGTACAATCGTAAACATACCGTAAACTTACAAATTATAGAATATCCACAATAAAGGTTTCTCTCCTATATTTTATAATAAATTATTTCTCAACCACTACCCGTCCCTCCGGACCGCGTGGCCTCAAGTACCCCAGTGTTTCTCAGCTTGTGTTGACTCGTTGACCTGACTATTACATCGACACAGCCGCAGACCCGAAGGCACTGTCTAGTGATCTAAGTCTATCGTCAAGACACGAAACAACATATTACTACTCATTCAACAGACTAAGAGTCAGAGTAGACAATTAATCTTTATTACGGTCGGAATATCCTAAAATAACTTTTACTTCTTTCTCTTTAACTTACTTCGTGTATCGTGTCACGGTCTGTGTTTTTATTATTGAATGATTATTTTACACACACACAAGAGAAAGACAATCATGTCTGTACGTATAATCTATAGAAAAACAACACAACGGAACAAAGAGAGCATTCGTTTTTCCTTTCTAGGAATATACTTGAACGAGATAACTATGATTAATTTTTAATACTTCTTCACGGGAAAGTCTATAATCAATTTTGTTTAGAAATTAAAATTATCAGCGGGGACAACGAATTAGACATTTTTTTTATTTCGTGGAATATCAACGTACTTCGGTCTCACTCATATCTCAACTTCCAATGAAAGTTACTAAAACTCTCCTTGTATATAATGTTTGATACACTGGGAAATCAAAAATCCTTTCTTTCATGTTTTGACTACTCGTTCATTATACTTCGTCGTATGAAAACAATCAGAAACTTAAAATTTATCGTTAAAATGATCGAATTATTTTATTAGTAAAGTGTACGACATCATTACATGATCTTATTGGGGAGAAAGTCCTGTGTTGTAAAGACAGTACTTGTCATCGAGTGTCGAAAGTGAAACACGTCTCGGTCAGTCACCTTGACCCTTCCTTTTCCTTTCGTACTTCACGGTAGACTACGAGAACACTGGTAGTGAATAATAAAGATTTCTCAACCTGTTTATATTCATTAATACGTTTCAACATGTGTGTGTCACTGTGTTTCAGTATGAATGCGGTCTTAATAGTCTAGAGTCAGAGATCCACAGAGTGTTATACCCCCTTTTTAGTCCGAACCATCTTAATTTTACATAACGAATGAATGATATTCCACTCCAATCTTTTTAAGGAATTTTGCAACTTATGTAGGGAAATTGAGAAAGTTTGGATACCTTTTGTACTTTCTTATCATATCACTACTGGACTTTTCCATACGAAAACAAACGTAAGTTCTCACGTCATTATTCATCTTTAATCCTTCAGAATAATAACTAGAAAAAAAAGGAAAAGTCTTATTTAACAGATTTTTCTCAATCTTTTTATTCATAAAATTTTAAAATGAATGTAATTGTTAAATATGAAAAATTTTCCCTGAAATAATAAGGATGAAGTTCTGGTAACAACTTCGTGGAAGTAAAAACGTTCCTGATACCTACTAATACTTACTGTCCGAGTGACTTATAGGGGAACATTAATTATGTCACTTTGCGAAGGTAGAAATAGGTCTCCATTCGTTACAAAACCCCTTTTACAAACATCTCCCCAAAGAAAATAGTCTACCTTCAATATTCGTGTTACTCCTACAATATCCTTCCTTCCCTAGATATTTCAAATAACTAATGTCAACTCGTGGCGTAGTTTTCAAGGAAAGGATTTAGTTTTTTAGGGTCTTTAATAAGAATGTACTTGAATTTCTTATCTTGGAATCCCGTCATTACCGGTCACATTATCTGTTCGGTCTACCCTTCCTCGGTGCCTAAGTGTCTACCTCTACCAAGTATCCAATAGTGTAAGCACCCGTATCCCAACAAGTAATAAGGAAAACGACACCACCAAATCAACGAGTCAGTCCAGGTTGAGAAAACTTTGGGGTACCTGATATCGGACGGTCCTAGGAGACAGGTACTCTAACAAGTCCGGTCTTATGGATTTACCTGACCGTAAAGAAAGAGGTCCCCTAGAAGGACTGGGTCCCTAGTTTGGGTACAGAGGACGTAACCGTCCACCTAAGAAATGGTGACTCGGTGGTCCCTTCGGGGTAGTTAGGAAATGATAGGAAAATTACAGATACTCTAGATATTCCTACTGGAGAGAAGGTAAAGACTATAATCATTAAACACAAGAAAGAGAAAAAAAGAATCGGACCGACCTCCGAATAACTAAAATAAATACGGGGCAACAATCTACGTCCGTGTAACTCCTAACCGTACAGAGGAAAATCTTGACTGGGGAGATAGTAATACACTATGGTGAAAAATAGGGACTATTGACAAGTACTTCAAAACGAGACAGACTTTAATCATGTCGATGAGACTAAAAAGAAAATTAATCAAAAACGCATCATATAGAATGACGTAAGTAAGCGAGAAAAATTTTGTGTAAAATAAAAACCGACGTGACCTAGAAGCAACGACACGTTCCCGAAAGAGGTCAACCCCGTTCACCCCGACGAGAACAAACACCATGTATCCGAAGAGGAACGCCACCGAAGAGAACTACGTCTCCTACCCGAGATCCCATGTACCCGAAACCATCAACACCGAGTGTCCGGACCAACGAGGCACCGTGTGCCTTAGAAGGGGTTGGTCCCTAGCTTGGGTACAAGGGACGTAACCGTCCGCCTAAGAATTGATGACCTGGTGGTCCCTTCAGGAGAAGTAAATGAGAATTAGATACACAGAAATATAAATTTCAATCAAATCTGTTTCACACAAACTCAGAACTAAAAGACTAAATGAGACTATTAGAGACAGAGAACTAACCACGTAAATCTAGTAACTACAGGATTCATTAATAACTGTATCTAACTATAGTTGATATAACCAACGATGTTATAAAATATAAACAACGGGAACAAAAACAAGGATAAAACTGAGGTGAGAAGAGTACGGAAAACACCAAGATTGACTCGTAAAATATAATAAAGTAAAAGAGAAAGAATGGCATAATCAATATTAAGAAAAAAAAAATTTGCAAAAAACCACCAACTGGATCTCTAACGTCATATGTAAATTTTACTTAGATTCTAGTGAAAGTCTATTGTGATTTGGTGAAAGTCCCGACACACACACACACACACACACACACACACACACACACACACACTCCTGGAAGATTATTGTTTTATTAAGATTAAGGAGGGAAGGTTGGGACTTAGTAACGACAGTAAATACAAATAATGTGTATTCAAATTCATGTACGTGGTAAAGTCAAGTCAAGTCACCGAGTCAGCACAGAAACGCTGGGGCACTTAGCGTCGTGCGGTCCGGAGGGACAGGTAGTGGTTGAGGGCTCCAAGTGAGTCTGAGTGCAGGTAGCTCAGTCACTACGGTAGGTCGGTAGAGTAGGAGACAACAGGGGAAGAGGAGGACGGGGGTTAGGGAGGGTCGTAGTCTCAGAAAAGGTTACTCAGTTGAGAAACGTACTCCACCGGTATCATGACCTCAAAGTCGAAATCGTAGTAAGGAAGGTTTCTTTAGGGTCCCAACTAGAGGAAATCTTACCTGACCAACCTAGAGGAACGTCAGGTTCCCTGAGAGTTCTCAGAAGAGGTTGTGGTGTCAAGTTTTGGTAGTTAAGAAACCACGAGTCGGAAGAAGTGTCAGGTTGAGAGTCAGGTGTGTACTGGTGACCTTTTTGGTATCGGAACTGATCTACCTGGAAACAACCGTTTCGTTACAGAGACGAAAACTTATACGATAGATCCAACCAGTATTGAAAAAAAGGTTCCTCATTCGCAGAAAATTAAAGGACCGACGTTAGTGGTAGACGTCACTAAAACCTCGGGGGGTTTTTATTTCAGACTGACAAAGGTGACAAAGGGGTAGATAAACGGTACTTCACTACCCTGGCCTACGGTACTAGAAGCAAAAGACTTACAACTCGAAATTCGGTTGAAAAAGTGAGAGGAGAAAGTGAAAGTAGTTCTCCGAAAAATCAAGGAGAAGTGAAAGACGGTATTCCTACCACAGTAGACGTATAGACTCCACTAACTATAAAGAGGTCCGTTAGAACTAAGGTCGAACACAAAAAAGGTCAGGTCGTAAAGAGTACTACATGAGACGTATCTTCAATTTCTTCGTCCCACTGTTATATGTCGGAACTACATGAGGAAAAGGATAAACTTTGGTCAGACAAAAAGGTACAGGTCAAGATTGACAACGAAGAACTGGACGTATGTCTAAAGAGTTCCCCGTCCAGTCCACCAGACCATAAGGGTAGAGAAAGTCTTAAAAGGTGTCAAATAACACTAGGTGTGTCAGTTAAAACTTGTTTCGATAATATGAAATCTAGTTAATTCTCATTCTTTTTCTTTTCAAAAAAAATAGAAGTGAATAAGAAAGAAACTGCGAGAAAGACACCTAGGTTCAAAAGATTAGGTACAGAAAGAATAGAGAGATTTTTTGTATGTTTCAGAAAGTTAAAAACAAACAAACTCTTTCATAAAGAGGAAGTGAAAATTTCCTATTAAAGTGTACTATGTCTTAAAATTCAACCAAAAAATAGGAGAGTTGAGAAATTTATAAAGTAAAAGAAGAATTTAACTTATCAGAGACTCTTCAGTCTCCATGAAGAATTGGAAACAAGGAAGAATTCATTCCGTACAAAAAGAAGACTGAAGACATTCCTAAAAAAATAGAAATTAAAAAAATATCAAACTTACAATATACGTATAAGTCATACATACTAAATACTTATCCATATCAAAAAGCCACAAGAGATTCGAAAGACATGGACATCAAACTACACTCCTTTAAGGGTCAGTAACAAAGATAAGTATAAAGAAGACAAAGAAACAGAAAAGAGGATACCGTAAGGGTAATGTACATACCACATGGAAGACACCAACAGGGTGTCACGAACCCATAACGGAAAATGTAAAAACTAAAAGTCAAAACCTCCAAAGAATAACTTTATATGACTTCGAGTCTCTAAGAAAGGAGTTCGGTCCAGGTCGGATGGTTATTCGTGTAGTTTCCGTAAGAACTAAAGAGAACATCACATAAGACAATATCACATATCTCTTGAAGAGACGATTGTAACGGTTAGTCAAGAATGTACGAGGAAAGAAATAGACAATCTCGGAAATCGTGCAATTAATAACGACAAGACTTAAGGGTCAGAATGTTAAAGTTGTACGGACGGTATAGATTCAGATCAAGACTACGAACGAGACAAAGAAGCTTGTTACAAAACCGAAAATCACACGGAATACTACGGAAAGAATTATCGGTCGAACTCCATGACCCATGTTTCTCGACGGTATTTATCCGGAAACCATCACATTCTCTTCGTAAGACATTAATCCAGAGTTAGAAAACACTTGGACATGGAGACCTGACACTTGAAACGTTCACGAAGAACCAAAAAAGAAAGGGTAAATCCATGTCGTCCTACTGATCTCACCCGACCTTAACCCATAAAGGGAAGAGAGTGTATCTCCCCACCTCCACCCATAATGAGACGGTGGGATATCAAACGATGACGACGATTCAGCGTAGTCAGCACAGACTGAGAGACGCTGGGGTATCTGCCGTCGGATGGTCCGAGGAGGCAGGTACCCTAAAAGGTCCGTTCTCATGACCTCACCCCACGGTAACGGAAGAGGCTGGGACATCAAATCCGAAACTATTTTGGGATCGGCTTCTTAATTACGAAAACTTGACAGCACAACCTCTTCTGAGAACTCTCAGGGAACCTGACGTTCCTCTAGGTTGGTCAGGTAAGATTTCCTCTAATCGGGACCCTAAAGAAACCTTCCTTACTACGCTTTCGACTTTGAGGTCATAAAACCGGTGGAGTACGTTTCTCAACTGAGTGACCTTTTCTGAGACTACACCCCTCCGGAACCCCCGTCCTCCTTTGCCCCTGTTGTCTCCTACTCTACCGACCTACCGTTGTGCCTGAGCTACCTGCACTCAGACTCACTTGAGACCCTCAACCACTAACTGTCCCTCCGGACCGTACGACGCTAAGTACCCCAGCGTTTTTCAACCTGTACTGACTCACTGACTTGACTTAACTTGACTTGACTTTTGGGATCGACCAATCCGGATGAACATCTCATCAGAGAAAGTTCCCGTCCGGAACAATTCTTGTCTCACGAGACCACATAAAGTTTTACAAGGAGAAAGGTGAAGAGGGAGTCTTTGTCTAAAAAAAGACTATAGTGACATTCTTTGATCACTAGAGGAGCTCTATTTTAAGTATTTATACATACGTAATAGGGATAATGACCCAGAGGGACCTCAAGAACTAAGAGTCTTAACAGATGTGACACGGAGATCGTTAAGTAGTTAATATTAAATCCAAAAGGCAGAGAGGTAGACCAAGGGTACCTCCAAAGATGGGGACCCAAAAACGAGGTTATTCAACACTAAGAGACATAAACGGACAGTTGGAAATGTCAGACCCTCTTAGTCAAACGGATCACTGGAGTGAAGAGAAAACTTAGATTCTTATCAACTGAAAAGTCGAACAAATTAAAAAAAGAATAATCTTACCTCACCGTTTAATATTCGAAGAATGTACGACCTGAACCTTTGGAATATGAAATTTTTTTTAAACTAAGTTATATAAAATAAAGGGAACTCCAACGAATGAACCAGGTACCTGAAAAAAAAATCACCCAAATCACCCAAAGAAAATCAAAAGTTCACAAACTTCTAAATAGAAACAATAATTAAACATCGAATTTAAGTAACACAAATCTCTTAAATTTTTGGATCTAATTCAAAAATAAATGTATGAGGTAAACTAGAGATGACTTCTCTTACCATGATATATATACACATACACATGTATATATATACACAACAAAAAACTCACAAACCAACAAAAACAACAGATTTTCAATAGATAAAGATCCGACGGCGACAGAATCAGGAAACCGATCTTTCTCATCCGGAAAAGACTTACGGCACATTCGGGGGTCACCACAAAGACCAACGGTCTGAGACTGAGGTTTAGACTCTTTCATTCCGTTTTCCTTTCAGGTCCCTTGAATGTTGGTACAGTAAGGAACCCAGGACTCTAAGGATCGATAACACGGCGGAAAAAAGATGGAAAGAAGAATACTAAATATACTAAGTGTCTTCAAGATCAACAAGAGCGTCCTTATCTCTTTTCATGTAGATGAGGTAAAGGGGTTTCACCTGTAAACGGAATAAATTTATAAAAGATTATAAGGTACACCAAAGAAGAAACTAGGTAACCTATAAATTTATAACACAATAACTTAAAGTTTCTTAAATCCCCAAAGAGTCTAAATAAAGAAATAAACTAAAGATATTCACGAAAAGTCACATTAAACACCATCATTGTTAACATATCTGGATGTATTCCAAATTCTACTTTCTTCGCCAAAAGACGTCGTCGAAAGAGGTATAGGGTAGAATGAAAAGTCTCCGTGAAACTGGAATAAAGGAGATTACTAATAGACCTATTAAGATCACTTTTATCTTTTTAGTTTCTCTTTTTTTTTTTGATAAACAACTTAGAAGTTGAAATCAATTACAACTGAATGAGATACATTTATTCTATTCCTAAATCGAATAGCCTGATCCGGTTCAAGAAGGTCACAAACTATTAATAATAAAAATCAAAACTCAATAAAAATATTAAAATATAGTAATTTAGAGACAAAAAACAAGGTGATTAAAGGTAGTGATAGCAGAGATTTTGTAATTGATCAAAAAAGTAAAATGAATTGTTTTTTAAATAACTTAAACGTGTTAAAAGTCAAAGAAACTACAATACTTTTTTATTAGTACTATTAATCAAGTAAGTAAAAATTTTGAACTTTCGTACATTTACTGTCGGTTGTTCCTGAACAGGTCAGAATAAAAGTATAACGTACCTATATTATACCTCTTGTGAATTTAAACGAACGTCGGAATACACCATGAAGTCACATCTTCATTTACGGGTATGAAACACAAGTGTTCCTCGAATTAAAGAGTAGAATTTTATACTCACACTTTGTTACACAAAATTTTCCCATTTCCGTAAATTACGAATAAGATATGGTCGTGAATATATATATACACTCGAGATTAGAGGGTAGTGAGAACATTCTACCAGTAATTATAATAAAATCTCTACTCCATCGGCTCCAAGTCTCCGACTTCCTAATAAAGTGTGGTGTCTTTGATATTGAACGTCTCAGTCTTATAAAACAAATAAAACTGAAGTTTCAGTACGGAAGAAGAATATAACTTACTGTAGAGTATTTCCTCATATTAAGATCTAAAACGTGTAAATTACACTGTTTAAAAACATGTAAACACTTTTTATGTGCCCAATATTTAAACTCGTCTTACAGTCAAAATGTTTTAATTCACTATATCATTTAGATATAATATGTACTTTTCAACAAATACCACAAATGACTACACATAATGCAATTGATGAACATATTATAACACGTTACTTATTGAGACGTACACACGTACGATTCAGCGAAGTCAGTACAGGCTGGAACACACTGGGATACCTGACGTCGGACAGTCCGAAGAGACAGGTACCCTAAGAGGTCCGTTCTTATAACCTCACCCAACGACACGGAATAGGCCCCTAGAAGGGCTGGACCCCTACCTTGGATGTAGAGAATCCAGATTGGAGGTAACCGTCCGTCCAAGAACCAGTGATCACGGCGTTCCCTTCGGGGTCACTGTGATCGATGAACAGAAAACACGGATCCCTCTTTGGCCTTCCTACCAGTGGTTTTATCAAATGAAAGGGAAACTTTAGAAATAAAAAATTGAGCGGGGGTGGGGGGGCGTGTCACTAGACGTAATAAAAAGAGTTTAGATATTTTAATAAAAAAATTTCGTTAGAGGGTCCTTAGTCGTGAAAAAACATTAAAAAACAACGATTAAAGGAAACAGAAATTTTTAAAATTCCGTCTAAAGTCTAACCCTTCCTAACCAATTAATTTAGACGAATTAGTTTACAATTACGAATTACCCGTATCCTCGATAATAAGGTGCACATCAACAAAATATCTGATACTCAACCAAAAATCTGATACTTCTATTATTCAAGTTCCCGGATTCTCTTTACAATATTTTATGAGGACATTTCAAAACATACAAACGATAATTAAAAGAAGTATAAAATTAATATATGAATTACGAACTAAAATGTCGATGACAAGACAAAGTCAACAAATTTTCTCATATAATGTCTCTACAGTTAGTGTTGTATTTAACATATCGACACGTAATGAGTCATTATGTGTTGAAATATCACATACACATGTATTTTAATAAATTTACTGACAAGGGGTGTACTTTACTAAATTTATTTAAGTAGTTTCAAATATTACAATATTTAAGTAGTGTCGGTAGTATTTTACTATAAAACCTTTTTAATATTTCTATTACATATAGATAGTAGAAAAATTAAAATAGAGAAAATCCACTAATACCGGAAGACGATAGCGTGTAAACACCCTTATTACTTAAATAAACCCAATCTTTGATTCTGGACGACCTTGCACTGGTCTTATCTTGGAGATTTACTTCAAGTTTCGACACTTCCGTACAAAGAAGGATTTTACGACGACATATAACAGTAATTATAAATGTATTTATAAAATGTTATAATACTGAGAGATTCTTAATAATATTTAATGATACGAACTAAAAAAAGAAATTTTTGTAATATCTTGACTAAGTGGATTCATAAATGGAAATGGGAAATTTTATTTAAAAACTCTTCCGTTACATGAATGATTGTATTCATAATAAAACCTTAAATTAAACTTATAATTATATATAGACACATTCCAGTATGACTAATATTCTGTAAGGAAGTAAAGTCTTCCGTGTCTTTACCAAGACTCCACCGAACTTATACATTTATACCCCCTATATCTAGTTTATCGGTATCAAGATAGACATTAGAAACTCTTTCAATTACATTTGTAAATCAGTACGTATTTATAAATTTTTAGTCTGTATATATTATTATCTAATGAAATCTTCAAGATGAAAGAACACGAGAGTGTCAGGTACTCATCAAGAAGTATATGTAGAAGGTGTAATCATAGACAGTCTCTTGGTGAAAATCTTAGTAAATTGTCAAAATGGCTTAGGCATTAACAGTAACGATAAATTCTATAAACCTTAAATCGTGATAATGTTAGATTCATACTACGATATGGAACTTTGAAAATAAACGTTAGTGTACATAGATGAACGTATTGTGAATGTATCAACAAAAAAAGAAAAAGTATAAGAGATGTTGAAACAAAATATATATATAAAAAAAGACAATTGAACACACGTTATTGTAAGACAAGAGTCTTATATAGGATTTAGACATAAAAGTACAAAGGGAATGTAAAAATGACTAAGGGAGTCTACGAGAAATATTATAGATTTTGTCACCACCATCTCCTATAAACTCCTGTCAATTTGAAAAAACAAGTTTCCTTAACTCTCTTACGGAGTATTTTACTCTCTAAGCCGGTCGTACCTTCCATCTTGGAAAAGACTCCCTACCCTTTTTTAGTGGAATATATACACATATACCATAAATAATTCAACGGTGATTCCCCGAAGGGACCACCGAGTCTCCAATTTCACAGACGGAGATTACACCCTCTGGACCCAAGCTAGGGACCCAGCCCTTCTAGGGGACCTCTTCCTTTACCGTTGGGTAAGGTCATAAGAACGGACCTCTTAGGGTACCTGCCTCCTCGGACCACCCGATGTCAGGTGACCCAGCGTTTCTCAGTCTGTGCTGACTCCCTGAATTGAAAGTGAAAGTTTACTATCCAATCATAACCGTGAACCCTAGGATTCTATTTGGACCATTTGTACCCCGGAATGGTCGTATCTAAAATGTCGCATTCTCCCTACAATCGTCCATGTTGACACCACCTATAACGTTTGTTCTTTTATTTCAACGACTCCTATTCTCTTCACAAAGGTCTTTTCCCTGGTCGTATAAGGTTTCAAGACTTCGTTCTCTCTTAACTTTCTTTCGATCTGAAGGAACTCGTCAATCTCTTCTTTTGTACCACACTTTACTACAAACCTTACATTTGTTCCCAGTCTATTACTTCTTGGTAAATGACCGATTCCTATAATATACATAAGTAACTTCTTAAAACTGCATAAAAATAAAAATTTTGTACTAAAACCGTTAATGCACCTTTTCTATTAATCATTTCCTGTTTTCACTTAAGTCACTCAGGTCCATCCTTTGATAAAACGAGAGTCGTTCACTAATTTCCTTTCTATTGACCTTTTACTTACCTAAACTCTCTCTCATATTTCGTCTTTACTTTCCTAAACTACTAACTACCCTTTCTCCTTTCTCCGACCCAAATACATTATAACAACCCAAAGACCGAATTCATTAACTTAGGGAGGTAAGTTTTACCACTCTTTATAATTTTTTCATCGTCCAAACTTAACCAAGTAATTAAACTTCATAGACTCTCTAAGGTTTCATCTCTACAGTTCACCGATGGATACATGTATGTATGTCCTTATTCTTTCAAGAGTAAACTTACGTCTGAACCGTAGTAGACATACATCTACCATTAACCTCGGTGCCTTCAGTTTCTTAAAGGAATTCCTCTTGTACGTCTGAATCTTTTCCTCTCCCGTATACTGTCCAGGATTTCATCCGGTTGCAACTTCCTCCCACACATATCCTTCTCCTTAATAATCCTGTCTGACTTTTCCTTACTAGTCTCTTCATCTTCTTTAGTCTTTCCGATCGGGAGTTTAGGACGGAGGTGGTCAATGTGGATTTATTGAAAACCGTCCAATTCAAAAGACACAACAAAAGAGTTGGTAACTTTTCGAATAAAAGTGTGGTCCATTAAAGTTTCTAAACAAGACTCATAATACACTCTCTATTATCACTTTTTCGTGGATCATCTAATACAGACACAGTTATATAGTGTACATGTACCATAAATATGTACCTTACATAATTTATAATACCAGGACCGATATGTAGCATTACCTGGTCAAATAGAAGATATCTGATTTCGACACGGAATTCCAGTCCCCGGTATAGACTCAGTAGGTCCTATTTTAATTACATCACCTAAAACAGAACACTAAATAGTTCATTGAGATGTTTTTCAAGTATCCTCGTAGTGGATTTATTTTACTTCGTGGTTGATTAGTAATGTCATACTATTATGAAGTCACCTCTTTTTACGTTTACATTGGTTATTATGGAGTACATACCCCTTTCATGATTACCTTGATAATTTGTCTCGTCGTCAGACTCGGTGTTTCGAAAATCGATTAAGTACTCGAGAACTAATGTTTGGTGACTCTATTAATACGAGTTAACGATATATCAGTAAATGAGTAATTTATGAATTATTAGACACAGAAAAATTTCCTAACCCTCTGGGACGAACGAAAATACAACCACACTAAAAATAAAATTTACCTTATTACTACCCTAACAAGAAGTACATACCACGAATGGACTCCATTCTAATGACATAATTTTCTGTAAAGCCACCTGAAAGACTGTAAACAACTAATTTAATTTTCCTATTAATTGTTCTAATTAACTGATTGTCTACCTTTGTAAATCTGAAATAAAAAAAGTTTTCGAATCGGTTTATACGTCGGAGTTTGATCTCGATCAGTGATTTTATTTTAGAAATTTTATAATTTTCCGGAGGAAAAATAGGAACATCCCATTAGGTCTGAATACCTACACCATAGGTTTGAATACGAGAATTAAACTGTTTGAATTAACAGTTTGAATTAAACTGTTAATAATAATCTGCGGATGACACTGACTCTCGTGATAAGACATCCTCGATCCTTATGTTTTTGTTTATTAGGGACAGGAATACCTTAAATATCAGATCCTCCATCTGTTTTATTCTGGTGGGTTAACTTTTAACCTGTTTTATACTTTTCTGTAGAAGGTCTTCTCAAGGTCTAACGGTTGTTTACATATATTTTAACTAGTGGCATAATTAATAGTCCTTTTATGAGTAAAATTGGTGTCACTCTATGATAGAGTGTAGACGATCCAACTGTTTCCCGAAGAGACGACCGAGTCTACCATTTCTTAGACGGACGTTTCGTCCTCCGGACCCAAGCTAGGGACCCAACCCTTTTAACTGTTGTCTTTGAGAATAGGCACCGACCACCTGTATATTTAATCATGTTGATAAAACCTTTTTGTAACACGTAATAGATCATTGAACTTCTACATATATGGAATATTAAGTCGTTAAGGTCAAACTTCATTTATACGGATTCTTTGAGAAGATGTACATGCGGTCTTTCATACATGTTATTGTATTGTAGAAACATCATTGAGGTTTGATCTTTGTTGAATTTGTAGGGAGGTGTCTCTTTACATGTGAAAATTCAAATAATAATATCTCTTTATAATATTTGTCACTCTTATTTACTTGATATCCATGGTCGTAGTTACACCTTTTTTAGAATGTTTATATCACAACTTACTTAGTTTCGTCCGTGTTTTAGACTTTTATGAAGTTTTAATATAAACATATTTCAAGCTTATGTCCACTTTCATTTACTATCATACTACACATATCTTCGTCAATACAACTATTAATGTTTTGAGTCCTATCAAGGACAGAGTTCCCTACCGTACACTCCACAGTCCTACACTAGACAAAAGATAAAGTCACTGTATACCACCAATTTTCTTATAAGTGAAACATTCACAAGACATTTGATAGCCTTTTAGAATTACGTGAAAAGGTATACATACGATATATCTTTTTTATATATTTGTAGTCATAAAACTCCCTTTTCTTAACGAAAATCTAACACGATTGTCCGAAATTCTACAAGGTAAAATTTGTTATCAAACATAAATAATACGAAAAAAGTTTATACCTTTTAAAATGTGATCTGGTTCTGTAAAATTTTTAATCATAAAAAGTAATCCTTTCGATGGGTACTCCTTTCGATGTCAGAAGAAATTTAATCAATGTGTCAAGGTCCTATAGTTATGAAATAATTCGAGGTCAGAAATTCTTCTTATACTTCTATATTGTATACGACTGATATTTTCACAGTGGTTTTAACACTCCTCTGATCTTTGATACCGTATACTCCTTGTTTTCTTTGTCCCCGAACCCCTCTTCAAAAGATAAAGAATTGGTACAGATGAGAGGGGAGACCCGTGATTGAACCCTGTGTCCATAAGACAAAGACAAGAAAACCACCGATTTCTATTTTGAAATTGTACGTATAAATTGAACTGGTTCAGATTTTAACTAACTATAGAAAGGAGAAGAAAAACTAGTTATGTTCCTCAAATCTTGTCACATGAACTTTTGTCAAGGATCGTAGAATATTAATAAGATTGATATTATTAATCATCAAATCATGAAGATCATGGGGAGGTGTCATCAGTGGTAACAAAGAAGATACAACGGTTCAGAAGAAATCTAAATAGATGAACAAGGATCAATGATATACGTCGTAAATAAGAACGAAGAGTACGGAAGAAGGAGAGTTAAGGACGAGGTTTCACACGGGAAACTTAAGGGGAATCACTTTTATAGAAGTTCCATTTAATGAAGGTTGACCGAAAGGAGACGAACAAAACAACTTGAGTAAGAAGGGAAAAAAGTCAGTAAGTTGGTCATAAACAGAAGACTCACACTTCTACACACATATTACTACTTGTTATGAAATTTCTTTCCGTTGGAATTCTTTACCAAGAATTAGAAACTATTAATAGTCCGCAGGAACTAGACTCAAAATATAAGATGTTACAACAAGTAACCCTGAGTCGTTCTCTTATGAACATCATCAAATCTACCAAGTCAATGACGATTTACTTTAACAATCTGAGAAGTAGAAAGTCAGTGACTATAGGTTAAACTACTGTTTTTAAAAGGAGGTGAGTCTTATAAGTTTCTTACCTCATATATATGAGATTTTACGACCGGACACAATTTTTTATAAAATACAAGTGTAGATTATATGAATCTTTTATAAAATTTATGTTATTTAACATTCTAAGTCTGATGAAATATAAATATGAAACCTAGGAATATGTAAGTTCTCATGTCGTAGTTGATGTACTCATGAAAACGTTAAAAATAACAATAAAATATACCAAATCATAACACCGTAAAATTTTAGATTTTATTAAAACACTTTTTCAGTGATATAAAATGTACTTAAAACTAACATATATATATATATAAAAAAAAATGTCACCCTGAGTTGAACCTCCATATTAATGTCAGCATACGATGAAAAAGTTGGTACCTCTCCAAACAAAAGATCTGTTATTAAAAATCTTTATTTTCCCCGTCATATAATTTCGTCATAAATTAACATAGAATGAATCCTGAAACGTTATAAAATTTCCTGGAATACAACATTCAACAAAAAATTAGTACAACTAGGTGAAAAAATGTATCAGTAATCTTATATACTACATTTTATAGAACGGACCAAAAATCGTACATATACACAGTATATATAAAACATCTTTTTCCTTTATAATATGAACAACTCAAGTCCGTGGAATATATGTAATAGAGTATATGAAGGTAGTCTGAAAAATCTCTCCACCAACTATAGAAGTATCACCTTCTATACTTTATCTTTAAACCTCGCCAATTTAATGTTTCAGTTCTAAGGACTAACTGAGGTACTACTTCGACCCAAAGGAGAATAGGAAGAGAGACCGAGATTTTGAAGTGAAGATAATGTAGTACTAGGAAAATTATTGTGTTCGACTTAAGTTTTGTCTTTAATTGAACCATTGAGTCAGGTGGTTTTGTCGTAAGTGGATTTTTCTCGAGTACTTTTGAATGAATCTTATACTATCTAAGTAAGTTGTTTTGTTCATGTTTTACACACGGTCCAAGACTCAATCTACGACTCCAAAACCCTCACTTTTCACCTTCTTGGAACTGACGATCAAAAACTTTAGTTTTATACATTATAGAATACCGTCTCTAATATATCCCATCTTCAGAGATAAGTAATGCAACCCTTTTCATCTATGTACCAATAAAAAAAATAAAATTAAAAATGAAATAAAATGAAATGTTATGACAAAACCAAAACGGTATGTAACTGTACTTAGGCGGTGCCCATATGTACTCAAGGGTTTGTACTCGGGGGGAGGGTGGAGGGTGGGGTATAGTAGAGAGACCTAGTAGGGGCACGTGGTCGGGGTTCGTAGGACATAGGACGTAGCTTGTATCTGACCACTAAGCAAAGAATGTACTATCATATGTACAAAGTTACGGTAAGAGGGTTTAGTAGGGTGAGAGAGGGAGAGGGAGTCTCAGGTCTTCAGGTGAGATGTGTAGACACAGAGAAAACGACAGAGCGTATGTCCCAGTAGTAATGGTATAAAGATTTAAGGTATATATACACAATACCAATAAAAAATTTTTTAGTCAATCTGTTTACACACGATTCAACGAAGTCAGTACAGGTTGAGACACACTAGGATACCTGACATCAGACGGTCCGAGGAGACAGGTACCCTAAGAGGTCCGTTCTTATGACCTCTTCCAACGGCACGGAAGGAGGTCCCCTTGAAGGACTGAGTTCCTAGCTTGGACACAGAGTGTCGAGGACGTAACTGTCCGTCCAACAAAGGGTGATCGCGGTGGACCCTTCCCTTAGTATTTTAATATGTATTTATAGAATTTATATAATTGAATTTATATAACAGTCAGTTGTTACACAATATGTTTTTTTACACAGAACAGAAATACGTTTCTGTTCCGAAAAGAAAACTCATACGTAATTCAAAATTAGAAGATGTATAACACACATTAAGTAGAAGGTTCCAAATGTCAAATCAAAGGACATCCTTCTCGTTACTTAAAATTCTGAGAACGTTCCAATATTCTCAAATCTAAGAAAAGATCTTAAAGTCTTAAGAACTATATTTTAAAACATTATAAGGGTAGGTAAATAGACCCAAATGGACCACCGAGTCTACCATTACTTAGACGGACGACACGTCCTCTGGGGTCAAGTTGGGGACCCAATCCTTCTAAAAGACCTCTTCTCTTACTGATGGGTGAGGTCATAAGAACGGACGTCTCAAGGTACCTGTCTCCTCGGACTGACCGATATCAGGTACTCTAGTATCAGGGTAAACAGAACTTTTATCAAAATTTCTGATACTTTAAATAACTATTAATTATGAATATTTGTAGTATAGTCACTAAGGGTTTATGAGAAACAAAAATCTTCAAACGTCAATTGAGAAGGTTTCCATATAAAGTGTTTAAGTTCCGTTAGAATTAATAAATATCGCATACAGACATGAGTAATACAAACAGTACATGTTTGAGAACCACAAACACTTACGGGATCCACTGTAAACAAATAAAAAAAGACTCGTACGTATTCAGGGTTTCGGTACCCCACGGTGTCAATAGTGACGTCTCGATCTCACACCTAGACCAAACAACAAGGGTCTTAGGAGTGACGAGGATTGGGATAGTAGAAGAAACAGGAAACCCACAGGAATGTAAACTGGACTAGATAGAAAGTGAACAAAGACCTGAACCATCAATTACCGAGAGATGGATTACTGATACAGGATATTCTCATGAGGTTTTTGACTCTTCGGTATGTCCATAAGTCTTTATTTATTCGGATTATACTTTTAATGATTCTGGTCGGTTCCGGTTGGTTGGGTACTAATAATTCAATTACTACAAATAACGTTACCTTGTATCTCATTTCATTCGTAAAATAACTAAAGTCCGATGAGCCCACTACACCTGTGGTGGAGAGGCCCTTTCAAAAAGTATAGGTAAAGAACATGAAGTCTACATGTAGAATTGACACTAAGAGTCCATTAAAATTAAACATTTTGTTTAGATCTATTTAATACTCAAAGAGTCTTAATGAAGTTGGATAACAATATCAATGATTTAAATCCAAGTCAAAAATTTATAATAAGTTTCAATTTAACATAGGTCAATTTTTTTTTTAGATTTTAGTGATACATTTTTTTAACGAAAGGTGAATTTTATCAAATCCGATGTCTAAAATCTATTAACGTAATACAAAATTATTTGGTTACACAAACACTAGTATATATAAACCAATTTAAAGTTCATAGTGTCATTAGGTAAGTCGTAGTGTCATTAGGCTCAGATGTAGGGTTGGTGACTACGACTTCTTCGACTTCAACTGGTCAAGATACTTCTGGATGTTCCGGAAGATCTTGATCGTTGCATTTTCTACAGGAAAAGTAGTATCCCCTAACCTTACGTTTTCATTCTTCAGTTCTCTATGGATCCTATTGTCCGTTTAAACCGGAACGTCGTGTTTTACTTCGTCGTCCCGTTTCAGATTGCCTTAAGACGGTTCTCTTTCGTGACCACTATCGTTTGTGGGAAAAGGTTGTTGTGTTCTCTACTGAGATGTGTACCTGTAGTGATTTACCAGTTATGGTTTTAGTCTAACTAACATAAGAAACGTCGACTTCTAGCTCTTCAAGATATGTCAGTCGTTTTTGTTGTGGACCTCGACTGACACCGAGTCTAGTAGTCGACGAATATCCTTTTAAGTCCGAAATCGATTTCTTTCAACCGTTTTGATGATCCAATAAGTCCATACTGGATTTAGGTTAGGGAATATTAACATGTCACCTCTACTGCTTATCTAAGTTCCCAAATCTAGATGACTTGTCTCACGGACTTCCTGATACCTGTCTCCAAGTATGTCCTCTGTCACTGGTTTTGGTAGGGTTTCTTTTTCTTTACGTTCTTCCGTTTCACCGTCAGACTCCCCCGAAATGTTTATCGACTTCCTTTTTCTCTGCGTCTTTCGTTCCCTCTATCCCTTTCTATATGGGTTGACTTACGTCTCAAGGTTTCTTATCGTCCCTCTCTGTTTTTCGGAGAAGTTACTTGTTACGTTTTTTTTATCTTCTTTTGTTATCTTACCCTTTCTGACCTCTAAAACAGTTTTTTTTTAGTTTCTATAGTTTCCTTGTAAGGTAGGTTCCTACTCGTACGATTTCCTGTCTTTACCATTTCTGGATTGTCTCGGTCTTCTCTAACTCTTCTCCACCACCGTTCTTGACGTGTTTTTTCCGGCATTACTGGGTCTATGGGTACTACGACACCGGTAAGTGGATCTCGGTCTGTAGGACCTCACACTTCAGTTCACCCGAAATCCTTCGTAACGACGGTTATTCCCCGAAGGGACTATCGAGTCAACCATTTCTTAGGTGGACGTTACGTCCTCTGGGGTCAAGATAAGGACCCAGTCCTTCTAGGGGACCTCTTCCCTTTCCGATGGGTGAGATCATAAGACCGGATCTCTTAAGGTACCCCAGTGTTTCTCAATCTGTACTGACTCATCAACCTGTGATGAGTATTTCGATCACCTCTACTACCTTAAGGTCGACTTGATAAAGTTTAGGATTTTCTATTCCGACAACTTGATGACGTGAGTTATACAGTCGTTTAAACCTTTTGGGTTGTCACCGGTGGTCTGATCTTCTCATTCAGAAGTAGGGTTAAGGTTTCTTCCAGACACGACTTTTTATAAACTTGATGACCTGTTGACACGAGTGAAAGGTACTATCATTCGAATACGAGTTTTATGAAGTTCCATCCGAAGTAGTCATGTACGTAACTCTTGAAGGTCTACATGTTCGACCCAAATCTTTTCCGTTTCCTTGGTCTCTAGCTTAATGGTTGTAAGTAACCTAGTACCTCTTTCGTTCCCTTAAGGTCTTTTGGTACATGAAGACAAAGTAACTGATGCGATTTTGAAAACTAACACACCCAGATTTTTTCGACCTTTTAAGAATTTGTATACCCTTATGGTCTGGTAGAATGAACAGAGAACTCTTTGGATGTTGTCAATCTTTTTGACTGACCAATTTTTAATCATTTCCTCATACTGTTCAGACGTATAACGATGGGACGAATAAATTGAATACACGTCTCATGTAGTACCTTTTACGACCCGACCTACTCAATGTTCGACCTTAGTTCTAACGGCCCTCTTTATGAGTGTCGGAGTATATTCGTCTACTATGGTGAGATTACCGTCTTTCACTTCTGCTTGATTTCTCGGAGAACTACTCACACTTTCTCCTCTCACTTTTTTGACCGAATTGTGAGTCGTAAAATTTTTTTTTGGGTTCCAGTACCGTAGACCAGGGTAGTGAAGTACTGTTTCTCTTCCCCCTTTTTACCTTCGTCACCGTTTAAAAGGAGAAGAACCCGGGATTTTAGTGAACGTCTACTACTGACGTCGGAACTTTAATCTTCTTCAAACGAAGAACCTTCCTTTCAATACTGTTTAGATCTGTCACATACTTTTTCGTTTCTATAGTGACACGACTATTTCCAGGTATATCAGTTTCGTTACAAGAAAGGTTAACAGTACACGTCTATACTCTCGACCTGGTATTCCTTCCGTCTCGCGGTTTCTATACTACGACAAAAAAAACAAACAAAAAAAATCAAAATAAGGATCAAAAAAAAAAAATAAAAAATGAAATAAAAAGAAATGTTATGATACGAAAAGTTGACACCATAATCTCTTCTGAGGACTCTCAGGGAACCTATCGTTCCTCTAGTTTGGTCAGTTAGGATTTCCTGTAGTTAGGACTTTTGAGTAACCTCCCTGACTACGACTTCGACTTCGACTTCGAGGTCATGAAACCGGTGGACCACCTTTCTCGTCTGAAACCTTTTCTGGGACTACGATCCTTTCTAACTTCCGTTTTCCTCTTCTCCCGCTGTCTCCTACTTTACCTACCGTCGTGGTTAAGCAAGTCACCTGCACTTGAACCCGTTTGAGGTCTTTTATCACTCTCAGTCCCTCCGGAGCGTTCGACGTTAGGTACCCCAGTGTTTCTCAGTTTGTACTGTATCGGTGACTTGTTGTTCTTTCTAAGTTTCCCAAAACTCTTCGATTATGAAAAAGGGGAGTCAGGAGAACATAAGACTGAATAACAAAAGGTTAGACACCAAACTCCTTCGTACTTTATTCACAAACTACGTGTTTACTTAAACTCTTTGCGACTCAATGTATCCTCATAGATACAAGTATACAGATAATTATAAAGACTTGATGTCTATAAAGATCTCCAAATTGGTTCCAAAGTAGAGTCGAAAAAAGGGACGTGTATACAAAACCAACCCTAATTGAAATATTCGTACAGTCTTTTAAACTTTCAGACTCGTTGTTGTAGTCTTCGTATTTATCATCTTACGATATTTATTGAAATAGTGTATCTACCCAAAGTATCTTACAATAACTCTAGATAGTGACTTAGTTTATCACTAGTGACAGGGGAGGTTTGAGGGTCTCTTTACCCTCTCACTAGTAATAATCACTAATGAATAATCATGGGAAGTCTAAAACGGATATAATTCTAGTAAACACATGTAGAAGAAAGAAAGACTTTTGGTATTTAAACAATTATGTCGTGTGTACGTGTTTACAGACTTATATGTGAATTATATCATTTTACGGTGACTTTTGTCTCTGGTACGATGTAAATACAGAAATTGGTACCTCGCGAATCGTGTGACAGAACATCGACAAATTTCGGGGAATACACAAGTGAATTTCTTCTATATATTTCCCTTTGACCCCATCATTGTTGGAGATTTTTCCACGTCTGATGGAATGGATAACCTTTCCAAAAAAAATCTAACTTAAACCTAAACCTTTAGATTAAAAATAGGTAAATAAAAGATAAACAAATTTAAAAAACTTCACTATAATCAGACCGGTCCGTCTCTAAAGTACCTTCCTTTATTCACTTAATCTTGTGAATCGTAACATACGAACTTACGTACACAATATGAGGTATGAAAGTCAAGTCAAGTCAAATCAGTGACTCAACACAGGCTGAGAAACACTGGGGTACCTGATGTCGAGCGGTCCGGAGGGACAGGTAGTGGTCGAAGGTCTCGAATGAGTTTGAGTACAGGTGACTCAGCCACTACGGTAGGTTGGTAGAGTAGGAGACAACAGGGGAAGAGAAGGGTGGAAGTTAGAAAGGGTCTTAGTCCCAGAAAAGTTTACTCACTCGAGAAACGTAGTCCACCGGTTTCATAACCTCAAAGTCGAAGTCGTAGTAAGGAAGGTTACTTATAAGTCCTGGCTAAAGGAAATCCTACCTGAAATCAGTTTTTATTAAAAATAAAACATTGGTATTAACTCATGAATTATATAAAACACTATATAATGATTTGTCATACTAGTAATTTCAAAAATGAAAACTTTTAAATACATGGTATTGTCACATAGTGGAAATCTTTTTATTGTCTCAAAATATCAAATGTGTTTTACAAACGTAAAGGAAAAAAGTATAAGATTTTCTATGATTGTAGAATATACCATTTTCCATAACCAATGACTATATAGAGTATTAACTTTTTACCTGTCAAAATTAAAGTTATACGTAATCTAATTGACATAAGGTCTTAGTAAGGAAACTTCAGTAGTAACTTTTACTGGAAATTTAAAGAGAGAATCAGCAATCGAATATTAAAGTGGTCGTGAATTATAAAAAGTTTTGAATTTTCACCACCATATACTTTCGATGACGACGAGTATATTATATTTATAGAGTTCCATACGTTTCAGTCAAGTGTAAGATAAAAGACTGGAAGAACGACCTCATAATTTACAGATTACAGTACGTAGCAATTTCCTTTTATTTCAAAATCAACTTATATCAACAAAATGTCATAATATAATCAAAATCCATATGTCTTCACACTAAGTACTAAAAATACCCAATATGAGGTAATTTTCAATTAATTTTTTATTACTGACATTAATAACACGATATACAAATTTTATGAATGACCATTTGATCTATGTTACAGAATAAATTTCGAGATTAAAACTAACAAAATAATATTCGTAAAAATATTAAGGTTATAAAACAAGAAAAATTACACGAAAATTTTCAATTGACATAAAACAATAGAATGTAGTTTCCATTCCCCTAGTAATCTAAAATTGTAAAACGTTGGTCAGAAAGTCAAGTTACTATCCGATGAAAATATATATCATTTTGAATAACCACAGTTAAGAGAAGTAATTCCTGGTGCTTGTTATCATCTTCCGTGAAATAACGTGAGACGGAAAGGTTACAACGAAAATACGAAGGGACCGTTAAACGAGTCAAATATGAAAAATGTGTCCATTCTACTAAAATTTGAATAAATTCGACTTACGTTCTATATGAACCAACAAAGGTAACTTTTTTAAAAAAACAACTTCATATCAACTAAATGTCAAGACACGATTAAAGACGATATGTCGTCTCACTGAGTCAATATGTGTATATACGTAAGAAAAAATTTACAAGAAATAGTAAAACCTCTTTAAAATTTATACTAATATAAACACAGGATTATCTAAAAGTTTTATGACTTACTAATATTTCAACTGTATGTACAAACTAAAAAATTTTTAATACATTAGGATGGAAGACAAGTACACAACCAATCCGTCTATAATTTCCAGTTGGACATCTTGTCCCAAAAACGAGAATAAAGTTAGGTATTAAAAAGGACAACCATAAACTCCACTAGAGACATTAAGATGGACGTCTAAGAGGAAAACGGACTCATTAGTAAAATCCACGGTTGGACGTATTGTACTATTCCTGGTGAATTTGAGAAGTACGATCCTCTAAAGACGAAGATAAGGTCGATTTACAACCGACAAAACAGACTTCTCGTCTTAGTATGACCTGTGGTAAAGAGTCTCGAAATTAGAACCATAATACCTCATTTGACTCTGGTATAGGACAATGGGGTTTGTTGATTCATTAATTACTGTTCTTTGACTCGACCCCTTTGTCTTTCACTTTCACAAGTAGTCAGTCAAGTCAAGTCCACGAGTTAGTACAGGTTGAGAAACCTGGTGTACCTGGCGTCGTGTGGTCCGGAGAGCCAGGTAGTGGTTGAGGGCCTCAAATGGGTTTGAGTACAGGTAACTCAGTCACTACGGTAGGTTGGTAGAGTAGGAGACAACAGGGGAAGAGGAGGACGGGAGTTAGAGGACGTAGTCCCAGAAAAGTTTACTCAATCGAGAAGCGTAGTCCACCAGTCAACGGTTGATAAAGACCGGGGTACCTGATATTGGGTGGCCCCAGGAGACAGATACCTTAAAAGGTCGGTTCGTATGACCTCACCCAACGATAAAGGATGAGACCCCATAGAAGGACTGGGTCTCTAGTTTGGACCAAGAAGGTGTGACACCAGTCTAAGAAATGGGAGACTCGGTGGTCCCTTCGTCTCATATTCTAGTTAAAACTAATTTAAAGGATGATACTTAAAAACAATCTTGAGGAAAGGTGAATTGATTGTTTGTGACCATTACACATTACTATAAGAAATAACCGTCACTCTTTAAGACGGTTCTTAGTAAACATACATCTTAACAGATATTTTTTACTTCAATATTAGAGTTAAATCAAATACGGTGTACAGATTTCGTATAAATCTTATAAGTGAGACGGAATGAAGGAATATAAACTAGATATTGATAATTATTGTACCTCAAAGATACCAAAAGTAATAAACGTATACGGTTGTATCATCTTATCTAAAGATCACATGTAGTAAAGGAACGTTCGTTTACATAATTAAATCACCACGACTACTTTGACAAATCAAGGAACCCATTAAAACTATAACGGAATTACTAAAAAATAGGTAAGTTTTCTACTTGATCTGAAAAAAATTTTAAAAAATAACTCGATAATAATTGTAAAACATTTCACATGTCATACAACTAAACTATGTAATAACATAATGTTATACTAATAGTGGACTAATCATAGTATCACAATTGTGGAGATAGTTCAGTGTATTAATAATAAAGTAAAAACACCACTCTTGTAAATTCTAGATCAGAGAATCGTTGACACTGAATAGATCATATCATGACTCACATTATTGATACGTCATGTAATCTAGAGGTCCTGAATAAGTAGAAGAGTCAAGTCAGAGCGAGTCAACACAGACTGAGGCGCTAAGTAGAAGATCAACGTTTAAATATGTGAAACAGGTTGTAGAGGGAGTAAGGGGATGGGAGTTCGGGGGTCAGTTGTAAGATGAGAGATAAAACTGTTCAAACCGAAAAATTCTAAGGTATATTCCACTATACTTCACAACTCAACCGGTCTTTTAAACAAACAAAAAAAAGGACACTCTTCAATGGTCTTTGGTTTGTTTGAAAAACCGGTTGGATCACAAATAGACTTAAGAGAGTGAATCATATTACGGGAGTTCCAAGTAGACACAACAGCGTTTACAGGCCTAAAGGAAGAAAGAGTACCAACTCATAATGAGGTATCACACACACACATATGTGAAGAAGAAATAGGTAAGTAGATAACTACCTGTGAATCCAACAAAAGTATGGAACCGATAACACTTATATCTACACGTCCCTACAGAAGTTATAAGACAAAAGTAAAGGAAACCTTATACATGGTCTTCACCCTAACGACCGAGCATACCATCAATATAAATTTAAAAAACTCCTTGGAGGTATTACAAAAGGTATCACCGAGGTGGTCAAATGTAAAGATGATTGTCTCGTACGTCATGTTGGTCAATTAGGATTTCCTTTAGTCAGGACTTATAAGTCACCTTCCTGACTACGACTTCGACTTTGAGACTATCAAACCGGTGGACTACGCTTCTTGGCTGAGTAACCTTCTCTGGAACTAGGACCCTTTCTAACTTCTGTCCTCTTGCCCTGCTGTCTCCTACTCTACCAACCTACCGTAGTGACTGAGTTACCTGTACTCAAACTCATCCGAGACCCTCAACCATTACCTATCCCTTAGGACCGCACGACGTCAGGTACCGTAGTGTTTGTCAGTCTGTGCCGATTCACTGACTTGAAGAGTTGTCACGTAGTGTTCACAAGGGAAAGGAGGTGTAGGAGTGGTTGTAAACAAAAGAAAACAGAAGAACTAATATCGGTAAGATTATGTACACTCGTCTATAGAGTATCTCCTAAACTAAAGTAAAGGACTATGAATCACTACAACTCACAGAAAAACACATGGACAACCAGTAAACCTACAGAAGAAAGTTTTTTATAAGTAAAAAGAAGATGGTTAAAAATTAGTAAAAAACAACAACTCAACATCTCAAGAAATACGTAAACCCTATAATTAGAAAATGGATTATATACGAGACTTCTATAAAAGAGGGTAACTTATCCAAAGGAAAAGTAAAAAAAACTACACGTACTCCAAAAAATCAAACTACATCAAAGTGAACAACTAAAAACGAAAACAACGAACACGAAAACCACAATGTTAGGTTTTCTAGTAACTTTGCTGGTTCCAGTCCCTCGAATAAGGGGTCCAAAAGAAGATTTTCAAAACACCGTAGACCAAAATATAAATTCAGAAATTTTAGGTAAAATTAATAAAAAACACTTACTACACCTATTTTCAGGTTAAAATACACTTATAGGTCAAAAGAACGGTGGTAAATAAATTCTGTGATAGAAAGGGGGATTCATAAGAACCAAAGAAACAGTTTATAATCAACTGACATATACGGACCCAAATAAAGACCGGTGAGTCAGACAAGACGACCATACATATAATAAATAAGGACTTGGTATGACAAAACTAAAGATATCGACTATCACATTACCGTTGAAGAAAAAAAGAAAACGACGAAAACCCCAAGAGAGACAGAGACTAAAAACTATCAAAGTAGTGCCACACGAAATCCCTTCCAGAAAAACTCAGTATCACTACCCCACTAAATAATCGAAACACTTGAACTTACAGGTCTAAAGAAACATCCATACCTTCAAGAGTTGACAATAAAGAAATTTATTTGAAAGATGGAGAAGAGAAAGAGAAGAGTATTTTGAGGTCACTAAGACTACAAACTGGTAGACTACAAAAGCATATCTAGTGTGTCCGGAAGAAGTGACCAAAAAGTAACGAAAAAGGAAACGAGAGGGGACTATCTCATAAAGTCCTCAAGGACAGATTGAGCGACAAAACAGACGACAAACCAGAGAAGACTACAACTATGAGACAACGTAAAAAGTAAAGTAACTAACCTAAGAAGTCAAGGTCTTAAACAAACCAAGAAAAATTTTATTAAAAATAGAGAAACAATTAGAAGAGTACAACAAGTGTATGACAAAAGGATTAAAGTAACTTAACACAAAGACACAAAAGAACATCGAGTGACTCAAAGGTGTTTTTATTAAAACTTAAGAACTATTCAATTTAGTATCTCAAGACCTATCAACTAGTTATCTTATTTGGACATTGTTAAATACGTAAGACACTGAGACTCCAAGATACCGGAACGAACTCGAACGAGGTACTCCGTGAACTATTACACAACTTTTCTCCAAACGACTCTGTAAACACAGGAACGGAAAAAAAGGGTGTGGTGGTCGTTCATGCAAAGAAACCCCACTTCTATCGTAACCGGGAGACCATAGGTAACTTATCTAAACTTAAATATCGGAGTAAAGGTCTTTTGACATGAAATTCGAGGTTCGTTAATTCAATATTCGTTTTAAGTCCCTTTGATATAAGTCCATTTAACCAACAATGAACCTTCAGTAGTTGGTAGAGGTTGACCATGAAGAACTTTATTTTTAGAGAAACCTTAAGAATTCACTTAATAGGTAGTAACAAGATGAAGATGTTGTTTAGGTATTAGACTAGTGACGACTTACAATTCAACGTACCCTGAAAAGTTTCCGGGTTTGTTTTCTTAAGGACCCAGGTCAGAATTAACAATAACACTTACGTCAGTAGATTTTATGTTCTTTACAATTATGACATTAAGTGTCAACTCGAGACGTTAAAAATTACTTTATTTTATGTCGGTCTTATTTTACAGTATATCAATCTTAGTATACAGTGAAAAATTAAAAATAAATAAATAAAAATTTTAAATAAAATAAAATAATAATAATAAAAAACGAAATGTTATGACATAACCAAAACGGTATGTAACTGTACTTAGACGGTACCCACATGTACTCAAGGGTTAGGACTTGGGGGAAGGGTGGTCGGAGGGGTATAGTAGAGAGACCCAGTAGGGTCACGTGGTCGGGGTTCGTAGGACAAGTACGTAGGTTGGACCTGACCGTTAAACAAAGTATATAGTATAATAATATGTACAAAGTTACGGAAGAGGGTTTAGTAGGGTGGGAGAGGAAGAGGGTGTCTTAGGTATTCAGACAAGATATGTAGACACAGAGAAAACGACAGAGCGTATGTCCCAATAGTAATGGTAGAAAGATTTAAGGTATTATACACAGTCATATGACATAACCACAAGAAGAAAGACCGAATGAAGTGAGATATATTATCCGAGGTCAAAGTAGGTGGAGTAATCTTGACTAAGTTTATATAAGAAAAATTACCGACTCATTATGAGGTAACACATATACATGGTGTCGAAAGAATAGGTAAGTAGACGACTACCTGTAGATCCAACAAAGGTACAGGACCGATAATATTTGTCACGACGTTACTTGTAACCCCATGTGTACAGAGAAAGTTAAGACCAAAGGAACCACACATACGGGTCGTCACCCTAACGACCCAGTATTCCGTCAAGATAAAGGTTAAAAAATTCCTTAGCGGTGTGACAAGAGGTATCACCGACATGATCAAACGTAAGGGTGGTTGTCACATCCTCCCAAGGGAAAAGAGGTGTGGGAGAGGTCGTAAATAACGAACGTCTAAAAACCTAGCGTCGGTAAGACTGACCACACTTCACCATGGAGTAACACCAAAACTAAACGTAAAGAGATTATTACTCACTACAACNGTAGAAGAGTACACAAACAATCGGTAGGCATACAGAAGAAACCTCTTTACAGATAAATCAAGAAACCGGGTAAAAAACTAACCCAGTAAATAAATAGACCTTAACTCGATGTATTCAACGAACATATAAAAACTCTAATCAACAAACAGTCAACGAAGTAAACGATAATAAAAGAGGGTAAGTCTTCCGACAGAAAAGTGGAACGTATATCAAAGGAAACAACATGTCTTCGAAAATTAAAATTAATCTAGGGTAAACAAATAAAAACGAAAATAAAGGTCTTAAGACCCTCCACCTAGTATCTCCTAGGACGACACTAAATACAGTTTCTCACAAAACGGATACAAGAGGAGATTCTCAAAATATCAAAGACCAGAATGTAAATTTAGAATTAGGTAAAACTCAAATAAAAACACATACCACAATCTTTCACAAGATCAAAGTAAGAAAATGTTCACTAACTGGTCAAAAGGGTCGTGGTGAACAATTTTCTCTAACAGAAATTAGGTAATATATAAGAACGGAGGAAACAGCTTCTATTCCACAGGTATACACACACCTAAATAGAGACCCGAAAGATAAAACAAGGTAACTAAATATACAGACAGAAACACGGTCATGGTATGACAGAACTACTGACACCGAAACATCATCTCGGACTTCAGTCCGTTCAACTAAGGAGGTCNTCCATAAAACATAAAGGTATGTTTAACACTTTAATAAACAAGATCGAGACACTTTTTATGACGACCATCGAACTATCCCTAACGTAACTTAGACATTTAACGAAACCCATCATATGAGTAAAAGTGATATAACTAAACAGACTAGGTACTTGTACCATATAAAGAGGTAGATAATCACAGGAGAAACTAAAGGAAGTGGTCACAAAATATCAAAAGAGATATATCCAGAAATCAAAGAAATCCATCTATATAAGGATTCATAAAATAAGAAAAGCAACGTTACCACTTACCTTAACAAAGGAATTAAAGAAAAAGATGAAAGAGTAATAATCACATATCCTTACGTTCCCCAAAGACACACAACTAAAATATAGGACTTTAAAATGATATAAGTAACTAATCGAGATCATTAAAAGACCACCTCAGAAATCCCAAAAGATACATCTCCTAGTACAGTAGACGTTTGTCACTCTCAAAATGAAGAAGAAAAGGTTAAACCTAAGGAAAATAAAGAAAAAGACGAGACTAACGACACCGGTTTTGAAGGTTTGATACAACTTATCATCACCACTTTCACCTGTGGGAACAGAACAAGGACTGAAATCCCCTTTACGAAAGTTAAAAAGTGGTTAACTCCTATTACAAACGACACCCAAAGAGTATATATCGAAAATAATACAACTCCATACAAGGAAGATAAGGACGAAAGACCTCTCCAAAATAGTATTTACCTACAATTTAAAACAGTTTCCGAAAGAGACGTAGATAACTCTATTAGTATACCGAAAATAAAGAGTTAAACAATTACACCACTGAATGTAACTAACTAAACTTTTATAACTTCTTAGGAACGTCGGGACCCTATTTCGGGTGAACCAGTACCACATACTAGAAAAATTACACAACAACCTAAGACTAACGATCTTAAAACAATTCCTAAATACGTAGATACAAGTAGTCACTATAACCGGACATCAAAAGAAAAAAACACCGTAGAAACAGTCCAAAACCATAATCCCACTACCACCGGAGTACCTTACTTAAACCTTCAAATGGAAGGAGACGTTAATAGACCTTCTCAAACTCATCCTATCCACAATCGAGAAGAGCTTTAAAAACCATCTTAAGTCGACACTTCGGCAGACCTGGACCCGAAAACAAACGACCTTCTAAAGACTAATGTCAAAGTTAAAGGCACGAACACTACCCAGACAATTCTAAAAGATAAAGAAGGACCAAGTCAAAACCTTTCAACATGAAAAGATTCTTAAACAGGTAAAGAAGGTGCAACAGGTAAAATAACCGTATATTAACGACTATTATCAGAGAATACTAGGAAACATAAAGACACAACAGACAACACTAGAGAGGTAAAAGTAAAGATTAATCAAACTAAAAAAAAGAGGGAAACAAAGAACTTCTCAGACCGATTACTAAACAGTTAAAATAAATAGGAAAGTTTCTTGGTCGAAAACCGAAACAACTAAAAACGATACCACAGAGAAAACAAAGAAAACGTAAATAAAGACGGGATTAAAAATTCTAAAGAAAGGAAGATGATTGGTACCCCAAGAGGTAAAGAAGGAAAAGATCAACGAAATCCACATCCCAATCCAATAAATAAACTGAAAAAAGAACAAAGAACTCCATACGGACACAACGATACTTGAAAGGAGAATCGTGACGAAAATATCACAGGGTGTCCAAAACCCAAAAACACAAAAGTAAAAGTAAGTAAAGATACGTATAAAACTAAAGAAAAAACTAAAGAAGACACTAAACAACCAATAAGTCGACGCATAACAAGTCGGAGGTATACAACCTTAAAAATTATCAAAAAGAGGACATTAACTCTAGATTAGAATTACGTAATACCAGTCTTTTCTACGAATCTTACTAAAGTTAAAAAAACTTAAATAATTCCGATCTAAATACCTGGTCCTACACTAGATAGGACCTCTTCCAAAGTAGTCGTGAACTCTTTTTCCACTTTAAGTAACAAACCCCCACTTTACAGGATACCTATAGTTAATCCAGATTGACCAGATAACATAGTAAATTTCAAACGCAAAGAAACAATTAAAAGACAAATCAACTAGACAGGTATCCACACTCACCCCATAATTTCAGAGGGTGATAATAACACAATAACAACTAAAGGGGAAAGTATGAACAANCACTTTAAGTAACAAAACCCCACTTTACAGGATACCTATAGTTAATCCAGATTGACCAGATAACATAGTAAATTTCAAACGCAAAGAAACAATTAAAAGACAAATCAACTAGACAGGTATCCACACTCACCCCATAATTTCAGAGGGTGATAATAACACAATAACAACTAAAGGGGAAAGTATGAACAATCGTAAACAGAATGTATAACGCCCCGAGGATATAACCCCCGTATATATAAATATTAACAATATAGAAGAAGAACCTAACTAGGAAACTAGTAATACATCACCGGAAGAAACAGAGAAAAGTGTCGGAAACAAAATTCCAGATAAAATAACCTATACTCATCACGATGAGGACGAAAGAAAACCAGAGATAAACGCACCTTATAGAAAAAGGTCGGGAAGTGAAAGTCAGACATACACAGGGAACAAAACTCCACCCAGAGAACATCCGTCGTATATATCCCCAGAACAAAAACATAGGTAAGTCGGTCAGAAACGGAAAACCAACCCCGTAAGTTGGGTAAATGCAAATTCCATCAATAACTATTCATACTAGGGCAACGGTAAATGAAACAAAACCCAAGTCCAAATATGCGGGAAAAACACAAAGGACAGATCTCTTATAGGAAATCGTAAACAACTTCTCGACCAAACCACCACGACTTAAGAGAGTCGAAAACGAACAGACATTTCGAAAACTAAAGAGGAAGTATAAACTTACTCTAGGAACGACCCATGTCATTAGACCCGACATCCAATAAAAGAAAGTAGTGAAATTCATACAGAACGGTAAGGGAGGACCGAACTTCTCAAAGATAACTTTCTAGTCGACAATAGCAATACCCTTAGGGGAAAACACAATAAACAACAAAAAGGGAACGACGGAAATTATAAACAAGAAACACAAACTAGAAACAATTAAACTAATTATACACAGAACCCCACAAAGCGGAACCCAAATAGGATAAACCTTGAGAGACACAAAGAACCTGAACCCACTAATAAAGGAAGGGGTAAAATCCCTTCAAAAGTTGATAATAGAGGAGTTCCTAAAAGAGTACCAGAAAGAAAAATAGAAGAAGAAGACCCTGAAGATACTAAGCTTACAACCTCGTAAAGTATAACAGGACCTCTAGAGACTCTAACAGGAGTAAAGAAAATTAAGCAAAAGGAAAAAAGGAGAGACTAAGTAAATAAAGATGGTAAGACAGAAGATAAAGTGATTAGGATAGAAGACGGAGGTAATAAGATGATAAACAACGGAGGTCTCACAAAGACTAGAGTAAATAACGTAATAAGTAATATATAACTGAGAAAAAAATAAAGAAGATCCAGGAACAATTTGGAAAGAACGTAGAAGAATTAGGAACAGAGGTCCGATAAATAGACACTAACGTAAAACTAAAGTTCTAAAACCTAGTAAAAGTGATAGTAATTAGCCTTAGGAGATAGTCCATCTAAAGGATAGAGAAGGAGAAAACAAACCAAACCACCCGTAAACAGGACAAGGAAATGGACGACCCATAAGGAGACAGAGAAGTAGAACCAATATAACGACGTAAACCCCACCGGGAAGACATAAGACCCTTAAACACCTCAAGAGAAATAATACCTCAAAGGAGCGACACCCACCCCAACATAGTCACCGAACAGTTCCAAAGAACCAATCCCTTCGAACGCAACCTTAAGACCACCCACCTCGACCTAAAGAAGAGAGACCTCACGTTACTTCACAGGTCATTACTCAATACTCTACAGTTACCAAAACCTCATTGAAACTCGACGGACATATAACTTCGAGTCCCCACACAAGGACACAACGACCTCTTAAACGTACCATACAGAACGAGACCTTGAACAACCGGGAACCCACCACGAACCAAAGTCACATCCATACCTCCGCAAACTACTCGAGGATAGCTAATTACAAGGGACCTAAGTTCTCAAGAGACTACCAGAGTCCGAAACCTGAATTCGGAGGACGAAGACCAAAAGTCAAAATAAAATGTCATCGGAGTTCTGAAGAGGTAGATATGTCGTGGCTACTATTTTGTAGATCCAATTTCTACTTTTCAAAGAGGTGTAACTCCCTGTGGGTCTCTCCAAGAGACAAAAACTTCTGTTACTAGACGAAAAGACCCACGGACTACAAAAGACGGTCGTAAGTCTTCAACAAAACACCTTAAATGAGTCGTAACTTTACAAGAAAACTACTTAAACACTCCCTCTTTCACCAGAGGGACAGGATAAGGTGGCGGTAGACTCCTGGCGTAGAGTACAGTGAAAAAATCTGACAGAAGAAAGTGAATCGGTATACATAAAATCCAAGGAAGTACAAAAAAGTACTTTACTATCGAACAAAGAAAAGTGACTACTTATTATAAGGCAGCAGACTTACACGGTGCCAAACAAATAGGAAAGTGGAGCACTTTTCTAGTACTGATCAGTGGTTTATTGTACTAAACCCTAAGATATTTTTTTAGTACACTTCGAAAACTCACCCGTTTTCTAAAGTCGAGTAAACCCATCCACGGGTCCTAACACTAACTACCTGATATACCATTCTAACTAAAACATTCTTTAACGGTCAACACAGTTCAAAAACTTAAAGTCGGTGAGATTATCCACACATCGTCATAGAACAAAAAGACTTAGTGGCAAGGGATTACATCATAACAGAAAGAGTAGAAATATACACGAATAAACGGGAGACGTATAGAAGAAACTAATCCATAAACAAGACTATAAAACGGGTAAAAATTTAACCCAATAAACAAAAGAATAAAGACTCAAAACTCTCAAGAATCATAAATATACGATCTGGAAATAATCTATACTCAATACATTACTAAAAGAGTTTTGTGGATCGAACACAAAATCAAAAAGATATCACAGAAAACACCTCAACCTTAAAAATTAAAATTCCTTCAAGTCAAATAGTCAAAAAAGGGTACTTAGTACGAACACGAACAGATATATTTTTGAGTAGGAATGTGTTCTAGTGGAACTGAAAGAGGATATAATAGAAAATCTTCAAAAAATCAGACACAAGATGTAAATTTAGATTCTATTTAAATACAGTCAAAAACTTTCTGCATTACATATCTAGATCTAAAAAAAATTATGTACGTACAGGTTCAGAAGGTCGTGTAAAATGACTTTTCTGACAGTAAAGAGGTAACTTAATGGAAACGAGACAACAGTTTCGAGTCAACGGACACTAACGTACCTAGACAAAACCTTGGGAGATAAAATAAGGAAACCAGTCAAACCATTAAAAAAGAGGTCATGGTACTACAGAACTAATGTCTTTGAAATATCATTCAGAATTTCAGTCAAAGTATGAGATAAATTCACAAATGAGAAACGGAAACCAATATTCGTCAAAAATGATGTTGTACAGATTCACACCAATCCAAAATAAACAATATTAAATCGGAAACGACACCCAATCAATACTTAGTCCCGAACTAAAAAAAAAGGACATCTAAAACCCTTGAAGAGTCCATATTACAGAAAATTCATATTTGGGGAGTTGGGAAAGACTCTACATTTAATACTAGAAATGTGACATACAAAATGTAGAGAATACAAGAAAGTATACAACAAGTAAGTAGGAAAACAGTGAATTACGAAAGAAGACTACATAGAAGGTTAAATTAGTGAACAAACAAACGAACACAAAGTGGACGAAAATTTGGGTAGAAACTGAAGAATAATAACTAATAACATTATGATCAACATGTAAAAATAAAATAAAAAATACCGAAATTCATGGGAGGACCTTAAAAGTTAGAAGACATAATAAACACACGTATACACTTTGTATTTCAGATACAGACTACTATGGTCTGTACAAAAACTTACTAAACACTCGATTCTCATTAAAAATGTAAAAATATTACAACAAATTTTTTGTATCTTCTTATATCTCAACTCAGACGTCACACCGGATATTTAGTATTATGTAAATGATAGACCGAAAAAGGTATTTTTCAAACGACTGGGGACTTGATCTAAACCTAAGAAGAATCTAGACAAAGACAACAGAATCACTATTACAGTATAGAGGAGGATGTAGACTAATCAAAACTATACCATAACCTGTAACATGTACTTGTTAAACTCAAGTTATCTCAATAAAACTCTGATTCTACTATAAGTGAAGAAAGTCTCTTTTCATTTAAAAGAAGGTCGTCCGTTTATGTCCCTGATTGTTAGAAATTAGTATGAGGACGTTAGTCTCTTACTCTATTAAGTTTCTACCCTAAGTCATAAATCCTCCCTACGAAACTAAAGACCAACGGACAGTAGATCCCCGAAGGGTCCATCGAATCGCCATTTCTTAGGTGGACGGTTACGTCTCTGTGTCCTCTGTACTCAAGTGAGGGAAACAGTCCTTCTAGGGGACCTCCTCCTTCACCGTTGGGTGAGGTCATAGGAACGGACCTCTTATAGTCCAGTCTCCTTGTGACCCCCGACGTCCGGTGCCCCAACGTTTCTCAGTCTGTACTGACTCACCGACTCGTGAGTGCGAACGTCATATTGAGAAGCTTCAGGGTTTGGTTTAGAATTCCTGAATCGTCCCTAGAGTGAAAACCCTAATGGACTGACGACTCATACATCTTTGGAGAGTTGACGGAGAGTCGACCGTCCGTAGACGATGACTACCTCAACTGTCTACGGAGACCTTCTTTTCACTGGGTTTTACAGTACCAGTAGACACATCTAACGATAGAAAAGAGACGAGAATCGAAGGATTAAGAAAGTACGGAATAATCATCAGACACTGAAAGTATGTCCAACAACAACAAATCAACGGTTCAGCACAGACTGAGAAAACGTTGGGTTACCCGACATCGGACGGTCCGAGGAGACAGGTACACCAAAGGGTCCGTTCTTACGACCTCACCCAAAGGTAAAAGAAGAGGTCCCATAGAAGGGTTCGGTCCTTAACTTGGGTATAGAGGACGAACCGTTCGTCTAAGAAATAGTGACTCAGTGACCCTTCGGAAAGTATGTCCATCAAAATCATAAAAAAACTCGACAAGGTCAGTAACCACTCCTCCAACCAAGTGTAATAAGGCTGAAATTAATAATCTTTATACTGACAGGAGAATGTTAATGAAACGATTATTTATCTCTTTACGAAAAGATGTAAAAAAGTGAAGACGAAAAAATACAAAAATAAAGTCTATCGGAGTAATAAAGGATACATATAACACCCCATGTAACTCGGTTTGTTCAAAGTTTTCTATTAAGTACGCTTGTACCATTTCAAAATTTATGAATATTCAGTATATAACTTTATTCTAAAGTCTCAAATATTTTATTGACTGATAAAATAAATGGAGGAGAGTCCATCATAAATTATGTATACTACGACTATTATAATCTTCCTATTGACTTACTGTATAATCTCATTAAGACGAAAGTTGATCTGACGTCTACAAAATATGAGTTACTTTGAAATTTTAAAAAACAAAATAATAATAACAACGATGAAAACTTTGACGGAAAAGAGAGACTCTGGACTCTAAAAAATTATGAAACGTACTGACATTTACAAAAAGGTAATTACAAAAATAATCAAAGGTTTGTGTAGAGGAAATTCTTTTATTTTTTACTTTTAGAAATGATTCTTACATTTTATTTTGAAGGAATAACTCTCTTCAGGAATTCATCAAATTGTTTTGAGTCTAATCTTTTGATTATGAATATTGACTCAGAAAGAAAAATATAGTAAGGTAATAATTTAGTCATCTTTATTAACAAAAAGGAAACACGGTCCAACGTTCACTCTTTTTTTAATTTAAGACAATATATCATAAATACCACAACTTCCATGAATCTCGGACAGTCACACAACTTTAACAATAGTGAACCAGTTCTAGATAAATAATTATAAGATACGTTTATTTCAAATATAATCTTTACTGACATAGGAACATCTGTTTCATACGTAATACTATAAATCGATTATTGATATTTTACATAAATAAGCTAAAAGTCTAAAGTCAAAAGGAAACAAAACATAAGTACAAACCTTTAGGTTACATAAATAGAAGAATGATAAGAAGTAGAGACCATTATTGCAACCACTCACAAACAATTTGAGTATTTCTAAAAAGAAATGGAAGTTTATCGTTAAAATTGGCAAATTACATCCAATCTTTCTTATTTACCCAAAGGGTTCACCGTGATCACTATTTCTTAGACGGACGGCTACGTCCTCTACGTTTCCTACACCCAAGTTAGGGACCCAACCCTTCTAGGGGACCTCATCCTTTACCGTTGGACGAGGTCCTAAGAACGGACTTTTTAAGGTACCTTTCTCCTCGGATTACCCAATATCAGATACTTCAGTGGTTCTCAGCCTGTTCTGACTCGTGTTGTTGTTAATTGTTCTTGTTTATCCCGGGAAAGACCTAATAATGAGTGTTCTTTTCAAAAAGGCTCTATTACGAAAAGAAATAGAGTAGGAATTTTTTATTATATTCCTTCCAAATGGAAACATTCGGTTATGGGATCATTGATAAAAAATTTATTATATCATTACTGAATGAAAAATTTTATACGGTATTAAATACTATTTTTAACAAATAAAGGAAGATTCAGTGAAGTCATCCGATTTATGAATAACGTCACTGTGACGGTAACGGGTTTCGTAAAAACCTTCAGGAGACTTAACGGAAGTGTCTGACACCGTGTAAGAAAACTTATAGGAGTTACCACCGTTTAGAAGTAGAAAGTTCCCACCTAAACTAAAAACCTTTACTGGTTTCAGAACACTGATTCCACCCACTAACCTGACCTATTATGTCTAGAACTATTTTTATACCACACTGTTATCACTATTCTGGCTAAAAGAGCGTGGGTATTCCTTTATTTGAGACTTAATATTTCAAATATTTCTCCTCAAGGTTTGACAAAACTCGTTACCGTTGTATTTAATCTTATTCACATATCAGAGGAGTACATTGAATGAAAGTACCTTATTGAGAGTAAACTTCAACATAAACCTTACCACCAAGTCATTTAGTCAAAATAATGGAATATCAGTGTGAAAACTACAAGTATACGGTTATGGACCTTACAAGAGGAAGTGACCTTAAAAGGACCCTATAAGGGAAAGGTGTTACTAGTGTTTTACTATTATGTCTTTATGGTTTTATGTCGTGAGAAGGTATATACCACATAACTAACTTAGAAGCTCTAAATTCCAAAAAAGGGGGTGAAAAGTTTCAACTTCATATCAACAAAATGTTACAACGCGGTTAAAGACGACATCTCGTTTCACTGAGTCAATATGTGTGTGTGTGTGTTTAAGAACTTTAAATCCAAAAATTGTAAAAATAGAGGGGTATGAAAAAAAAAAAAAAACGGAGTGTCACTCATTCGAGAGGAGAAAGATAGAGGTTTTTGTGTCCGAGAAAAGTCGTAAAACGGTTTGTAAAAGTCGTAATGTCTCATCTCTTGAACAATATAAGACGAGTAGGTGGAGAAAAATACTTTTGGAAAAAATAAAATTTTATATCGTCTACATCTTTTGAAATATTTTGGTTATAAAGTATATGANAGAAAGATAGAGGTTTTTGTGTCCGAAAAAAGTCGTAAAACGGTTTGTAAAAGTCGTAATGTCTCATCTCTTGAACAATATAAGACGAGTAGGTGGAGAAAAATACTTTTGGAAAAAATAAAATTTTATATCGTCTACATCTTTTGAAATATTTTGGTTATAAAGTATATGACTGATTATGACTATTCATAATTATTATGACAAAAATTCCTGACAATATGTAGGAATTTTATGGTAGTGTAGTTTCGGTCTTGAAAAAGTTGGTAAGCTCTTCGGGAGGCGCACTTGATCTCCTCGAGATTTTGTCATCGTAGATAGAACCGATACCAGTTCTAGTGAACTAGTGACGTTCGAAAAGGAATATTAAAATAGTTCGAAGACAAAAATTAGATGTCCGAAGATTATACAGAGGTACAAAAGAAGGACCTTATAAATAAACAACTTTTTGGACCCAGTAACTTGTACACTTCCCAAGACACTACATCTAAATTGAGAGACTCAGTAATACTCCGTCGAAATGTAGAAACAGAAGACATAATTATGAACTTTGATTTCGAATCTGTACAAGTTCAAATTATGGAAACCGTTCAGATATCATAACAAGAAGTTCGTCTTTCGTGAATAATAGACCATGGAGAGAAAAATACTAGTGTCGGAGGTCACGAATCATGGTCTAAGTAATTAAGTTATTCCTAACGTTTTAAGGCTAGAAGATTAGGGGGTCAATGTCAAATATATACTTTTCATGTACAGATTTGGTCACCTCAACCCTCCTCCATCTTTTTATAAACTTCTTTAGTACTGGTTTTAAAAAGGTTTAAACTACTTTTAATGCTAGAAGACCTACTTCCTAAAGTTACTTAGAGTTCATGTTCTTTGTATTTCGATATATCATTCCGTATAATCGTCAAACAAGTTCCAGTCACTATTTTAGAATTCTCGTCGTTCTCTTCATTCTGTATAATTTATATCTTCTTGTCTCTCATTCCTACAGTCTAAAAAGTATTCTTTTTTTATGTTCGTTATTTTGTCAGTTCGTTGTAGAAATTTTATGAATTTTTACGATAGATGTTAAGACATAAGTCGTTTGTACAGAAAGTTCTTACTTCCGTTTTATCTCAAATACTGGTCGTCAAAAGGTGATTTTCTTTATAATTTCTTCCAGGAAGTATACTTTCCTTATATAATATTATAATCTATAGTCAGACCGAGATACTTTCCGTGACCTTTATCATCGATTTCTAAAAGGATGGTAAACACTGTTGTACCCATTTGGAACTGTATTATGACACACTTTATTCAGTCTGTCTTTCTGTCGGTGTCAGAAAGGTAAACACAGAAGAAATTAAAGAAAGTTGTCACAAAAGTCACATATTTGGAAAATGGAGAAACCAATACAAATAGGAATGATAAAATATTAAAAATCCGATAACACTTATCGTAATAAAAGGATTAAAGGAAAAATCCATCAAGTAACAATTACATATCTTTATGTTGTATCAAAGAAATAACTCAAACATGGGACGATAAAACGTCTTGAATAATCAAGATTGTGACACACACACATATCTTAGAAATCACGGAAGATGTAAATTCTACTACGGTAGACACTTGTCTCTATTAAAATGTAAAAGGAACAACGACTAGAATCTCCTTTCGAAAATCAAAAAGTGATAACTCATACTACAATCGTTACCCCAAAAGTTTATACTAGAATTAATACAACTCTATTAAAGGGAAATGAAACAACTCTCAAAAATAGTACTTTCCCACAGTCTAAAATAGTTTACGAAAAGACGTAACTAACTTTACTAATACACTAAAAATAGGGAACAATACAACTTGGTAGGATCGTAAAGTTTCTATTAAGAGTGAACTGGAACTAGGAAATTACACTACAATTTAAACCAAACTATTATAAAACTATTCTTGAAAGCGTAGACACAAGTAGACCTTATAACCAGATATCAAAGCAAAAGAACATCACCGGAACAGATTGAAACCATAGTCTTTGTACCACTGGAATACGTTATACAAACCTTAATAAGGAAAGAGAAGTCAAAAAACCTTCTCAAACTCTTCCTAACTGTAATCAAGAAGAACTTTATAAACCGTCTTAAGTGGTCATTTCGGGTGACCAGGGAGAAAACAAAAAACTCTCTAAAAACTTATACTAAGTTATAGGAATGATCAATATCTACACTACTCTCAAAAAGAAGGAAGTACTAAGACAGAATCATCTAATATACGAAGATCTTTACCTAGGTAAATATTATGTAACTGTAAATTAACAAGTATCATCAGAGAATAGATAAAATGAACACAAATCAACAATTTCTACCCTTTCATTTAAAGAAAGGACAACATGGTTGAAACTGGTGTCCTCTTTCAAGGGAGAACTAACTAAAATTAATAAAAACACCACTTTTCATGATACAAAGATCCTTATTCTTTATATGTAGAATATGAGTCTTTTATGGTGAGAGAGAGGAGGGAAGGTGGAGTAAGAGAGGTGAAAAGAAAAATGAAACCAGGACGGATAAAGAAAATTTTTTTATAAATAAATAAACCGACACAACCCAGGATCCTAGAAGTAACGTATTACACCTTAGAAAGTAACACCGTGTGCCTGAGAGGCAAACACCGCTCCTCCGGGTCAACGAAACTCCGTGTACACTAGAATCAAGGGATTGGTCCCTAACTTGGACGCAGGGGACGTAACGTCACATCTAAGAATTGGTGTCCCTGAAGTGGTCCCTACAGGGGAGGGATAAAGAATATTCACTCTATCGAGTAACCAAAAGATCAAATGGGTAAATGAAAAAAGAAAAAACGTGATTATTTATAATGTATATATAAATTAGTATTGGGGAGAATTAATGTACTTTCCATCGTATGATATCAGAAAACGTAAAAACTAAATAGTTGGATAGGACCCATAGTGAATCATTAGAAAGGACCTATCTCTAGAAGTTGGAAGGAATATTAAAGTATCATTCATAAGGGAAGACGTATAAGATATCTATTAAATTGGTGACAGGATACAGACCCGTGAACTAAATAAAGAAAATAAAACGTAAATGTTCGTTAAAACGTAACATATTATACCATGTAAATATAAAAAGACAACAACCTTCAAGTCCTTCAGACCAAGTAGAACCCGGTTTATCTACTATCTTTTAAGAGGAGGTCTAGATTTGTTACGTGTCCGGATTCTAAACAAAGAGTAACCTCGGAAACAAAAAGTTATGGTTGAACTCTTATTTGTTTATGGAATGGTTGAACGTCTCTGTCATCATCTTCATAAGGATCAGGGACATGTAGAAACAGTCAAATCTGATGATATTATTTTTATGGTCTGACCCATCGAAAACATCTTTAGATAAAGAATGTTAAGATTTACGACCTTACACGTGCTAGTTCTACAATGGACTAAATCAAGTACCTTCTCGAAAGAAAAACTATATCTGTCTATAGACGAAACAGGAGGGTACTACCTATTTCCCTAAAAGAAATACAGAAAAGAATCTTTCCGTAATTCGGGTAGATACTTCAAGGGTGAAAGCATTACAATATATTAATGGAGTGTTTCAAAGGTGTAGATTTATACAACGTAAACTCCAATAGTAAAGTCGTATACCTAAACATGTCCCTATATTTATAAATCAACTATCGTAGTTCCTAGGGTCCCTAAAACTCCTAGGGTCGACAGACGTACTCAGAATTAATTGGAATGTAACGAAGTTCAGTGAAGACGACGGGAGGGAAAATTATATTCGAGTGTAAACATTGGGACATTGAGACCAGATGTCTGGAGGAATTTTTGGCAGTATCCAAGAGAGGATTAATTACCAAATCAAAAAATTTTAGTGGAGGAAAGGAACCGTGGACTATTCATGGAAAAGAAATAATATTTAAGTCAATCTGTATAAAAAATTGTAAATTTTTATACACCCTCAAACCTCTCCTTCTTAAGAGGAAAACGACCCATTGAATACACATGTGAACGTACCTTACATGGAAAGGGTGTGGTAGACGGAGGAGTCTCCTCAAAAGTATGTATTTTGTAGGGTTCATTGAATCACTCCTTAATTGAACTAAGATCTCAGTTGAAAAACCGTGTCTTTCGTAAACCGAGAGTGTAGGGGGTTTTAAAAGGTACAGGTTTAAGTCTTTTTAGTTGTTACTTCCTTTTACAGACCACTATTGGTTCCATCTTCCCCAACCGATGTACTAAAAACTTTACATAGTAAGTATATTTTATATTTACAATTAAAATAAATTAATAAAATAAAATATAGTATACGTAAAATCCACTATTAAGATTTCTCTTTATTTTAAGTTTCTAAACCTCATAGACTTGAGGTGAAAACCCATTCCAAATTGTAAAAATGGTGTTAAAGAAGTTTAGGAATAAATAAAGATATTTGACTTATGTTTATTACATGAAATTCTTAACTTACTAAATATCAATTATTTATAATTTCGATGAAAGTGTTCCACCCTTTATCAGGAATCGTTGTGGATGTTCAGGAAAAGTTCTTCAATCAAGTAAATAAAGTCGTGATGAAAGTCCGGCAACAAGAAATGAAAAGTAAGACGATATTGGGATGATGGACCGAAAATTAAAAAAAAAGATAAACGAAACTCCAACAAAAAAAAAAAAAAGAAATCTGAATCATTGGAAGAGAAGTTGTATTGAGTTAGACATCAAGACAGGGACGACAGGGACAAACCAAAAAGACGTAAATAAGTAGTAGTTAGAAAGGAAGTAAAAGGTAGAAATCTAAGAATAATAGAAACAGAAAAATTGTGAAAGGAATGTTAGAGTGTCAGGGAAAAATTAAAGTTGAGTGGGTGATGGACTAGAAACAAAGTGAACAGGGGTTTACATGTGCTCACCGGGTCCAGTGGAAATATGAACACCCAATACAACGTTTCATTTCATTCATAAAATAATCCATCCACAACGCTACTGAATGGAGAATATTATAGTCCGTCTATTGTAAGAAAAAGAGACACAGAAATTACATGAGAAAGATTTTTTATTTTAGACGGTATATCTTCTTGACACACTAATGTATAATATATAACAATACCATTTTGACCTTTTATATTCCATTTATAGATGAGTCTTACGTTTACTTGTTTTACCCTACTCAACGGTCAAAGAGTAATGACCTTCGTAAGAGGGTATTGGTACTACTTTTATGTGAATTCAAAAACTTAGTGTAATGGAAAGATTACATACTACATACTCAAATAAAATAAAGTCTTTTTAACAGTTACGGACAAAAAATTTTCTAATTTGGTTCTTTAGTTTTTCTTTTAAAATTCTAAAAATATATTATTAACTTGAGTTTTCTTTTCGTTTCAAAATTAATGTTTAGTAACATTTTACTGTCGCTTAGTCGTCACGGACACCTATAAATCCCCTAAGACGGTTGTAACACGAGTCTCCTTTCAAATAACAGAACATATAAAAGTCAAAATCTAGTCTTTCTTATTTTTCGAAAGTTGAGTTCTTAAAGTTTCTTTGTTTTTAGACTTAGTCTCTTTTCTATAATACTTATAAGTCGAATATACATACAAAAATTTGACTATATTAATTATGGTGGTCAGAGAACGTTTTCCCTCTTTACTTGGTAGTATCAGTAGATTTGTCGTATTTTCTATAAGAGCGAAATATACCGATTAAAAAAAACTTTTCTCATTTTCTTTTCCGTTTTGACAAAACTTGACTGTGAAAAAAATTTTTACTTTTGTAGATAAAATAATGGGTTCATTAAGAATGTACGGATACCTTATTTCTAATACAACGTATAGAATAAGACAGTATTAACCCTTTAAAATTTTGTTCCTTTAGGAATACAAAAACTTAACTTACTATCATTTTGTTACATATCCTTTTAACAGTGAATACTCACTAGTTTAGGATTAAAATTATAAGAAATGGTAGTACACCAATCAACCTTCTTTCTGATAAAAAGGGGAACGATCCATGATCCATAAGAGATAAAAATCGAAGACACATAGAAATCTTTCTATTTATAAATACTGTATTTCGGATTTGTTCATGAAAATCCGGATTCACTAAGTGAATGTCAAAAGGAGTTATCCTCGTTTGAGTCACGAATTACCCTCTGGAGTCAAAAATCAACGTTCCATTTATAACTTGACTCGAATACGACTTTAAATGAGTTTTGGGTTCCCCTTGAGAAACACATAGTATTTCTTACATTTAGGAATGTTTTTCCTTTTGTTTTAGAATGATCATTAGATTTCGAGTTGTAAGTCTTTTGATTCTAGTACCGTAGACCAAACACCTTCTTTGTGTTCGACCTTAGTTCTAACGGCCCTTTTTATAGTTGTTGGAGTCTATACGTCTACTGTGGTGGGAATACCGTCTTTCACTTCTCCTTGATTTTTCGGAGAACTACTTTCACTTTCTCCTCTCACTTTTTCAACCGAATTTCGAGTTGTAAGTCTTTTACTTCTAGTACCGTAGGTCAGGGTAGTGAGGTGCCCTTTATCTACCCCTTTGTCACCTTTGTCAGTCTGAAATAAAAACCCCCGAGGTTTTAGTGACGTCTATCACTAACGTCGGTACTTTAATTTTCTGCGAATGAGGAACCTTCCTCAATACTGGTTGGATCTATCGTATAAGTTTTCGTCTCTGTAATGAAACGGCTGATTCCAGGCAGATCAGTTCCGATACCAAAAAGGTCATCAGTACATA